>OU744725.1:71281367-71808867 GCA_916613615.1 Steromphala cineraria | reverse complement strand
CCTAGTCATTGTGTACATTGTCTAACGAGCCTACTCATTGTGTACATTGTCTAACGAGCCTAGTCATTGTGTACATTGTCTAACGAGCCTAGTCATTGTGTACATTGTCTAACGAGCCTAGTCATTGTGTACATTGTCTAACGAGCCTAGTCATTGTGTACATTGTCTAACGAGCCTAGTCATTGTGTACATTGTCTAACGAGCCTAGTCATTGTGTACATTGTCTAACGAGCCTAGTCATTGTGTACATTGTCTAACGAGCCTAGTCATTGTGTACATTGCCTAACGAGCCTAGTCATTGTGTACATTGCCTAACGAGCCTAGTCATTGTGTACATTGCCTAACGAGCCTAGTCATTGTGTACATTGCCTAACGAGCCTAGTCATTGTGTACATTGTCTAACGAGCCTAGTCATTGTGTACATTGTCTAACGAGCCTAGTCATTGTGTACATTGCCTAACGAGCCTAGTCATTGTGTACATTGTCAAACGAGCCTAGTCATTGTGTACATTGTCTAACGAGCCTAGTCATTGTGTACATTGTCTAACGAGCCTAGTCATTGTGTACATTGCCTAACGAGCCTAGTCATTGTGTACATTGTCTAACGAGCCTAGTCATTGTGTACATTGTCTAACGAGCCTAGTCATTGTGTACATTGCCTAACGAGCCTAGTCATTGTGTACATTGCCTAACGAGCCTAGTCATTGTGTACATTGTCTAACGAGCCTAGTCATTGTGTACATTGTCTAACGAGCCTAGTCATTGTGTACATTGTCTAACGAGCCTAGTCATTGTGTACATTGTCTAACGAGCCTAGTCATTGTGTACATTGCCTAACGAGCCTAGTCATTGTGTACATTGTTTAACGAGCCTAATCATTGTGTACATTGCCTAACGAGCCTAGTCATTGTGTACATTGTTTAACGAGCCTAATCATTGTGTACATTGTCTAACGAGCCTAGTCATTGTGTACATTGTCTAACGAGCCTAGTCATTGTGTACATTGTCTAACGAGCCTAGTCATTGTGTACATTGTCTAACGAGCCTAGTCATTGTGTACATTGTCTAACGAGCCTAGTCATTGTGTACATTGTCTAACGAGCCTAGTCATTGTGTACATTGTCTAACGAGCCTAGTCATTGTGTACATTGTCTAACGAGCCTAGTCATTGTGTACATTGCCTAACGAGCCTAGTCATTGTGTACATTGTCTAACGAGCCTAGTCATTGTGTACATTGTCTAACGAGCCTAGTCATTGTGTACATTGTCTAACGAGCCTAGTCATTGTGTACATTGTCTAACGAGCCTAGTCATTGTGTACATTGTCTAACGAGCCTAGTCATTGTGTACATTGTCTAGCGAGCCTAGTCATTGTGTACATTGTCTAACGAGCCTAGTCATTGTGTACATTGTCTAACGAGCCTAGTCATTGTGTACATTGCCTAACGAGCCTAGTCATTGTGTACATTGCCTAACGAGCCTAGTCATTGTGTACATTGTCTAACGAGCCTAGTCATTGTGTACATTGTCTAACGAGCCTAGTCATTGTGTACATTGCCTAACGAGCCTAGTCATTGTGTACATTGTCTAACGAGCCTAGTCATTGTGTACATTGTCTAACGAGCCTAGTCATTGTGTACATTGTCTAACGAGCCTAGTCATTGTGTACATTGCCTGTTTAATTAACCTTCCTAGATCTAACAATCATGGTAATCAAAATGTCATTAGTGTAGAGGATATTTCTTCATCAAATTCATTTTATTTAACAAACTAGTTCTATAATGAAGGCAATATTATGCATATACAAGTTTAAGTTTGCGACGTTTCAAAATAGATACTAATGTCGTTCTCAATCAAGTTTGGACATTAGCCCATGGATATGTTTCACTCATTGTCAAATGTACATTCATATCTGTTTAGGTCTCACAATCTGCAGATTATTTAAACAGTCTAGGAATGGTGTAGTCTGGCAGTAGTGAAACATTCCTGCTGGGCAAATCTGCAGGTTTTAATGTCCCCGATATGTGTACTTATAGAACAGCCTCTTAATATAAAGTTACAGAGAAAAACATACTATTGATAACATACACGTAACATAGAACAACTATTTTTATATCGCCCATTTCAGAGCGTACGATACCATGCTCACCTGCCTGAATACAGCTACAGGGAAGTGCGGCAGTGGTGACACTATCAACAAAGGACTGATCGACGCGGCCATCACTAGCAACCAAGCTTTAAGGACTGCTTTGAAGTGTGGTATGTATTTTATTTGTGCATTTTCATTCCAGCACAACAAAACGTGTTAATAGAGATGGGATAATGAATATTTCATGATTACAATATTAACTTATTCTGGCTCCTAAAGGTCATGGGGAGACGGGGGTGGGGGGGGGGGTGACTTCGGGGTAGGGGAATAACGTGCTTGGTCTGTCTCTGTGTCGCCTTTTTAATTGGCTCTTAAATACACGTTACTTTTAAAAAAGAATCGCGTTTGGCTAGATAGACATCAGGGTGTTGATGGAGCTACACAGAAGCAAATACACTGATAAAGGAGCTGGTATGAAGTCAGAGATATATGGTAATTTGGTTATTATGGTTCAGGACTTCTACGGGATTCCGTTAGAGTATAGTGTTTTAAGCTCCATTTACGTCTTGTGGTATATTTCAGAACAATATTTTACATTTTTTAAATAAAAGAAGTAATCGTGTATGCATCTTGGATATAAGTGGAGATTCATCGTTACGTAAACGGGTTGAAAAATGCCGAGATAATGCGTGTATTCTGATTACTGCTTCTATCCACAGCTGGGACTGCCGTGAGTGTGTCTGTGCTGCCCCTGCTGCTGTTTGCTGCCCTGGCTGCCCTCTTCAACTGAGAACCTTCCTGGACTGTCATCCTTCACCAACTCTTCTACCCAATGCTGACAAATGTGTTCAACATCGATCGAATCAACGATACGTGTTTTAATGTGGTATTTGCGGACATTATCATGAAATATTTTTCAAAAATCTGTAATTTTAGTTTAGTTTAACTTTGGCACTTTAATGTTGTATTTAAGAAAAATATGTACATTGATTTTAAATTCAGAAACTTTGTTGTTGACTCTGTCAATTTGAATACATTGTAATGACGCATGGACACTGTCCTTAAATTCTACTTTTCCTTACGAGTCTATCTGTAAGGTAAATCTTTCCAATGTTCTCTTGTTAATCTCTGAAAGTCAGGGACAATAAAGCTTTATTCTATACACGTGGTTTGTGTTGGATCGGCTGACTCACTGACATATCTTAAAGGGGCAGTAGCACGTTTAAGGGGGAATATAAGGTGATCTCAGGAAAATTAAAATAAGTGGTTCTAATTAAAAAAACAATTATCTAAACTAAGTGGAGCAGTAATAAATCAAATATATGATGTAAAGTTCAGCCCTGTGATTCCTTTCTGTTTCACAAATTGATTTAATGGTGTTCACACAAAATGACCGCCAATGGACTTCATATAAATCTTTATAATTTCTCCTCTGACTTTGGATGATTGATTGTGTATTGAGATTTTTGACACCATCAGTATAATAAATTTAACATTAACGTTCAATAATCAGTGAAAACTTCAAGAACGTGCTACTGCCCCATTAATATAATCGTGACCAATACATTTGTGTAGATATTTTAAATTATAATTCGATAATACATCGCCTTCCAAATTAAAGCAGAAATATTTTCTTATGAATTTTCTTAATGCATGCTTAGAAAAAACAAATTGAAATTCCAACACCAAAGCCAAGATTCGTTCAACCATAGTGAATAAGTATCACTCATGATCAAAGACAATCTGAACTTTAAAGAGACCCTAAGTGGCCTCTATATGGAGGTGGCCTTTCTAGAGGGGTTCGGTGTGACGTCTTAATCATAGATAACTAACAAATGTTTTGACATCATATTTTTATTTTGAAATGAGAGCACATTTTACATACATCACTACAAATAAATAATCTATTTATAAACAAAAAAATATTCATGACATTAAAACATTCATAAACAAATTGTGTAATAAAATATTTTGAAACTAAGTTTGTTAAATAGTCACTGTACAAATATCATAAAATATTGCTTTAATATTAATTATATTCTAAGCTAAATCAAACAAAAACAACATAAAATAGTAAGAACACAAGTGGTAATCCTTCAGTTGTAATAAGTTTTGTCCTTGTGATTAAAGGGGCAGTAGCACGTTTTTAGGGGGAATATAAGGTGATGTCAGGAAAATGAAAATTAATGGTTCCAAATGAAAGACAATAGTGTATTTAAACGAAATGGAGCAGTAATAATTCAAATATAAAATGTAAAGTTCAGCCATGCGATTCCTTTTTCTTACACAAAATGAATTAAAGGTGTTCACACAAAAATGGCCGCCAATGGATTTTGTGTAAATCTTCATACTTTGTCCTCTGACTATGGGTGATTGACTTGTGTGATGAGACTTTTTACACTGTCAAAATAATACATTTAACATTAACTTTTATCAGTGAAAATTTTAAAATATAAAATTATCAAAAAACGTGCTACTGCCCCTTTAAACAGGTGATTAAACAAAGTGTTCATCAATCTTAATAAGCACGCAAGATCCAGATGAAGCGTTCATAAAATGACTCCTGCTGCATAGAGGAAGATTCCACTTATTATGATCCAACTCGAACACGTAACGCTGGTGCCTGTTGAATATAAAATATATTTGTTAGATACTTGTTGTCATTACCGACATTTTAAGTTACCAAACATAGTTTCAAATTGTTTCATAATAAACAAAGGATTCGTATTCAGAGATAAAATACTTTAATCTGACATTATCAATTCAAAATCGGTAATGATAGATCAAATAAAACATAACAAATATGTTATTAATCATATCATTAAAGCATATATATATTCAACTACCATGACTTTTAAAATTCCTTAAAATATTTTCATAATTGAAATAATTCTAAATGACACTACTTTTAAAACCTAATGTTAAAATGCCTGCAGTTTAAAACTAAAATTAAGTAAAACATATATCAGCCAGCGAACAAAATACAGATGGCAATCACATTCCCAAATGATGTCTCTTACAAAATGATCTATTACCTTATCATTTTATCAGCTTTTTCAAAACCAGACCAACACAAACACAATTCGATTAATATCAATTTAATACTGTTCAAACAAGGAGACAAATGATACTGCACATACCTGTGTTTTTGAGAGCAAGAAGAAGGGGTAGAAGATCGTCCCTGCTGACTCCCTCCTCGGTGTTCTCTACAGGCTTCGGATTGAGGTCTAGAAGTTCAGTGATAGCGAGTGCTAAATTTAATCCAGATTCACCTAGGTCTACGAGAAATGGGAGACTATTTCTTAGTATCCCCTTCGCACCTTTGGAGCCTTGAGCGGCTTTCATGATGTACTTGTCTAACATTTGTGACAGTTTGGTATTTTTCAGTTTTCCGAAGGGAAGTTTTTTGATCAAATCCTTGCTTTTGTGTAAAACTTTTTCGACGACTTTTCTCACTGGTGCTATAAGTTTCTTGAGAAGCGAGATAAACCTCTTCTCGCGAAGATGTGGTGACGTAAGAAGTTCATTTGTGACGTCACTTGTGACGTCATCGCGTCTGTGATCCTCCCTTGCGCCATCTACTTCCGATGCTAGGGAGGCGCCAATACATAAGAGTAGCAATAGGAACGTTGTCATAATTGTTATCTGTAAAGAACAGTATATAAACTTTCTTAAGCGAGAATCAGATGATATATTTAATGACGAATGTTGCTTTGCAATAATGCTATACTTATTGGATGTTTAACAATATCTTGATCATAGTAATGGTTTCACCTTCAATGTGCAATTACAAAAAGGAAAGTGTCGTACATGTTAATATAGAAAACACAAATTTAGAAATTGCAGAGAAAAATTAAATGACAACTTGCTTGCCTCTAATACCTGTCGTAACACCTACATGCCAATTATACAAAAAACATTTTCATCTAAAAGTGCAAAATATATGCAAATGATTTCTTTCAACAAAAATAAATCAATATCAACTTATACAAATATGTACAGAAGACCAAAATACACATTCTGTCGAATTTGCAATAAGAACGATTCGTTTCAGAAAGTAGAATTAATAAAGTTTGACATTATTGATTCCATCAAAGTTGCACCAACCAAAAGTCAATATAACGTGTTATTGTCGATACTGATTATCCTTTGTTGACATATGATAATTGTTTGTTCCTTACGGTGGTATGACCGAGTGGGGAATCAACTGTGATAGAAGCACTCGTAAAATCTGCAAGTAAACAGGAAGTAGTGTTGAAGATGAAATCGTATCAATTGATTGAAAGCAGTTTTTTCATAATGACAATATAACTTTATAACAAATAGTGTAAACGTATTTATTAATTAAATTAATTAATTTATCATAACTAAGAAACAATTATTGACTTCGTGTGAGGTTGATCCAATGATTTGTCCTCAATCTAAATGAATTTATATCAAATTAACAGTCTAAATAAAGCTAGCCTCAATATACTCGCTATACTCAATATGGGAGTAAAGCGAGTGTTATTGAGGCTGATTCAATAAACAGGTTTTACGCAAGATCATACTAGATAAATGCCTTTTAGATAGTGAACAAATGTAAAAAATGTATATTTGGGATCATACTATCTTGAAAAATACAGATTCTTGTACTTTTTCGGGACGAATCTCAAGCGGGATTCGAACCCACACCCTCACAGTCCGGTAACACCGCCAGCAATGACCATACCAAAAGCTAACCAACTCACCTGTGTCCCCATCAACAAAAAATGGATGTTGGACACTTGTTAGATAGCTCCAGTTTTTGTGTGAATGAATGAATATATAGATGGATTTTGTTTTTTTCCCTGCTTGGTAGTAAAGGTGAAATTTTTTTTGAATTCTGATGAATTGTTATATCAAATTCTCCTTTATACCCTGAATACAGGAATAAATTATAAAACAATTATTAATAAATGTAGAAATAACTTAACCAGTTTTATTACTCTTCTGCTGAAGATATGCCGTTGTTAAATAAATCTTAAATTATGATAACATTGTACACTAGTCGAATGACAATGCGTCCTAATGACTACCTAATCGTTAATGTTAGCGCGGCGGTCAGAGTGATCATATCGTCGAATGTCTTAAAAATAAATTAAGATGGTTATCAAATAAATTATAAACTCAGGCCTGTTCTATATCATACCAAACCACTCATTTGTTTATGAAATGTTATCCAATTCAACGGGATATCGTTTAGTATTCTCTCTAAATGTATATATATCAAAGTTTAGTGAACCAGCATGTCGCATAATTGCCAGTCGAGGTCCCTTACCATTATGGTGTGGGTTCGAAGCTCACCAAAAATACCCGAAAAGTACACTTAAAGCAGATTAGATGAAAAATAACGTTATAACAACACTAACTGTTCAGAATATGTAAAGACAACGCTGTTAGCTACTTGCCTGATTTGGATCACGAACGAGGGGAGAATTCGGAATGAGTAGAAGATAAGGTATGGTGGTTTTATACTCTACACTGAACCTGTCATAAGGAAATATATCGACCAACCCCTTTTCCCCATACAGGCTCATTCTCTATTTCCAATTGAAAGTCATCATTTGAAAGTCATATCACCTGAAATAATCTAATGTCAATCTATTTTTGGAAATTGGACTTTCAATGGAGGAAATAATGAGATACCTGAATTGTGTGTCATGGATTCAGGAAAATCATTATTATTTTAAACAAGTCATGTTTCTATATCTAAAACTTGATACAAACTCACGAAATGTGTCAGCGATAACACTCAGAGATGATATCCATCTACAACAGAATTTGCTGAGAAACTTAGCACTTGAAATAAATTACTGAATACTTGTTTTTAACATTATTATATTCTTAAAATGTAATCAGTAAATTACTTTTCTGCGGTAATGCAATGAAAAGAACTCTCACTCCACCATGAGTGTCAAACATACTTACTTTCAAATAATCTAGATGTGTGTGTAAGAATTATGGTTCTATTTGTATGTTTGATACAGCCATTCAAATTGTAAAAAAAACCCATTTAAAATGCAATACATATACACCGTTCATTGTCTAAAATGACAGAAAGAGTTAGAAATTGCCCCATGTTATTGGAAATTTCATTTATTCACAATTCACAAAAGCATATTAAAGTATGTGCCAAATGTATAATTTTGGCAGTGGAACAGTTCAATACTTGACCATGAAAAATCATTATCATGTATTGATGAAGCCAGTAAACAATGAAAAACATGTATTGGACTGAATAAACAACTTTCTATGTTTCAAAGAACAGAGGAACGTCATTTGAAATTTCATTTTTTCAAGTTTTCACAAAATAATATATAAGTTTATTCAAAGTGTATAATCTTCATTGTTTATTACACGATCATCACCCAACTTCCAGGAAAAAATGTCAGGCTTCTACAAAAGAATCAAATTTATAAATTCATGCTTGATAAACTTTTTTGTAAAGGCTAATTTATATATATCTTGTTCGAGAGTCTGACCATCTTGTGGTACAATATTGCCCTTTTCCCCTCTGTCAAACATAACAATTATGTAATACAATAACGATTTAGAAAATTTTAATCGCAAATGGAACCCTCTTACCAGTACTTACATGACACATTTGACTGATTGCTGAAGTGAATTATTCCAATACATATACACTGATGTATCTATTTTTTAATCACAATTGTCCATGCCTCTGTCTGTTATTCTTGTTGTAAAATCATGACAACTGTATATATGCGTAATCAATGGAACCAATAAAAAACATTATGATGACGACCCACGGAAATTAAAAAAATATATATTAAAAAAATTATGTAATACATCGATCCGGCGCCGTGGAATTGAATTGTAAAATATTATCTCCATCGGGGTTCGAACTCAATCCAACCAGTATTTCCTCTTCGCCACGGTCTGAACTTATTTTGGGTGTCTGGTTTATGTTCGTATAACTTAAGTCATTGTAAGCAGGGGTAAAACTAATTAAAATTAATACATTTCGTAAATGTCCATAACCAGGATTGTTTTTATCATAAAATATCAAAATATTAAAAATATCAAAAGCTACTTTCTAGTGATGATGACGTGGTCAATTAGTCAAATGTAAGTTTGAAAATCTTAGAGAAGCCAGAAAGACAGTTTGATGTTGCTAGTGTGTCGAGATTTTGTTTTAGGGATGTTAATTGGACTTGTGATCTCGGCTTCTACGCATTAATAAAACTCCTTATAAACTAGGTTTAAAGGGAAACTTTTTTTTGGATGATGTATCAATGATTTCGTTCTAATGCATATCACGTCGTATCACATATATTCATATCAAAGAAAATTAGTATGTGGTAATAATGATAATAAGTTTATTTGTAGAACGCTAAAATGCTCCAAGCACTAAGTGTCTTCTCAAAGCGCTATGGTGAAAGTCACTGAGGAGCTATTTAAAGCGAGAACGAATAAGTCTTCGTAGAATTGTAGAATGAATTTGTTGCGACTACAGTGTGATTCAGTCATGCTATTACTAGTTTCTACCTTCCCGTATTACAGAGAGAGAAAAATAATTTATTCATGTGTCACACATCTGTACATTTCACATAACATTCATAAAACATGATATTACATATACTACAGCTGATTGAACCAGGTTTAGTCATGACTCATACACGAGGTGTTGAGGATTTCTATGAAAACCATGTTCTCTGTATGTGCGACTCAGTTTAGTATGTAGCTATATCACTACCTATCTCCTTCCTGCTGGTCAACAGGTTTATATCTATTTTTATTTCATTACGTCGCATCACTTTCTTGTTGACATGTAGCTATTTAAAGGGGCAGCAGCACGTTTTTTGATAATTTTATATTTTAAATTTTAACTGATAATTGTAAGTTAAAGTTAAATGTATCATTTTGACAGTGTCAAAAGTTTCATTACACAAGCCAATCATGCATAGTCAGAGGACAAAGTATGAAGATTTACACAAAATCCGTTGGCGGCCATTTTTTTGTCAACAACTTTAATTCATTTTGTGTTAGAAAAAGGAATCGCATGGCTAACCTTTACATTATATATTTGAAATATTACTGCTCCATTTAGTTTAAATATATTGTCTATCAATTGGAACCATTAATTTTCATTTTCCTGACATCACCTTATATTCCCCATAAAAACGTGCTACTGCCCCTTTAAAGGAAGATCTTGACGGTATGAGAGGCTGCTAAATCATACCGTCATTGCTCAATATCAACACATGCTTAACTTCAAATTCTATGAATTACAACTTCTTTATTCTGAGATATGACATATCGATGCAGATTCTTGTATATTTTTCATGCATGTGTAGCAGGAAAGAAAATCCAATATTTTCATGTCCACGCGGGATTCGAACCCGGGACCTTCGGGTTGAGAGTCCTACGCTCTACCTGTTCAACCAAAGAGATATCGCTGCAGCCGAAGCCAGTAAATTTGTTTGCCTTAACTTTTGTTATCAAGTCAAAGTCAAAAGATGTTTATTGTATGGAAGGCCTCCGGCCTATATACAGAGAAGTTACAGCATGGTATATTAAATATATAGTACAGTGACATTATTGATAATTACATACATATTTAAGAATATACAATTTCTTTTAGTAAAAGTTCTCGTTTTGATAATGCATGTTTTACATAGAAAGACAGTTGAATATTTTCATGTCCATGCGGGATTCGAACCCGGGACCTCCGGGTTGAGAGTCCTACACTCTACCTGTTCGGCCAAAGAGATATCCCTCCAGCCGAAGCCAGTAGGAAGTAGTAGACCTCACCCTGTCACACATGAAAGAGGAACATAGGAAGCTTGTCCTTAAAGGGGCAGTAGCACGTTTTTTGACAATTTTATATTTTCAATTTTTCACTGCTAATTGGACCTTAATGCTAAATGTATTACTTTGATAGTGTCAAAAATCTCATTACACAAGCCAATCATCCATAGTGAGAGGACAAAGTATGAAGATTCACATAAAATGCATTGGCAGCCATTTTTGTGTGAACACCTTTAATTCATTTTGGGTAATAAAAGGAATCGCATGACTTAACTTTTCATAATAATTTTGATTTATTACTGCTTTATTGAGTTTAGATACATTGTCTTAAGATTGGAACCATTTATTTTCATTTTCCTGACATCACCTTATATTCCCCCTAAAAACGTGCTACTGCCCCTTTAAAATCAGGCATTCTATAATAACATTTTTTTTTTTTTATTTTTAATTTTTGAATATTCTATAATAATGACTAAAAATGATTATAACAATGAAATAATTAGCAAGGGCAACACATTTAATATTTTAGTCGTTAACGAAAAATTTGGATAAAAACTATAGCAGTAGCAGCAGCAGCAAAAACGTGACTTTAATTTGGCAGTAGCAAGTTTTTTTTTAAATTTCATTTTTTATTTCTTTTACGGATAATTGTACGTTAATGTATTTTTTGATAGTGTCAAAAATCTCATTCCACAAACCAATATTATTCATAGGCAGATAAGGAATTATAAAGAGTAACATAAAGTCCATTGGTGGCCATGTTTGTGTGAACGCCTTTAATTCGATTAATTCATCAAGAAAAAGAAATCGCATGGCTAAACTTTACATTATGAATTTGATTTATCACTGCTTCATTTACTTTAAATACATTGTCTTTAAATTGAAACCATTTTTTTTTATGACATCATCTTATATTCCCCCTAAAAACGTGCTACTGTCCCTTTAAAGGGACAGTAGTACGTTTTTTGACAATTTTATATTTTCAATTTTTCACTGATCATTGTGAGTTAATGCTAAATGTATTACTTTGATAGTGTCAAAAATCTCATTACACAAACCAATCATCCATAATCAGAGAACAAATTATAAAGATTCACATAAAATCCATTGGCAGCCATTTTTGTGTGAACACCTTAATTCATTTTTTGTAAGAAAAGGAATCGCTTCGGTTAACTTCACAATACATATTTGATTTATTACTGCTTCATTTAGTTTTAATACATTGTCTTTCAATTGGAACCATTTATTTTCATTTTCCTGACATCACATTAGATCCCCCCTAAAAAGTGCTTCTGCCCCTTTAAGCTTAGTATCTTTTAGGATGTAACCAAATATCAGGCAAAACATTTTGACATTCGCGTGACACAGGGAATGATTATTTGAGTCAATTTCAAAAACTCTACAAATGGTGTCGTATTATCAAAGGTGTTTTCTGGGTTTTTTTTAACATAATTTTATTGTCTTTTAGTTAAATAAAATGACAATGAACAAGCTAATGTCGGTGATTTGATAAAAATCAGATAATGGCTCGCAAAATGTCGGGTTAAAGATAACAATATCAGGAAATGTATTTTGTTGAAATGTATGAGTTTTTGAGGTAATGACGGAAAAAAGTCATGTATATATACATAAATCATCTACGAAATCAAAAGGTACACTATAGAACATATACTAAGCCTGTTGAGTGTCAGAGTTATCTTTTCCTGAGAACGCTATTTTCAAACGACTATTAAGGAAGTAAACATCAATGGCTCTGTGTCATCAACTATGAGTTACTATTTGTAGTTTTACTATTTGTAGTTGATTTTTGTCAAACAGCGGTATGAAACTTCCGTGTGTGACTGTATCGTAAGGGAACATTACCCTTCGTCGCACATGACTGCTTTCCTAAAACTCAGAATTTCTACAGAAGGGGATGTAATGCTTAAAATAGAAATTAAGTCACGTATGCTTTAAAGGGGCAGTAGCACGTTTTTAGGGGGAATATAAGGTGATGTCATGCTTAAAATAGAACTTTAGGTCACGTATGCTTTAAAGGGGCAGTACCACGTTTTTAGGGGGAATATAGGGTGATGTCAGGAAAATGAAAATCAATGGTTCAAATTGAAACACAATGTATTTAAACTAAATGGAGCAGTAATATTTCAAATATACAACGTAAAGTTTAGCCATGCGATTCCTTTTTCTTCCTCAAAATGAATTTAAGGTGTTCACATAAAATGGCCGCCAATGGATTTTAGGTGAATCTTCATACTTTGTCCTCTGACTATGAGTAATTGGTGTGTGTTATGAGATTTTTGACACTGTCAAAATAATACATTTAGCATTGACGTAAATTCATCAGAGAAAAATATAAATATAAAATTATCAAAAAACGTGCTACTGCCCTTTTAAAACCCTAAAGACCCATTTCGTTCGTTGAAAAAACTTATTGTTTTTTGTTATTTTATCACGATATATCGACTGTTGCAAGAAATTACAATTTAAAAGCTAATTGATGTAACGGTTGTATAGTCACAACAGGAAGGTATATTTGCCATTTTGAGATTAATGTGAGATAAATTTTGGATGTATATAACATATCATGTCATTTACGTTCTTACTAAAGTAAAACAATATATAATGAAAGTTTTGACTTGAGGGAAATGTCCATGTAGAACGTGTAAATGTATTCTTACGCTGAACACAGCCTTGACGTACTGTGACATGACTTATGGAATACCGAGAAAACTTTATGTTATTCTGCTGAAAAGCAATGAAATCTCTGCATTTTGATGTTTTTATACATATTTTATATGTTACAATCTGCTTTGATGTCCTGTAATAGTAATATTTTATATATTTCGAAATAAAATCGGCAAATCCAAATTTTCCATCATTTTCAAATTACTATTCTTACGTTTCAATATCACATTGTATACATGTATTATGTTCGTAATAAACTGTCGGAATATCCTTTATTTGTGTATATTGGGCATATTATGTACTTTTAAATGTCTCTAAAATGGCAGTAAAGCGGGAACATTACTAATATTAGTTTTCATCTCGGAAGAGAAAGTTTAAGATACAATTACGTGATAATGATTGTTTTTTAAATATCAGTCTCATGAAATCATCTCGGTTACGATCTGAAATCTGCTCAATAACGGCCGATGACCTTTGAATTCAATCAGCGACAAAGCTGTAGAGCCATCGGTACGATTTGATGTTATATCGGGCCGATGAATATTTATATCAATTAATAAAAATAAAAGAAGATGGATTGTCATAGACGAGGCACTTATACGGCCCTTTAGAGAAGTACTCAAATGAGAAACGCATCTAGGCACGAGTGCTTGGCTCTGTCTGATTACATTGAGATTGTTCCGACTTATGATGAACAACAGAAAGTAACGTCTTAATAATAATAATATCTTAAAACCCAGCATACAATTTTTACCATTGTTTACCTGTAGTTACATGTATTTCACTAGGTTCAAATATGTTGATCATGAGTAAGAAAAATAATGATAATAATATCAAGATAGTCTCCCTTAACTGTAGAGGCCTAGCAGAAAAACAGAAAGAAAAGAAATTATGAATATATGGAGGAAAAAAAAGTTTTCAGTGATTTGCCTTCAAGATATTCATATATCCCAAGAATTAGAATCTACTATGAGAAATGAATGGGGTCTCTCAAGTATTATCGCTCCTTTTAAATCAAATGCTAGAGGTGTAGCCATTCTCTTTAATAATAACATTGAAATTAAGATTAATAGATTTAAGAAAGAAAATAATGGAAATTTTATCATAGCTGACGCAACAATTGATGGTATAAGACTGACTCTTGCAAATTTATATGGACCCGATTCTGACAACCCCACTTTTTACAAAACTTTATTTGCTGACATAGATGACTTTGAAAATAACTCTTAAGTAATTTGTGGGAACTGGAACCTGGTCTTAAACCCAGCAGTTGACCTTGAAAACTACAAAAATATAAATAACCCGAAAGCACGACTAGAACTTATCAACGAAATAGAAAATAACGACTTAGTTGATATCTGGAGAGATCTTAATCCAACAAATAGAAAATATACTTGGTGGAAAAAAAACCCAAGACAATAAGCACGTCTTGACTTTTTCTTAATTTCCCAGGATATAGAAAATCTTACACTTTCAGCAGATATTCTTCCAGGTTATAAGTCGGACCATTCAGTTGTTACACTTACCCTTTCTAACTCTTTAAGTAGGAATAGGGGAAAAGGTTACTGGAAATTCAATACATCTCTTCTGAGATCAAGTGAATATAGTGATCTTGTTAAGAAAACACTTTCGGAAACAAAGCTTGAATATGCTAAAAATGTCTCAAGTTCAGAAGACCTGTCAAAGATTGAAGACCAAAATTTGGAACTAACTATAAGTGACCAACTATTTTCAGAGACCTTTCTCATGAATGTCAGAGGCAAAAGTATTTCTTATGCAACCTATTATAAGAAGCAAAAGAACCTTGATACGGCTGAACTAGAAAATAAAATCAAAGAAAGGGAAGATGAAATAAGAGATAATTTCCAAGCTGTAAGTGAGGATCTCCTTGCAGATTTATCTTCTGAGAAATTAAACAACAACAAATCAGGGATCGTGACTTTAGAAATAGAGCTCTTTGGTATGAAGAAGGTGAGAAGCCAACCAACTATTTTTGTCATTTGGAAAATCGCCATTATACCAATAAATTAATGAATTCTTTAATTAAAGAGAATGGAGAGGAAATTTTTGATGGTAAGGAGATCATTAGAGAACAAAAGACATTTTATGAAAACTTATTTAGATCTAGTGATGTTACATCGGTAGATACCCAAGCTATTTTGAATAATGTTGCAGTGCCATCTCTTGATACAAAAATGATAGAGGAATTAGAAAAACCATTAGATCTTAGAGAAATAGCCTCTGCAGTTAAATCAATGAAAAATAACAAATCCCCCGGTTTGGATGGATTTCCAATTGACTTTTTCAAATTTTTTTGGAAAGGACTTAGGAAATGGATTTTCAGGTATATTACGGCAGTATTTGAAAAAAACATGTTGCCTATAACAATGAACAGAGGTGTGATTACTTGTATTCCTAAATCCAATAAGAATAGGAAACTTTAAAAAAATTGGAGGCCTATTTCACTCTTGAATTCAGTTTATAAAATTATAAGCTCAGTCCTTACTATAAGGATTAAAAAAACCGTATCATCTCTTATTCATGAAAATCAAACTGGCTTTATACCAGGAAGATGCATCAGTGATAACACCCGATTACTGTATGATATAATGTTTAAACTGAAGGAACAAAAAAGACTGGGGATGTTACTGCTTGTAGACTTCGAAAAGGCTTTTGACACTGTAAAGATTTCATCATGTTAGTACTTAAAAAATTTGGTTTCGGAATTAATTTTCGAAAATGGATCTCAATTTTGTCTAATAATGCTACCTCATATGTTATTCAGAATGGCCATCTGTCTTCTTCTTTTATGAATGAACGAGGTTGTCGACAAGGAGACCCTATATCCCCCTACCTTTTCTTATTTGTAGCTGAGATTCTTGGGAGTATGATCAGACAAAACAAAGAAATTAAAGGTATTACTTTAAATGGACAGGTACATGACTTAGGTCAGTACGCTGATGACACTCAACTTTTTTTAGATGGATCTGAATCAAGTCTAAAAGCGGCTATTGAAACCTTAAATACTTTTTATAAAATGTCAGGCCTCAAAATGAATATTGAAAAAACTCAGGCTATCTGGATAGGCTCAATGGCTGGTAAAAAGATTAAACTTTGTGAAGATCTATACCTAGACTGGCACTCTGGTAATTTTGAAATTCTTGGAATTACCCTCAATGCAGAACTTCAAGACCTTTGGGTAATCAATAAAAGAAAAAGAATTGAAAACGTAAAAAGAATTCTTGCTTCTTGGAAGCACAGACCACTTACGCTGATTGGTAAAATAACTGTCATTAAATCCCTAGCTCTATCCACTCTGGTACATATATTTTCTGCACTACCTACCCCACCTGTAGATGTTGTTAAGGACCTGAATAAGATACTTTATAACTTCTTATGGAATGGGAAAAGGGATAAGATTAAACGAATCAATATGGTTAGGAAATATGAGGAAGGGGGTCTTAGAATGATAGATATTAACTTTTTTATTCAGGCTTTGAAACTATCCAACTTAAGAAAGTGTGCACAAAACCTCAACTTTAAGAATCCAAGCCACTTCCCTTTAGACAAAATTTTTACATTTGGGGCTAACATTGATTTATTAAAAGTGTGTACGAATCCCTATTGGAGAAGCGTTTTGAACGCATGGTCTAAATATCTAAGATCTGATTACTATTCTCATGATGATATTGATCATATTTTATCCCAACCTTTATGGTTTAACCATTTCTTTAAAGACAAAACATTTTTCATCCACAATTGGTATGATAGAGGATTGCACTGTATCAAGGATATCTGTAATTCAACTGGGTTAATGGCTTTTGAAGAAGTAAAAAAGGTATATAATATTCGAGGAACTTTTCTTGAGAACAACAAGTTGCTTTGTTCTATTCCAGCTTTATGGAAGAAATATATCAATCAGCAAACTTGTATTATTAAATCAAATTTGATTATCAATAAAAATGTCTTAGTCTTGCTTATGTCAGAAAAGGGATAAAGATACTTTTATGATCGCTTGATTACATGTCATTCCTATCCGAAAATTTGTGAAAAATGGGCTTAAAAGACTGATATGTCATCTTATAACTGGAAAGATATTTTTGTCCAGTACAGAAGCTCAACAAGGGATGTCAAACTGTTAGAATTCCAATTTAAATTTCTGCATTGTATTATTTACACCAAGAAAGAATTGAAAGTCATGAAACTTGTTAATGATGATATTTGTTCCTTTTGCAATTCTGAGAAAGAAAACCTGTTTCATGTCTTTATAGATTGTGAATTTGTAAAAGACTTTTGGTTGAAAGTGGAACTGTTCATTAATGCCCATATAAAAAGGGGCATTTCTCTGGATACAAATACTATTCTCTTTGGCTTTAATGCGCAACATAAGTTGCTCAATCACCTTATTTTATTGAGCAAAAGGTATATTTTCTTAAGTAGCCTCAAAGGTGAAGCCTTATCATTTGATAAAGCTATTAAAACTTACAAACAAGTCTATGCCATTGACAAATTTATTGTATGTAAAAACCAACGTTTAAATGCCTTTGAAAATAAATGGTCTCCACTTTCAAATACCTTTAAATGCAACTAGGTATATTTACTTTGCCTTCTTAATGTACACCAGAGCCATGTAACCTTTGATAACCTGACTGTCGTGGCAATAACCACTTTTACTTTGTCATGCTCATGTAACTGTACTATACTCTTGCTGGAATAAAAAAAAAAAAAAAAAAAAGTAACGTCTAAACAAAATATAAAATACAAGATAATTCAGTGATAACTCACACAATTGAGCTAAGTTCGGTACAAAACTGAATCATGTGATGTACGTTTTAGTTTTAAGAAAGATTTCACAGACCAAGTATAAGTTTTCAGACATTTTATTGTACAAATGTATAATTAGATGATAAACAGTTCGTATAAAGTTGCTTGTTTCTCAGAAAGCCTCGAGCTCACAAAAGATGAACAATCTTTCCAAACAAGGGTAGACACAGAGCAGTCGACCAACTCAGACTGGAAGCTCCTGCAACATGATAGAACAATATAATAGCAGTATTTGAAAAATATCATCTTTCTGTTATTTTATGGAGCAGTGGTTTTACAAAATGGTAATGACACACATTGACGATCATGAATGGTATCTGTCGCAAAAAGGCATATTATAACTATAATCACATTAAAAATCACCTTTTAATTGGGACGTCATATTATGCACAATGCTTTGACGTCAGAGTCCTATTTGGGCTGACCACGGCTAATCCATAGAGTAGATAACGAGAATAAACAGAATATTAAATTCGTGCCCATGACATACTTTGTTTACGACATTCGTGCATAGATATCAGTACATCCCTCGCTCTCGCTCGGTAAATACTAATATTAAGCACTCCTGTTTCTGACGTACCACTTGTTTCCTGACGTTGATCAACTTCGTCCAGTGTGTCCATCATTGCGCTGACCCTTTCAAAGTTTTCTTTGTTACCAAAATCGAAATTCTTATCTTTGAACTCGAGAAACTTCTTCAGGATGTTCTTGGCCAGAGTCTTGGAGATTCTTCCCAGGGATCTGATGAAGGTCTCGAAGTCTTTAGGGTCCAGCTCGAAGATTTTGGAGACCGTTTTGCTGAACTTGGTCACTAGCGCATCGATGAGATCATCATAAAAGCCTCTCTTTTGTCTGCTTAGGTAGAGGTCTGAACTGGCGTCTGAACTTCCGTCTGAACCTGACATCTGAACCAGAACTAGGAGAGTCACACACAGCAGGGAGCACCCGATGGTCAGCTTCATGGTCGTGGGTTGAAGAGCTGGAGAAGAGTAGGAACTTGCTACAATCTAATTGCTACATCAACTTATTTGCATCAAGGAATCTCTCGTCGTCTTATTTATTTCAAACAAGTTTAATCAAGATAATCAGCCAATGATATGACACTTTCTTATTTTGGAAGATGGAAGGATTGTCTTTATTTCATGACATAATCAATATTGTGGAAACACTAATATCACTGTTATTTATTTAACTTTGTAGCCGATGTAAAACTTAACTAATTATTTCAAGTATGATGGTTGATGTGCTGTTTGTTTTCTTATGCTAATTTTAATCAATATAATTACTTCGACAAATGAAATCAAAATACAGCAAAAGTACACTTAGTCAGGGATATCCACAGAATTGTTAAGTTCAATAATATACAAACACTATAATGACCATAATAAATATGTCTTTATGTTACAAACACACGCACGTTATGCTAGTTAACAGCGCTAGAATAATTGCACAAATAACAACTATCACAATGTATAAATTCAATCAGAAAGTCCTAAATCCTATTTTTAATAATGATATTTTATAGCTTTGACCATTTTATCACTGACCGTTTCAAATATATTTAAATTTGTCCGTATGTTTAAAAAAACCCACAATGTTCAATATAAAGGTATAAAAAAATCCATATATGCAAATGGCTTATGACATACTAAAGTAATAAATAAGTAAGTATTGAAAAACGTTCTGTGTTGAGTATCACTGTAGCATCTTCAGTCTTTCAGATACAAAATAACAACACGATCAGAAGAAAAACAAACTTTTAAAAGTTTAACCAACTTTCAAATATGATTTGAAAATACTGGACAAAATGAGGTTTTGATGAAGTATCTCAGTTTATGTCCCATCAAAGTTTAAATTAAATAATAAATAGTATTCATGATTTAAGATTTGAAAGAAATCTATTTCCATAACTACTTGTACATGATAACTAGAATACATCACAAAACTGCTGAGTGACTTCCCGTCCAATGGAGTTTTCAGCTGCATCCCAAAAGTTTGGTGACATGCATTTGGTATTTCTAGTGCAGATATGATTCTGAGGTCTTTAGATTATTATGACATGGCAGATGGAACATTTATGATGTTGTGTGTTAATCACAGAAGCGATTCAATGTACCTTAGCATAGTCTAATTGCCATATCTATCCTTTGTCCAGCTTTGTCAGCTCAATGAAATTTATTTTAAAAATATTAAAACTTTTCTCTTTTAAATCTCATATAGATGATCACATTATCAAATAAAGATGATATATGTAGATAAATGACGTACAGAATCATATAGGCAAAGCAAAATCAAAATCCAAAAATTTTCAACCAAACTGCATATGTTGATATACATTGTTTCCCAGATGGTTTGGAAGTAAACAGCTGTAGGTGCCCAAACTTTTGATATGCATCTGCATACTCTAGTAGTCGTAGATAAGTTAAGTATACTCACATGTACCAGACTGCAGACAAGAGACTTCGATGATGATCCCTCTGACACACTGATTATAAGTCACTCGGGAGTACGAGTACTTATACTGAAGATATCGGATGTGTCACTTACAGAGCGGAAATATGACATTATACACAGCTTTGATTATCGGAACTGGGAGGTTCAGAATAAAATTAATATTTCGTCACAGTGTGACATGCGATATGACCATATTCACTAGTACTATACTATACTCTCCTCAACCCACGTTCATATTTATAGACAGAGGGGGATGTTATTGCAAGGTAAATGAGTGTTGTGATGACTTGCTAAACCTCGTCTTTTCTCCTTGATGTATTATTCTACAACCTCATTTATATTCGCTTTAAATCCCACGTTATAAATGAAATAGATAGATGATTAGGGGAATAAATGCTTGAATGAACTAAATAACTCAAAGTTTCAACCACGGAAAATCATATATGTGTCAGTTGGTTTTAAACCCATCAGAACCCTGGTTGAAATGCAAATGTTGCCCGAGTTGTGTATGCATGAATTGTGTATGAACATGTTGCGTGAAGTTGCCTTCATGTTTCCGGAGTGAATGATTTTGGAAAATGTTGAAGTTTTAATGTAAATGATGCCTGGATGTAAATGCAAAAGTAGGCAGAATTCACACGGATTGCTTCACATTCATACGTTTATAAGTTTCGTAGATGATACAGAGTGGCTTGCTTTTTGGCAAAACACGTTCAATTGTTGTCTGAGGAATTGAAGTATGAACTAGTTACAGAGCATATTCATTACAAACATCTTGCTAATGTGCTAACTAACGATTTACTTACTTTAAATACATCACAAGAAAATAAGACTTAAAACCTTTCACGTTTATAAGAAATAATGTGTCTATGGCATTTTGTTTGGTTTAGCAAAAAATGTTTTGTGTCCAGATCAACTATGCCAGCTTATCAATATTCCCATTTATTGATATATACGAATATTTATTATCTACTCATCAGTCATAAAGTGATCGTACGAAATAATGTCATTTTGCTTATAGCAGACCTTGCTTACTTCCTTTTTGTTCTATATATTAATTTCTAGGAATAATACAATTTTAATAAAAACAGAATACAAAATATTAGACTAAGAGATGTGCTGTTAGGGACATTTTGTTCATAGCCTTGCTTCAAACTTCGTATGAACCTGTCGAACTGTTTTAATTCATATATTTGAAGATAAGTTGTTTTACCGTAGCGCAGTAAGATTTTGTTGATTTTAAGGAGTTTAAAAGATGAAAATTTGCATCGTGTACAGCCCAAGTCAATTCAGAACAGACTATTATACAAACGTTTACATCGATTGCAATTCTGTTTACAAGGACTAAGAAAGGGGTTGTATATATATCGCCCACTGTCGAGGAAGCTATTGTTTCAGCAACTAGCTATGGAGCTACATTGTAGTTATTTTCTATTTTTCACGATAAAAAATTTCATTTTTGGATTTACAAATTTTCATTTATTGATAAATGTTAACATGAAACTGTCCAACAGAAGTGTCAGAGCTTTAGCATTGAGAATAAATTTCATATAATATGCTTAAGTTCACGTACTCCAACAATATTCCAACAAAGGTTACATATACATTACGTAAACATATTCCTACCACATGGTGAACGATGATATTTTTTCTTATGTAGTTCTACTACTTCAACAGCGGCCAAAGCATATATAGAATTATCATACAATTTGAGTTGAGCCATTATAAAAATGTGATCTGTTTTTAATGCCATTTCAACTGGTCGAGTAAGGTGTTGTGTATTCTTCAGTCTTTGCCTCTTCGATGGTATCGTACACATCAAGATCTGTGTATTCAGCAGGATTTTCAATCTCCAAGTACACTTGTTGTTCTATCTTATCGTAAACTAGAGGAGCGTTAGGCGATGACCTTTCTCCTGGGGTGAGGTATGCATCCTCCGGATCTTGGTCAGAGACTGGACCCTTTCGTGTCCTTACCGCTGGTCTAGGAGGGCCATTTGATTCATTGACCTGTGTGGTTGTCTCAACCGGTGTAAGGTAGTTATCCTCCTTTCCCTGGGTATGGACTGGACGCTGTGGTGAGGGAACATTTGGTGGTTCATTGTTCTGTGTGGTTGACTCAACCGGTGTTAGGTAGTTATCTTCTTTTCCCTGGGTATGGAATGGACGCTGTTGTGAAGGAACATTTGATTGTTTAATGACCTGTGTGGTTGTCTCCATGGGAGTGAGGTAGCCATCTTCTTTTCCCTCGTCAGGGACTGGACATGGTCGTGAACTGACCGCCGGTTTATTGACCTGTGTGGTCGACTCAACTAGGGTGAGATAGTCATCATCGTTTCCCTGGGGAGGGACTGGACGCTGAGGCCTGACTGATGGTCTTGGAGGGACATCTGGTAGTTTATTCACCTGTGTGAGTGAATCTTCGTTGTTAGGGGATCCTGTTGACTTCTTCCTCTTGCAAAAGAGCCTGCAATTCGAAACGGAAGGATAAGGCCAAAAGACAAAATGTTTCTGGTCTTTGCATACAGGCAAAAATGATGCGATAATCCGGATTTTTAAAATTCAAACTTTGTTTTGATTATTGAATTTGATAAAAATGAAAGAAATAAACGAATATCACCTCGGATCACTTTATCACTGCAGCTGTTAAGTCTTACACAAACAAAACAAAATAACATTTTACAAGTTTTCGTTTCAGTATGTTCCCAGTCCACCGAACTACATTTTTCCGTTGTCAACATCTTGGGTAAAAAGGCTTGATGAAGGTTTTTGAAACTGACGCTGGGCCGACACCATAAAAAAACTTAGTTTTTTTTCTAGGACTAACACAGTAAGAAATGCTGTAATGTTCGAATATACTGATGAGGTTTCTACTTTTCCAAATGGCATGAAAACAAACCGATAGAAATTATGTAACACTGATAAATAATGGATTCTACTCACACTGTAACTGCCAGACCAATGATGAGAACAACGATGAGGGCCAGCAAACCACCCAGAAGATCACCAACCAGGGTAGAATCGGGCTCATCGGCGTCAGAATCAGCTAGAAGTAAATATATTGATCGGTGATATTAACTTTTATTATGCAAGCGTAATTTTCCGGCAATCCGATTGGTCGAGAACCGGTCACGTGACAGTCGACAGAAAGTGATATTAACTTGACCCCCGTGACCCCGAGTCCGACCAAAAGTGATATTGACTTGAGTTGAACCGATGACGTCAAAACGTTGTTTCATGACGTCATGCTATTGTTATGACGTCATTTACCCGTCCTCGCCAACAATCGAGCCGAAATGCCGCTCATTCTTGTAGTTTTCTATTTCCTTTTCGTTTTTTAACCGCGACATAATAAAACAATTATAGACTGGTGAATTCGGTCAATACCTGTTTTTATAGACCCGAGGAAAACAATATTGAGACTTCGTTCTCTGTCAATATTGTTTTCCTCGGGTCTATAAAAGCAGGTATTGACCTCATGACCAGTCTATAATTGTATAATGTCTCCAATAGAAATATACATCTTGATAATGGAATTCAACACACTCATATTGAATAAATACCTGTACTATTGTCTTAATTCATATTACTTTGAATCACCAACCAGAGAAGTCTTGGGCTCATCAGCATCAGAATCAACTAGAAGTAATACCTCAACACACTTATATTGAATAAATGTTTTTGATCTGCAATTCATACGTTAGGTCTTATTAGATGCTACTTTCATTAAAACGTCAAAAAAAGTGTCTTTCATCTGAACGATAAAAGAAAGAATCCATATTCTGTTGAAACGAAAAACTTTAGGTCAGTTGAATTCCTCGCAAAAAGGCATATTATAACTATAATCACATTAAAAATCACCTTTTAATTGGGACGTCATATTATGCACAATGCTTTGACGTCAGAGTCCTATTTGGGCTGACCACGGCTAATCCATAGAGTAGATAACGAGAATAAACAGAATATTAAATTCGTGCCCATGACATACTTTGTTTACGACATTCGTGCATAGATATCAGTACATCCCTCGCTCTCGCTCGGTAAATACTAATATTAAGCACTCCTGTTTCTGACGTACCACTTGTTTCCTGACGTTGATCAACTTCGTCCAGTGTGTCCATCATTGCGCTGACCCTTTCAAAGTTTTCTTTGTTACCAAAATCGAAATTCTTATCTTTGAACTCGAGAAACTTCTTCAGGATGTTCTTGGCCAGAGTCTTGGAGATTCTTCCCAGGGATCTGATGAAGGTCTCGAAGTCTTTAGGGTCCAGCTCGAAGATTTTGGAGACCGTTTTGCTGAACTTGGTCACTAGCGCATCGATGAGATCATCATAAAAGCCTCTCTTTTGTCTGCTTAGGTAGAGGTCTGAACTGGCGTCTGAACTTCCGTCTGAACCTGACATCTGAACCAGAACTAGGAGAGTCACACACAGCAGGGAGCACCCGATGGTCAGCTTCATGGTCGTGGGTTGAAGAGCTGGAGAAGAGTAGGAACTTGCTACAATCTAATTGCTACATCAACTTATTTGCATCAAGGAATCTCTCGTCGTCTTATTTATTTCAAACAAGTTTAATCAAGATAATCAGCCAATGATATGACACTTTCTTATTTTGGAAGATGGAAGGATTGTCTTTATTTCATGACATAATCAATATTGTGGAAACACTAATATCACTGTTATTTATTTAACTTTGTAGCCGATGTAAAACTTAACTAATTATTTCAAGTATGATGGTTGATGTGCTGTTTGTTTTCTTATGCTAATTTTAATCAATATAATTACTTCGACAAATGAAATCAAAATACAGCAAATGAACACTTAGTCAGGGATATCCACAGAATTGTTAAGTTCAATAATATACAAACACTATAATGACCATAATAAATATGTCTTTATGTTACAAACACACGCACGTTATGCTAGTTAACAGCGCTAGAATAATTGCACCAATAACAACTATCACAATGTATAAATTCAATCAGAAAGTCCTAAATCCTATTTTTAATAATGATATTTTATAGCTTTGACCATTTTATCACTGACCGTTTCAAATATATTTAAATTTGTCCGTATGTTTAAAAAAACCCACAATGTTCAATATAAAGGTATAAAAAAATCCATATATGCAAATGGCTTATGACATACTAAAGTAATAAATAAGTAAGTATTGAAAAACGTTCTGTGTTGAGTATCACTGTAGCATCTTCAGTCTTTCAGATACAAAATAACAACACGATCAGAAGAAAAACAAACTTTTAAAAGTTTAACCAACTTTCAAATATGATTTGAAAATACTGGACAAAATGAGGTTTTGATGAAGTATCTCAGTTTATGTCCCATCAAAGTTTAAATTAAATAATAAATAGTATTCATGATTTAAGATTTGAAAGAAATCTATTTCCATAACTACTTGTACATGATAACTAGAATACATCACAAAACTGCTGAGTGACTTCCCGTCCAATGGAGTTTTCAGCTGCATCCCAAAAGTTTGGTGACATGCATTTGGTATTTCTAGTGCAGATATGATTCTGAGGTCTTTAGATTATTATGACATGGCAGATGGAACATTTATGATGTTGTGTGTTAATCACAGAAGCGATTCAATGTACCTTAGCATAGTCTAATTGCCATATCTATCCTTTGTCCAGCTTTGTCAGCTCAATGAAATTTATTTTAAAAATATTAAAACTTTTCTCTTTTAAATCTCATATAGATGATCACATTATCAAATAAAGATGATATATGTAGATAAATGACGTACAGAATCATATAGGCAAAGCAAAATCAAAATCCAAAAATTTTCAACCAAACTGCATATGTTGATATACATTGTTTCCCAGATGGTTTGGAAGTAAACAGCTGTAGGTGCCCAAACTTTTGATATGCATCTGCATACTCTAGTAGTCGTAGATAAGTTAAGTATACTCACATGTACCAGACTGCAGACAAGAGACTTCGATGATGATCCCTCTGACACACTGATTATAAGTCACTCGGGAGTACGAGTACTTATACTGAAGATATCGGATGTGTCACTTACATAGCGGAAATATGACATTATACACAGCTTTGATTATCGGAACTGGGAGGTTCAGAATTAACTTTATATTTCGTCACAGTGTGACATGCGATATGACCATATTCACTAGTACTATACTATACTCTCCTCAACCCACGTTCATATTTATAGACAGAGGGGGATGTTATTGCAAGGTAAATGAGTGTTGTGATGACTTGCTAAACCTCGTCTTTTGTCCTTGATGTATTATTCTACAACCTCATTTATATTCGCTTTAAATCCCACGTTATAAATGAAAAACATTATGAAATGATTAGGGGAATAAATGCTTGAATGAACTAAATAACTCAAAGTTTCAACCACGGAAAATCATATATGTGTCTGTTGGTTTTAAACCCATCAGAACCCTGGTTGAAATGCAAATGTTGCCCGAGTTGTGTATGCATGAATTGTGTATGAACATGTTGCGTGAAGTTGCCTTCATGTTTCCGGAGTGAATGATTTTGGAAAATGTTGAAGTTTTAATGTAAATGATGCCTGGATGTAAATGCAAAAGTAGGCAGAATTCACACGGATTGCTTCACATTCATACGTTTATAAGTTTCGTAGATGATACAGAGTGGCTTGCTTTTTGGCAAAACACGTTCAATTGTTGTCTGAGGAATTGAAGTATGAACTAGTTACAGAGCATATACATTACAAACATCTTGCTAAGGTGCTAACCAACGATTTGCTTACTTTAAAAACATCAAAAGAAAATAAGACTTATGCCCTTCACGTTAATAAGAAATTAACATGTGTCTATTGTATTTTGTTTGGTTTAGCAAAAAATGTTTTGTGTCCAGATCAACTATGCCAGCTTATCAATATTACCATTTATTGATATATACGAATATTTATTATATACTCATCAGTCACCACGTGATCGAACGAAATAATGTTATTTTGCTTATAGCAGACCATGCTTACTTCCTTTTTGTTCTATAAATTAATTTCTAGGAATAATACAATTTTAATAAAAACAGAATACAAATATTAGACTAAGAGATGTGCTGTTAGGGACATTTTGTTCATAGCCTTGCTTCAAACTTCGTATGAACCTGTCGAACTGTTTTAATTCATATAAACTAACGAGCAAAAGAAAGTATAACACTCACTTGTTTTCCATTAATTCAATATTTTAAAGAAATAAGATGCATTTGATTATGGAAGCAGACAATAACACCTTTCGGCTGTAGTTTGAATGGCTTTATTGGTGACTGTTTTATATTTTCACTTAAATGTCATCATTTAAAGTAGACTAGGGTAAGAAATGAAATTTACACCAACATGACCCCTACCATGTTCAAAATGTTGTAAATGTGTGCATGACGATGAACATTTATTGATTTTCACACAGAGTATGTGTTATATGTCGATGAAAAGTTGTGTATTGTCAAAATAAATTTAGGGAAATTTTAATATTGAATTTTTAATTTTTTTTTTTAAATTTAAAAAACCGCGTAGAGGTATTCTTTTATTTATTTAATGTTTTGGACTAATTTTCCAAACAAGTCATTTTTGGAAAACGACGTCAAAAACTCGAGATATCTGACTTTGAAAATTTTACATATGATAAATACAACTGAGTGTTATACTTTCTTTTGCTCGTGAGTTTATTTGAAAATAAGTTGTTTTACCGTAGCGCAGTAAGATTTTGTTGATTTTAAGGAGTTTAAAAGATGAAAATTTGCATCGTTTACAGCCCAAGTCAATTCAGAACAGACTATTATACAAACGTTTACATCGATTGCAATTCTGTTTGCAAGGACTAAGAAAGGGGTTGTATCGCCCACTGTCGAGGAAGCTATTGTTTCAGCAACTAGCTATGGAGTTACATTGTAGTTATTTTCTATTTTTCACGATAAAAATATTCATTTTTGGATTTACAAATTTTCATTTATTGATAAATGTTAACATGAAACTGTCGAACAGAAGTGTCAGAGCTTTAGCATTGAGAATAAATTTCATACAATATGCTTAAGTTCACGTGCTACTCCAACAATATTCCAACAAAGGTTACATATACATTACGTAAACATATTCCTACCACATGTTGAACGATGATATTTTTTCTTATGTAGTTCTACTACTTCAACAGCGGCCAAAGCATATATAGGATTATCATACAATTTGAGTTGAGCCATTATAAAAATGTGATCTGTTTTTAATGCGATTTCAACTGGTCGAGTAAGGTGTTGTGTACTCTTCAGTCTTTGCCTCTCCGATGGTATCGTACACATCAAGGTCTGTGTATTCAGCAGGATTTTCAAGCTCCAAGTACACAGGTTGTTCTATCTTATCGTAACCTAGTAGAGCGTTAGGCGATGACCTTTCTCCTGGGGTGAGGTATTCATCCTCCGGACCCTGGTCAGAGCCTGGACCCTTTAGTGTCCTTACCGCTGGTCTAGGAGGGCCATTTGATTCATTGACCTGTGTGGTTGTCTCAACCGGTGTAAGGTAGTTATCCTCCTTTCCCTGGGTATGGACTGGACGCTGTGGTGAGGGAACATTTGGTGGTTCATTGTTCTGTGTGGTTGACTCAACCGGTGTTAGGTAGTTATCTTCTTTTCCCTGGGTATGGAATGGACGCTGTTGTGAAGGAACATTTGATTGTTTAATGACCTGTGTGGTTGTCTCCACGGGAGTGAGGTAGCCATCTTCTTTTCCCTCGTCAGGGACTGGACATGGTCGTGAACTGACCGCCGGTTTATTGACCTGTGTGGTCGACTCAACTAGGGTGAGATAGCCATCATCGTTTCCCTGGGGAGGGACTGGACGCTGAGGCCTGACTGATGGTCTTGGAGGGACATCTGGTAGTTTATTCACCTGTGTGAGTGAATCTTCGTTGTTAGAGGATCCTGTTGACTTCTTTCTCTTGCAAAAGAGTCTGCAATTCGAAACGGAAGGATAAGACCAAAAGACAAAATGTTTCTGGTCTTTGCATACAGGCAAAAATGATGCGATAATCCGGATTTTTAAAATTCAAACTTTGTTTTGATTATTGAATTTGATAAAAATGAAAGAAATAAACGAATATCACCTCGGATCACTTTATCACTGCAGCTGTGGAGGCTTACACAAACAAAACAAAATAACATTTTACAAGTTTTCGTTCAGTATGTTCCCAGGCCACTGAACTACATTTTTCCGTTGTCAACATCTCGGGTTAAAAGGCTTGATGAAGGTTTTTGAAACTGACGCGGGTCGATACCAGAAAAAAACTTAGTTTTATTTCTAGGACTAACACAGTAAGAAATGCTGTAATGTTCGAATATACTGATGAGGTTTCTACTTTTCCAAATGGCATGAAAACACACAGATAGAAATTATGTAACACTGATAAATAATGGATTCTACTCACACTGTAACTGCTAGACCAATGATGAGAACAACAATGAGGGCCAGCAAACCACCCAGAAGATCACCAACAAGAGTAGACTCGGGCTCATCGGCGTCAGAATCAGCTAGAAGTAAATATATTGATCGGTGATATTAACTTTTATTATGCAAGCGTTATTTTCCGGCAATCCGATTGGTCGAGAACCGGTCACGTGACAGTCGACAGAAAGTGATATTAACTTGACCCCCGTGACCCCGAGTCCGACCAAAAGTGATATTGACTTCAGTTGAACCGATGACGTCAAACAGTTGTTTCATGACGTCATGCTATTGTTATGACGTCATTGATCCTTCCTCGCCAACAATCGAGCCGAAATGCCGCTCATTCTTGTAGTTTTCTATTTCCTTTTCGTGTTTTAACCGCGACATAATAAAACAATTATGGACTGGTGAATTCGGTCAATACCTGTTTTTATAGACCCGAGGAAAACAATATTGAGACTTCGTTCTCTGTCAATATTGTTTTCCTCGGGTCTATAAAAGCAGGTATTGACCTCATGACCAGTCTATAATGTCTCCAATAGAAATATACATCTTGATAATGGAATTCAACACACTCATATTGAATAAATACATGTGCTATTGTCTTAATTCATATTACTTAGAATCACCAACCAGAGTAGACTCGGGCTCATCGGCATCAGAATCAACTAGGAGTAATACCTCAACACACTTCTATTGAATAAATGTTTTTGATTTGCAATTCATATGTTAGGTCTTATTAGATGCTACTGTCATTAAAACGTTCAAAAAAGTGTCTTGAAATCTGAACGATAAAAGAAAGAATCCATATTCTGTTGAAACGAAAACCTTTAGGTCAGCTGAATTCCTCTTAGAGGATGAAAGGGATTAATATCTACGAGTAATTTCGTTCTTGGTCATTTAAGCTTGGTCAGTTTGCAAGGAAAATATTAATGCACCATATGCAAATAGTTCATCATTAAATCGACGCCCATTATTTTCCAACATTTCCATATCTCAAGGTACATTATAAACCTCAATATCGATTATCAAACCCTACCATGTGTAATAGCCCTATATGTCGTTTCGCAAAATAAATCCTCCACATCGTCATTATAATTAACAGTCGCGGACATTATAAGTTATACCATTCAAAGGCGGGGTACGCGGGGAGACATCCGCCTCAAACTTGGTGTTATGCGACGAGCCGAAGGCGAGTTGCATAACACCAAGCGAGAGGCGGATATCTCCCCGTGTACCCCGCCTTTGAATGTTATAACGAATTTATCTTACCGAATGTTTAAACAAAACGCATATAATATGAAGATAAAGGGTAAGAAATTCGTAAGTCATTTTACTATAGTTTGTTCAAAGCTACATATCGGTTGATCAAAAGTAACCAGTTTAATCATGTGTTCGAGGTAACATACATTGTACATTTCAAGACGCTCCGTCTGCACGCTTTTTTCATGCTTTTTATGTGCCGGGGTATAATGATTTATTCCCCGCTCAAGAGAGGGATATCAGTATTTATTCAGGGTCACGTGGACCAATCAGAGATCGAGATTCTTACATGAGGTAGGATAAATTTCATTCCGTTTTTCTAAACGTTTTTGAACTATTTCAGTAAACCTTTTCATCTATATCTAAAATTTCGCATTAGCCTAGCAGAGTTGAAAATCCCTTCATGAGGAATCCTACTTTCATTCTTGTCTTGTTTGAATGTGTCATCGTCAACTGTTGGAGTGTCCTCTACCCCCCATCCAACAACACCTTGAGTTGGTCTCGTAACAGGTGAGCTTCTACCAGGGGCAGCAGTAGTTGAGTGAGAACTCTTACAGTCAACTTGCAATCTTGCCCCATTACCTGAAACGCATGTGACGTAATAGATATTAGATCAGAAATGTATATAAGATCAGAAATGTATATAAAATCAGACATGTAAATTAGATCAGAAATGTATATAAGATCAGAAATGTATATAAGGTCAGAAATGTATATTAGATCAGAAATGTATATAAGGTTAGAAATGTATATAAGATCAGAAATGTAAATTAGATCGGAAATGTATATAAAATCAGAAATGTAATATAAGATCAGAAATGTATATACGATCAGAAATGTATATAAGATCAGAAATGTATATTAGATCAGAAATGTATATAAGATTAGAAATGTATATAAGATCAGAAATGTATATAAGATCAGAAATGTATATAAGAACAGCAATGTATATTAGATCAGAAATGTATATAAGGTCAGAAATGTATATAAGGTCAGAAATGTATATAAGATCAGAAATGTATATTAGATCAGAAATGTATATAAGATCAGAAATGTATATAAGATCAGAAATGTATATAAGAACAGAAATGTATATAAGATCAGAAATGTATATAAGATCAGAAATGTATATATAACCAGAAATGTATACAAGATCAGAAATGTATATAAGATCAGAAATGGCAGTACTTAAAATTGTTACACCAGAATGAGAAACCTTATTGACGTCGCTATACACAACGTCCTCTGTTCCGCATCGCATTCTGGGACATTTAGCCTGAAAAAATTAAGTGTTTAATCAAAAGATAAAGTTATATTTTTCCTCTAGCATCATCTGCATTGAATAGTTTGAGCTGCACAAGGATAACCTACCAGATACTCGCACCCATGTGCCTTGGTCGTCTACTCCGGTGTTTTCATAGGAAAACTCGAACATGCTCACGTCGGTGTAATTTTGTGGCGACCTTAGGGACGTTGAAACACCGTCAACCAATCCCCGTACGTGAATTCCGCCGCTTTTGTAAACGGTGAGGTACATCAGACTACCAGTGACCGTACATTGGACGTCACACTGGTCTCGCTGTCTGGCTGGGTACCTGGGAGTATGGATATCTACATGGTTCTGGTAGAACACTGGGGATACAGTAGCCTCACACAGGTTATGAGGATTCACTGAAAGAATAACATGAAGAGTTGTGAAAATGTGATGATATAAACATTTTGATTTATTATTTCTACACCCAAGAAATATCTGCATAATGTTAGTGCAAATAAAACAACGCTTGGCGGGTAACATTTTGATAGACATCAATTGTTGCGTTTTCCTCAATCTTTGAAGAATTGATAATTTTGAAATATAATTTTATTGTAGTTAGATCCAAACTTACAATATTTTTTTACCACACATACCTGGCACCAAAAAATACATCGCTCACGCATTTGACGCGTTTTTATAGTGACGTCACGTCACATAAAATGATGACCATTTATTTCCTGCTACAATATCGTGTCAACCTTTCGTTTCTCTCACACTAACGAGACTCTATCCAAATAATGGCGTATTTCTCGATCACGCTCAGAGACATCTTATACCAAAACACTCCTGTCAAACAATACTATTTCATGGAAAATCATAAAATTTACTTTATTCACTGCTGTAAATATAAAAAACCTAAGCTTCTTCTGACCTTTCAAGCACTGGTATCTGACCTCTATCTTGACAGCATCTGCTGGTATGGAGACGTCCTCTGTACAAGTTTGTACCCCTGTACACAGGTCAGCGAGCAGGGTCATATCAAGAGGGGAAGCTTTATCAGTACAGTAGGCCCCTGAACAGCTAGATGTGTGTGCGTTAATGATGTTAATCCATTCTCCGTCATAACATGTCAGCTCAACCATACCCTCTCCTCTGTGTTTCCCAGTGTTCACATGGTCATTCACGTAAACTTTTCCTTCTGAAAAACGGAGAATCTTGACAAGTAAGTAAATTTGTACTGAAATCGATGCTTGTCTCTTTGTTATTAGAGCCTTATCAATAGTTTGGAATTAACAAAACCCTCCATAACTCTGTCAGTAATTTTCAGCATTTTTAATACGGTATCTTATGAGTAATACATTAACATATAGGGATGATGATTCTGGATACATGCTATACACTGAATTCCAGTAACACGGCGTAAATTGACATGTGGTTCCAAAATGTGTAGCAGTCTAATAGACCCAAGAAGATAATGAGAACTAGATTATGTTTGTTTTCATAATTGACATAATCTTACATCTAGACTTAAGTTATACCTCACATCTTTTACACTTGAAGAATATATGATGTATTCATTGTTCCATAGAAGCTTTATAGGCTATATCGGAGCCTGTATCTGGTCTATCAAGACCAAATTCGACGTTGATCTATTCATTAGCGATCAATGAAACGACTAACTTGAGTACAAAAGAAAGAACACAATCCAGTTATTTTCGATTTATTTAATATGAAAGAGGCATGTGATGCATTAGATTTTCACATGATCAACATAGCCCATATTTGCAGCATGGTTTATCAAAATATCTTAAATGTAGTTAGGGGTGATCACAATTACATCAAAATTACCCCCACCATGTTTGAAATGTTGAAAATGTGTGAAGAATGAGGCTCGTTTATGATTTGTTTCATAAAAATTATTCAAAAATAAAAAGTCAAAAACCACTTTGAAATGTCTTCTTGCAACTGATCGATGATTAATTTCCTGCACTTGTTATTTCTTTGGCACGACGTCAAAAACGTGATTTTGTAATTGAAAATCATGCATATGAGGTGTGTACTGTCTTTTGTACATCAGTATATTTGATTTCGACTCCGTGTAGTAGGCTCTGCAGATACAAAAACACTGATGAAACACGATGGTGTATTACTTACCGGATAGTGCTGGAAAGGCTTGCCCAAGCAACACTAGTAAACACCATGTTAGGAGATGCTTGTCCATATTTACCTACACGATGTGTAAAACAGAAAGGAGTGAATAGGGTTAAATTGACTGTCAGTAATATTTTCGATTATTATATGATTGGCGGTGAAATACCGAGATCTATCAATGACAGTAAACCGTGTTATCAGTCACTAGTGACAATAACAATGGAACGTGTTATCAGTCACTAGTGACTGATAACAACAATGACCTGACGTCATCGAACAATGCTCTGACGCAATGACACGCTCATGACGTCATGTTGTTGCTTAGGCGACGGGCTCTCTTTGAAGCCGACTCAACGTAAATGCACTTCAATTTTGTTAGAAATACAACGATTAAATCATAAAATAAATAGAAAATTTGTGTTTTCTTGACAAATACCATGTTTATCTCATCTCGTGAGGCAAAAAAGTTACATATTTTCACTCGTGGCTGCGCCACTCGTGAAAATATAAACTTTCTTCCTCACTCGATGAGATAAACATGGTATTTGTCAAGAAAAGACAAATATCCTCTAATTTCTCCCCACGGGGCAGATCAGGTCATGATATTTAATTTTGCTGTCGGGTTTGACCAATGTGGTTCCCCTTTCCTAAAATTCAGTAAATAGGCGATGCGATTTCAGATACAAGTAATCAATCAAAAAATGGAAACTGCTCAAATATTCAAATAAGATTACATTTACATTAAAATATAGTCACAAGTCAAGGAGTCTGTACACGAGGTTTCAGTTTTCTAGACCTTTTGCTCCCGGAGAATAAGAAAAAGGTTTATAAAGCGTGGCCCATGTGGACCTTAGTAAGGGACAGGGGACCAACAAATCTAATATCCAGAAACATGCCTAATATTTATTCACATATTGACAAAATTTTAAATATAGTAGGGTTCATGATATTGTATATTCTATTTCTTACCCCTGCCTAGTTTAAACAAATATATTGTAACAGACCTTGAACCAGACACCACTTATTTTATTCAAACAACTGCAAATATATGTTAGTACTATGTGACATTACTTAATACATCACATGTCTCTTAGATATTAAATACATTCAAACTAATTGTGGTGCGTACTTTCTTTTGCTCAGCAGAATACATGCATATATCATAAACAAAATGTTTTAACGATGAATATGTTTTAACTTGATAACCCTAACGTAATCATTATGGTTTTGGAATATAAGAAAAATGTTGTTGAACAACGTGTATAAGATGAAATTTAAAAAAAAATTATTGTCCATTAAAAAAAAAATACTACATGAAATTTCTCTGATTTTTTTCACGATAATACGTTGTCTTTTGAGCTTGACATATATGTACGTGCCGAATTGAATTAGGGTAGTGTGTTTCAAGAAATCCACGTATCCACAACTCTAAGTCCTTTACAGAACAAGGTAGGAGGCGTTTCATTTTAGATACAGATTTAGAAGGGTTGACGTAAATTGTACATGTAGTTAATGTCATCTTATTTATTCTTCTTACGAACATGTTGTAAATTCAAGTATATCAGTTAAAATTAATTGGCTATAGACGTTACGGTTAATGTTTTTTAGCAATTTAGACAATTTTAACCTGACAAGACATTAGGGACAGTCCTATCGCAGTATTTTTCATGGAAAGGAACATCAAGAGAACGCAGTAATGCATTATTTTCTTTGTCAAATTGTTAAAGATCCAAAGAACTAAAATGTTACCCTCACTAAAGTATATGAAAAATGTGAAATAATCATGTACTAATCTTATGTAAGTATAAACAGAAGTTCTCTACAACTCCACACAATTTCCTGATACTATTCTCTCTTTAAATATGTAATGTCTTGTCAGGTTAAAATCGTCTTAAATAATAATCGCTTTAATTATGCTCGGTCTAATAATCACTACCATATGCATTAAGAAATCGCAGGTGTCAAAGGTCAAGATGAAATCTCGTGATACCAGCATAATACTTTCACTTTATTTCTTAACCTAGATAAGCAGTTGTCATGGTTTGTGGGGAAGTGCTAAGTCGGTGACGGTCAGTGTATCATGTCCTGTGACACATCCATGTATGTCATGTCCGGTGTTCTCATCTATGTAGTGGACAGTCTAATGACCTCAACCCCCCTCTCCAACCCCCAACCCCTTACATGTATACTCAATATTGCAGTGTCACCTAGGCCTTACAACTTTACTACAACATGCTATTGTTGGGGATGTGGATCTATATATATTATCTATGTAGATTTTGGTTTGCTATTAAAAATTGTGTTTGGTATTAAGTATTATGACTGCAATATTCTGACATTTACTGTTGTTATTACTACAAGCTAGTATATGTAAAGATGTACATAAATAATATACAAAGACATCTTTTTTCTTTGCAATTTTATAAAAAATCATTTATACCCTTCCATTAAAAAAACATGAGAAAAGCGTGCATTTTGAGCGTTTTGAAATGTAAAATGTATGTTTCCTCGATCACATAGTGTTTTTGTGATCAAACGATATTTAGCTTTGAACAAACTATAGTAATTGCAAGTTACACAATGCACACAGACGTACATGTATCGTTTTAATGTGATTTTTCTCATATGTTGTCTTTGAAAGGATTTTGTGGAAAACCATTAAATTTCAATATTGAACATTACATGTGACAACATGTTGACATATAATGTTAGAGTGGTGTGTCTTGCAGGGCTTGTTTAAAATTATGGATCTTTAAAAATCTGGAACTTTGTTCATTGAGCGAAATTCATCAGACAATGCAATGGTACTGAAACGACTGTTGATGCAACCTTCACTTCCGTCTTGTGACCTTGAACCCATGACCTTTGATAGCTGACTTTTGGCATGACCACTAACGAAGTTTTACGAACTCTTTTTTTGTTCAGATAATATGTGTTTTGTTTAAACAGTCAGTAAGGAAAATTAGTTCTACCATTCAGACGATGGGGTTTTGGGATATATCAGCCACTCGCTTGGTGTAATGGACTTTCGGTTCGTCGTATAACACCACTGATACATCCCTATACCCCCTCGTCTGAATGGTATAACTTATATTATCAGGCAGGAAGAAAGACAGACTTTTTGAGCTTCAGATTATTAGGTATAGATTATATTATGAAAGTGTTAATTAGATAATTATACTTATTTGACAACATATAAATCATTTTAATATCCGGGTCCTTTCGAAAAAGTAGAAATATTGTGATAAGGGTAACTTATTTTCGGATATTCGGATACTCGTTTATGTCGGATTATTGATAAAAAAGGAAATACCTACTATGAAGAACAATAGTTTGGCATATGAGAATATCATGATATAAAGCTTGTATTTCGTGTAAACAACAACCTTTTAATTATTTAGTAGTGTTTGTTTAGAAAACAAAGAGTACGATTTCCTCCTGTTTTCACAGCTTTGGTCGCTATAAGCTGATGGACAATTAATCTTAATGTCTCCCCTTTAGCCTCGGGCTTGACCTTATTGTTTCATTGGTATGGTAGGTATGAAGCCAGTTACTTATTTACTTACAATCTGCTGTTTATGTGTTTCACATAAGAAACGTGCCACTTCATTCCGTAATAATTCTTTATAAAGTATTTAAAGTGATAGAATTGTTAACTTCATATTCTTCTATTCGTAACAAAACTTATCAATTTTGTCATAGACTGTATGTATTATTCCTTTTAGATGTGTGTTATGTTTGGCTAAAACAACATATGTACACAATACTGAGTTATTTCCACAAAGATACATACAGATTTCATTCCTTTATAAAGGGTTACTTCTTTGATTGGCATTTTGAGGTTGAAAGTCAATTAAGGACAATATCTATGAAAAAAACTTCTTTATTCATACAGATACAGATTCATGTATTGTTTTCAAGCATCATAAAGGATTTAATTTTCGGAACATATTGTAACTTTGTGTGGAAATGCTTGGGCACATATGTTTCATTTTTGAATCGAATTGAATATACGAGATAGAGCGCAGATAACCGCGATATCATCGATCTTATAAAGATACACCGTTACAGGTTATATGATGTAAATAATTCATTAAAATCTTCAATTATTTAACTACGTAAGATAGAATGTGAACATAAAGGAGCGGCTTACATAAGCAAAATCGTCGACCACTATACAAAAATGGATCTTACCGTTAGGGGGTTCCCTGCCGTGTTTTAGTACATCACCTTCATACACCAATGTGCTTGATGTTTACCATACAAAGATGTACACCTAAAGTCCTCATGTGATTTGTGTCTGTCCCTGTCCTCAACAAATCTATCTGACAAAGGACCATGCCCGGTCAACGTGAAATCCACTGATCTTTCACTGGCAAAATCCTTTTGGGGATTTTGTTGTAGAAGTAAATCCTTTCGGTAGAACACGTTGTCATTCTTAATGTTGTCATATCTTCAGCAGAGTTTCGTTATGCTGATAATGTGATACAGTGTCCCTTTATCTGCTTTTCCAAGGCGTTTAAGTAAGTGGTTGTTATAGCTGCCAGAGATGAAGGATATCTATATACAAGCTCATGTAGCTCTTTCATTCACTCACTTACATTGAAGTAAGACATTTGGAAACATCTCTGGAATTGTAGTTCTTAAGCATCTTGCCATTCATCTTCAATCTTCTTCTTTGAGAGGCATTTTAAAAGCTGGTTTGATGAAGAAGAACAAGTTGTGTGGATTATCAACTTCTTTATTGCATAAAATTCGACGTTTCGGTGGAAATACTAACACCGTTATAACAGGTGTATACATGGGTTTTTTTTCTCTTCTGTACATTATGTTCTTTATTATGACATTTGGGCAGTAAATGTGACATATCGAGATGTACCTGTCATGGAAAGGGTCATATAAACCAATCAATCGTGACAACAAAGACGTTATGGCGTGGGGTAATCAAAGGTATATTGAGTCAATTTATTTCAATTCATGAAGACATTATTTTATTTACCTTGATTATTCATACCTCATTATGATGTTATGACATTTCAATAATTGAATTTATAATAATATGATTTTGAATTTTGGATGAATATAATAATTGCTGGTAATATTTAACATCTGTATGACAAAATACGTGAAGACTTATGCAAGACATAACATATGTTTTATTATTAAAATGCAATAACAAAAATACATGAATAATAAGAAACGCCTTATTCATGAGAAATGTACTCTCCGACATTATTGGGGGAAAGAAAGACTATTCATTCATTCATTCATTCATTCATTCATTCATTCATTATACAAGCGGCTTAGTCTTTTATCCAGGCCCTAAAGCAAAAGAAAAAGAGCCTTCTCCAGTCTAGAAAATTTTGGAAAGTCTAGATGCCTCAGTTTTAGGAAATAAAGTATTGTTCAGGGCTCCTTTTAAATTCCTTTTTATCAAAAATAATAATATTAGTCATGAACTCTTTTTAGGACCATGTGTTAGTGTATACATGCGCCTCAAAAATCAACTGTAAAATCAGCACAATTGGTTAGTAATTCGGTCCATTTCCGATGAAGAGGATTTCGCTATTTCTTCAAAGGCTATATACACTATGAGATTCAACTTAATGCAACGAGATATATTGATCAATTATTACTAGTCATGTCGTCACTCCTGAAAGCTTTTTAAGTGTCAAGTCAAGATGGAAAAGATATCGCCCGGTCTTGAAGGGAACCCGGGCTTCAGATGACCGTAAATACAGCGATCCTGAAACACACACAACTGTTTTCGGGACATACGGTAGGTAGGTAAATTGAAAGCGACGACAGCTGAGGGTGTCAATGTTATTGTTTGAAATGAAAACAAACCGAAGGTTTGAGGCTTATTTAGATGTGTCGAAAATTTACAAATCGTTCAATATCGATGAAAAATCGAAGACAAACACAATCAACACCATTCATTTGTTCCCAAAGCACACTTTCCACACAATTTTAGTTAAGGTGTTATCTAGAGCCGATTAAAAAAGAAATCACCAGACCCCGTTTTCGACTGTTAAGCCCTTTTGGAAGATTTTATCAGAGACACACCAACATTGCATATACAAGAAATTTTACGGCGCTTCAGTGGTGCATGAATTTGCGGTTTAGACATCAGATTTAGATGTTCGTCTGTGACAGTTCTATAACTCTCTCTAATATCACTCACTCACTGGCCCGTGTTTTGCGCGAGTATTGCATTTAGGCTTCCCAGCAACAACAAAATAAGTTTTATAATTAAGGCTGGAAGGTTTCATAAGCATGAAACTCGGAATATTCATGTACTGAAGTCTGTCTCCGTCCGTCGTTGTACAGCTGTGAATACTCGTGGTTGGTGTTGACGAGGTGGAGGTATTCTGGTATAGAGTTAACTCCCCTTGGAGAGGGCGTGGCGGCTTGGAAGTGAACTGGACCCTCATTCATCTTCACGCTCTTCTTATTCCGTCTGTACTTCAGACATACACTAGAAAGGAAGACAATATCTTATATCAGGACAATATCTGCATGAATGATATGATTGTGAATGTAACTAGTAAATGGGTTACTTGCAACACTTAGCACTGACGGGTTCACAGCTTAAGGAAAGTTAGTCACCACCTTTCGGATGTTTTAAAAAGTCAAAACCCCAAAGGGTTGCCCAACGAGTGAACCTCATCGATACCCACTTCTATAGGTGTTTTAAAGTGTCTCGATATTATCAACAATAGGATTACAAAGAAACTCCAGCTAATGAAGCATGTTGACATTGCAGACCAGACGTCTTGAAGTTATGATTCATTTCAACCATTGATTGATGTCTTTATCGTCTACGTAACAGGGAGTTTATTAAGCATTTTCATTTTCCTTTTTATCCCTACATCCAATAAAAACTACATATATAGCTGCGTACCTTAAGTCTGCTCACTTGCTTGTGTATCGTAGTTCAAATATGATGTAATTTGAGTTACGTTTTGACGTCTACAAAATTACTCCAGGAGCACTTACAAAGAATCACCGACTGTCCATGTGTACAATAACCATTCCAAAACCATATTTCGGGATCGTCTCGTCACTGGTGCTGAATTTCCATATTTGGCATAGTTAAATAGACAGATGGGGTCATTTTTGTGAAATTCAGATTTTCGTAAATTCGTTCAAATTGATCCCTATAAGATTTGTAAGAAAACTATCAGCACGATTACATTGCCTTGTTACAACGGAACAAATATGACTAAGAGAAAAATAGTAAAATAGTGTTTTCAAAATCTTGACGCATGATAATTGTAATGCCCTGTCAAATGTGTTACGATTCTCTGTTAGGCATGACATACGAATATGTTAACACAAACTGAATCTTGTAACTATGTACTCAAATTTAAATCCGTTTCGTTTTCATAAATCTTAGATGCATCAAAGACATTACAAATTACATGATATTTGAACTGGGATACGCAGGTAAGTGAACAAACTTAAGATATGCAGCTGTACGTATTTTTAGTTTTGATCGGTTCATGAGTTGGATATAGCACTCTTTGATGCGAAAATGTGTATGACAACAACATTCCGTAACTGAGGTTTATTCAGTCACTGACATGTTTCATTGAACCCATAATTCGTCAGTATAATGGAAAACCGTCATAGAGTGGTTCTCTTTTCACAGAGGTAGCTCAAGTGACCTCCTGACCTTTGTGATAGCAGCAGTCTCCAGGCAAGAAAGAGAGAAGTTATGCTCTCCCCACAGAGGCAGGTCAAATCATGAAATGTTGATACAGCCTCTGTTATATTACGCCGAGTTTGTGGAATAGAATGGAAGATGCCTGATTGGATGCCTCATCAGCGAGGCTGTTCTAAAATCATCATTTTCGCTACTATATCATGGCAAAGGCATTGTGATATGAACCACTCTTTCCTTGCGAGAAGCGTTGTCATTTGATAAAAAAAATCAATTGATTGCGATGCAATTTTTTTCCGCCAGGGGGAACTGCCGGAACCCATCGATTTCAACATTATAGAACAGAGGCTGTATCAATTTAACATTTCATGACTTGGTCTGCCTCTGTGGGGATAGAATGGGGAGAAGTCTGATTGGATGCTATCGTTGTTTGTTACAATCAGTGACGCCGTTTTCAAAATTAATCATTTTAAAAGTTAACGTTTATCTGTATGTGTACACTTTTAGGGTGAGACTGAATCATGGTCATGTTACAATTGGGGCATATTTCGGATAAGTGAAAATGACGGAAACCTAAAATAATTCATTAAGATAGATTATATAGATCAGGAATTTATGAAAAAAACTAAATATGTGTGTAGAAAAAAATGTAATAATACATATATGAATGACTCTTGGTACGTACCCAATTACGACTGATCCGAGCACAAGGATTAATAACGCCAGTCCACTGATGATTAGAATCACTGGCAAGGTAACTGAAATCAACCACACAGTCACTGGGTTTAATTTCAATAGCGTTATTTCTATGTGTACAAGTTCAGACATTTATATATATACTAGTGAAACTTGCCCATTTCAGTTATTTAGAAGCAAGTAAACAAACACATAATCTAATACATTTGTTTGAGAAAATTGATGATTTTTACAAAGATATGGGATGCAAGGATTAACAAAGGAATTTTCAGTTTTTGTTCTTTTTTATTCTTATTGGTTCATCTTATAAAATTCTGGGTGCCAGGTTATGCTTCATTAAAGACGAAGTAAGTATAATAGTAAGTCTTAAACAAACCTGTTGAATTCAGTGGCACTATGGATGTCGAGGTCATGCTGGGTAAACTGGACATCGTTGATGATGCTGATGCTAGTGATGATGTTGCTGATGCTAGTGATGATGTTGCTGATGCTAGTGATGATGTTGCTGATACGGATGTTGTCGTGGTTGTTGACGTTGTTGCCCGTATTGGAGGTGTCAGCGATAGAGGCAGTGGTGTAGTTGTGGGTGCTGTTATCTGTCCCGAGGAAGAGGTGATCTCTGTAGATCTTAGGGTACTTGCTGGCGGAACCAGGGAACTACTTTCAGGACTTGGTGGTGATCTCACACATGAAACTTCCATTCGTCCTGGAGCTTGAAAATATAAATTATTTGTCTTAATGTTACAATTTTGCCAACCAAACGCTGCCAACTAATACATAACAGACACATTGCAAGCGCGGGTGGGGGGGGGGGGGTTGGATCATTAAATACGAAGTTACAGTCATCATAATCGCGGCTGCCTCCTGACTCCCTAAATTGGTGCTACGGGCTTACAAAAAAGAGTTAATTATAAGGTTTGGAAGTTTTGGAACATATTTTACCGATGTTGATTTCTTATAAATTCATCCATCGTAACTCTTCTCTGTTATAATTGATATTTTTCTCCAAAAAACTTTGCGTGTAAATAGATGTAGGTGTGTACGTTTTGAGTTTATCGTTCACGTTAGGATTGATAATATGAATATTATGAATATTACTAGTTATGAACATATCTAACCAGATGATATAATATATCTTGATGTAGATTCCGTACCTGGAATCGAAATAGAAAACCCTTGCACTCAGTAACAGACATAAAATTCACATAACAGGGGTAACTCAAATCATAAGATCATGATCTAATGTGGCAGTTCAACGTTCATCCACAATGTCAAACACATTCCAGTTCGCGAAAACACGTGCACCAGAATGGAAAGCATATCCAAAGGAAATTGAAAATAATCATGTTTAGAAGCAATAAACAACATAGACAACATGGACAACAATATTCCTCTCCTATACACAACTATAATGTGTTGCTTAAATGTCTATTGTAGAGGGACGTGGTGTTATTATCCTCATACGTTTAGATACTGAACTAATATATACATGTTTAAATACCGATTATTTTCTTGCGTCTTGTCACCAAAGCATATGATATGATAATGTCGACAAATTGTCTGATCGATATATGTCAAACTGATGTAGGTCAAACTGAAACTGAATGGTCGGCTTCTTATAGGTTTTGCTCTATTATACCTATATCTAGCCATCTATGTGGCACAGTTTACTAAAATGCCACCAAGAACTATCAACATCTCTCTCATCTGGAACCTACTTTATAATGTTCTGAATTGTGAGACTTGTGTTGACATCGAGCAATATTGTTGAATTCAATAAAAACTTACATGAAGGAGAATTTACACTGTTATGAGTGATTCATAAATTCTCTTATTCTGTAGATACATAGATAAGGATAGACGTACATGACAAAACAATAGCATTATAAATCGAGATGAAATTGCCTAAAAACATGGTTCAAGACTGAATACCTGTACTATTTTAGTAGACATTTTCCCTGTTTTGGATAGTGAACCCCCGGGTGACCGAGGATGGTCTATACATTAAAGCATACGAACCTTTAACGTTAATCCACACCTGCTGGTCATCCAAGCCGCCATCATAGAAGGTCAAGGTCATTTCATTCGTCTCATCACCAATTCTAGTGGCGTAAAGAGGTGTGCCTACTAGGTTTAAATAGTCCGTGTAACCGCGGTCATCTTGATAAGAAAAGGTGGCAATGGGTGAGGTTAATTTCAACTCATACGCTGTAGCTATCATATCTGAACCCCTGATGGTGCAGCTGCACATCCGGTCTATGGCCCGACTCACAGGGTAGCTGTGTGAGTGCAGATGGATCTGGTCATAGAACGTGGCGTTCTGCACCGTTGAGTCGCAGAGGCCGAATCTTTCTGTAACATAAATAGGTAGTGTGCAAAAACATAGTTTTGTAAAAAAAAAAAGACATTCATTGATAATTGTTAACAGTCGATTATTTTCAATAAAGGCAAACTTTTTCAGTAATTCACAGTTGACTGACGTATTAGTTTTCTGCATTTCTCCTACCATACCCTGATATATATCAAGCCAAATGCAACTATGTGCATTGGTCCAGACACTAAAAACAAATTTTGTCTAAGGTTGCTCTGTTAACGTCATTTTATTTTCAACAGTCACATGTCATGTATGGGCAGGAGGATGTTGCCATCATTGGTATAAGGGAGTGAAGAAGCAACGCGGACACAGTTATTCTTATGCAGCTGGTGACTTTGTTTTTCTCAGCTTATAAACTACTTATATTATGAACTACACTTACCGTCCCACTGCTAGCTGAGGAGTCTTTTTACATCGAGATACCAATATACTCAATCGTCTCATGCCCATATTTCAGATATTTATTTGTTAGCGGGGTCGAAGGGGTAAAGCTTAAGAGCATAAGAGACCCTGTAGCAATTTTGGAAGTTTATTTAGGTTTTATTCAAATTGATGACATGTTATATTAGTGGATGTTATATTTATTTTCGTTACGTCTCGATAATCTTTAGTCGTAGCATAAGGTGTTGCGTGTGTATTGAAACAGATTGTCTAAAAGAGGTATATTTTAAATTGAAATAACCTCTCGGGAGATCCCTTTGAATTAAAAAAACGTAAGCCTTTAAAGGTTTTGTGTGATCAAGGAAACCCAGAAGCCAACAAGAAAGTGGTTCCGTTTGTCCAACATTTCCAGATATAGTTTTTGAAAGGAATATCAAAGGTTAGAGTCGAAACACCGACCTTGCAAAATTTCGCTGTCGCAATCTCACAGGTTCTTTTTTCTATCGTTCACATTCCCTTCCCCACCCCATCCTTCCTTCCCCCCTCCAACGTCATATGTCTCGTCCATTCTATATCAATCTAAATAAATTTAGATCAACGGGTCTTTTATCAGGTCATACTGTTGTGACAAAATAAAAAATCTGTTGATCTAAATTTATTTAGATTGACTCTATATGGATTGCAACATTCGGGCGTTAAACATCTCAAATTGTGATAACACTTTCAACCTTACTCATTGTTTCGTAAAAGAAAAACAGAAAAATCTTACGAGTGTTGATACATTCATAGGTAATGGAGTGGGTAAGCGTAGATCTACCCAGATCTACAGTACAAGACTGTAGGCCGACACATTTCTTCTCTAGTTGAATATTAGAAATTGGTAAAGCGTCATTATTCAGTCTGTACTCCGTGACATGAATCCATTCCCCCAGACCACACGTCAGGTTAACACTCGTCGTTACATCAGGGGATGAGGTAGCAGTCACTTGTTTTGTTTCATCAGTCCTGCCTAAACCTGAAGAGCAAAATTAGATTGAAGAAGTAGAATTACTCAGATGAAATTGTGATTGAAAGTAATGAAGTAATGTATTGATTTGAATGCGTAGATAAAAGCAACGTTTGGTTATAGGTTGCCAAGTTTGATTTGGGTATAAAATGAATGTTCACATTTTTAATCAGGATGTCCGATTAAAAATTCTAGGTGTTGTTGACGATTGTTTAGCGATGTTGGATAACATAGTAATGGGTATATATGTAACTTATTAGATACAATGTTTTAAGAAGAAAACGATTGGTCTTTAAATCACACTTTAATGATCGAGGTAATAGTGGAATTAGCATGGACTAATGACAAACGGTTGATAGATGAGGAAAACTCGTATTTACGAAAGCAAAGCTCACCAGCACTCGTCAGCCATATGAGCGCTGTGACAGACGCCGCCAATAACATCGTGAAGGGAATCCAAGCGCCTGCAGGTCAAGACAAGATAATAATTGCACCTTATTGGATCCTTTATACCGATTCCTGGTCAATAATTACATATATCAATGGATATTTAACAATTCCAGAACATACGATAACATTATAAGAAATTATAGATGTTTGCAAGGATATAAAACCACGTCAATTATCAAATATATAATTGAAAACAAATTGAAAACATGAAGATTTCAATAATTTAGCTAAACCAGCTTAAGACAGATTCACGAAGATACATACAAACAGGATGGATGAACGCAGGTTTCAAGCATACAATAAGTCATTATCGCACTAACGCAAACATGGGTATTGTCCATTGGTGTGAAGCCACGTTTTGTTATGATAGTAGCAATTAAACAACAATTGAAAACTTCCGTAAAGTAAAAGTATTCACTAGAGTAAGCTTGAAACTTAAATTCAGACTTTCTCTAACCATGTATCTGGAATTTTGGACAATAAAAAACCGCGATGATAGGTACAAAACGAGGTGAGGTGATGTGGGGTTTGACGCCGCTGTCACGATTATATCAATTATATCTCGGCTGCTAGTATTATTTCAGGGAGAAAGCCCGCAACACCATTGTGGCTATGGATTGCGGTGAACACATGCGAGCGTCGGCTGGAACGAGAGAACCATGGTACTGCGGTGAAATTCAGTGAAGCATTGCACACTTATTGCGTGTTGATCAGTTCTCCACTGCAGGCAACTCGACTTGTTTGCGTGACTGAGAAGCACGTTTTTATGGGGGAAAGGGGGAAATCAGGAAAATGACAATAAATGGTTTCAACTGAAAAACAATGAATTTATACTAAATGGAGCATTAATAAATCAAATATATAATGTTGTTTCAGCCAAGCAATTCCTTTTTTCTTACAAAAAATGAATTAAAGGTGTTCACACATAAATGGCCGCCAATGGACTTTATGTGAATCTTTATTAATGTTTCCCTGACTAAGGATGATTGGCTTCTGTAATGAGAATTTTGACACTATCAAAACAATAAATTTAGCATTAACGTACAATTGTCAGTGGAAATTTTAAAATGTAGAAATTAAAAAAGGTGCTACTGCTCCTTTTAATGAAATTCACGACACTTTACATGATGTAACACGTTGAAATATGACAAAGCTCTTTAAAAGTGACCATCTCCTTATGAATCAAACGGAAAGCATCGAAGCTAATATGCTTTGAAAACAATTAGACTTACCTTTTAAAGGACGACACAGCAAGATATTCACGATTTGACAAATGAGTATGAAGCAGTTGTCAGGCTTCTTGTAGATATATATAGATGTATATATACCATCGGTCATTTCTCACGCTCTATCCGGTTGGAGGAAATCCTCTATATCCACTGAACCGTCGCTGTCATCATTACAGACATACTCAGTTCTTAGAATCTTTATATATGTCACGATTTGTTTACAAGATGTTGCCTTAAATGTAGATGTACAATCTTGTTAGAAAAAGTTTAAAATGACATCATGTCTTATTTTCATTTTGAATAGTTTACGCAACTGTTGTCTTTATAATGTTTATGCGTTTTAGAGCTTTAAGGAATTTTATTGAAATATTGAAGATGTAAGAAAATATCTTAGATGTATATATGAAATAACGAATTATTGACAATGTGAACAGTTTTTAATTACATTGTTATGCAACGTTATTTATATGTCATGTAATGATACACAACAACAAATCATAACTTGATAAAGGTGAAATGAAATATAAAAGACAAATACTCGATTTGATAAATGAAGGATCATTGAAAATTTAGTTAAGCTGAAAGTCGGTTACGGTAAATGTGATTGCACTTTTTGTTGGTGAACACCTTTCACAGCTGAATTCCATTTTCAGTTCCCATCTTTGTCGATACGTGAAAACTTATCAGAATGTCAAAAGATGTTCCCGAATATTAATTTGTTCACATGAAATTGTTATGTTAGACTCTCATTTGAAAACCGTTTCTTATTTTACCACAATTATCTAATTCCAACTATAAAAGTTGTTGGAAGTTGACCTTCATATTAAGGGTAAAATAGCGACCTCAGCACAACGTATAAACAAAGCAGCTGATACAATACTCTGCATGTGTCATTAGGTTCACTGATGAAAGTCTAAAGGTTTCTAGGATTTTGTTCAATTAATATTCTGTAGCATTGTCAGATGTTTGTACATAATTAAAGCATTTAAAGTATTATACATTAAAGGGGCAGTAGCACGTTTTTAGGGGGAATATAAGTTGATGTCAGGAAATTGAAAATAAATGATTCTAATTGAAAGGTAAAGTTATCAAACTAAACGACGCAATAATATATCCAATATAAAGTGTAAAATTAAACCATGCGATTCCTTTTTCTTATAAAAACGAATAAAAGGTGTTCACACAAAAATGGCGGCCAATGGACTTTATGTCAATCTTTATATTTCGTTCTCTGACTATGGATGATTGGTTTGTATTATGAGATTTTTGACGCTACTAAAGTAATACATTTATCATTTACTTACAATTATCAGTGAACAATTTAAAAAATAAAATTCTCAAAAAACGTGCTACTGCCCCTTTAAGGAAACATCAGTAAATGTAAATAATTCTGCCTCAGTTTCAAATCGTAATTTAGATGATTCAAGACACGTTAGTTACTTGCAATCACTTTCTAACTAATGTGATAAGTTCAAAAGGGCACGTTTTAACCCAAAATTTAGTATTAAAGACAATTATGCTGTTATTTATTCTAGAATAAGGTTTAAATGTATTTTATAGGTTCAATTTCCATCAAAAAGAAAAGTTTAAACCAATGTGTCGGCTTGCTAATTTTCTGAAGAGTTGAACGTCAGTGGCCACACGCAAGAGCTTGCTTATATACACTTCGCATGAACTTTATTATTAGAAATAATTATTCTTACCTTGCATACAATCTAAAGACCAAAACGGCACCAATAATAGTTCCTGGAACAGCAAGGTGTAGAAGAGGTTCTTCATTTCATCTTTTGTTCTGATTTGATAGATTTTAAAGTGACATCTTCAATTGAATAATTTGTGTCTCCGATAGGTCCCAATACAACCAACTGTTGAAAATAAGGACACTCTTATTTCTATTTCTTCCCGTTGTAGGCAAGGTGGATTGTTGTAAATATTTGAATCCGGTATTATTTACAAATGTGTACTTAAGAATTAATATTTGACAGAATAGAATAAACTGCGATCTGCATATAGTACAGATTACAAATATACTTAAAGAACAATCACGTAGGTTTCCATCAGTAGAATGCTTTTATGTACGTTTCATAATATGGGTCCCTTTTGTCCAGTGTCATTAGAACAGTTAACACGATTAGACGTACTAATAAAGGCTGATAAAAATGTACAATACCATTTCTATTTTCTTTAGGCGAAGAATTTATATTTTAGTTTTTTAACGTGACCTGTTATCAAGCTTGATCGCAAGATGAAATCAAAGCGATTTTCTTGGGATTTTCGAACTGACAGTTATCATCCTTTGACATAGTATTATACAATCTTATATTCTTTCAGAATGCGAAACAAAATATCCTTAACATGTATAATTACATATTATTATACTACATACATTTTGAAAAGATAGGCTAAAATCAAGACATACTGCCATTTATACATATACATGCATTTACTGGACAAAATACGTTGGGGATATTATAAATTTAATTGACGCTTCATCTGGCGGTAAAAGGAAAGATGACCATGATCATAAGTTTCAGATTTATAAATATACATAATTAACACGTTATTATTTGATTAAATGAATTGCAACGACATCGCTCTTAAACATGTTTTTATACTTGGTGTCCATAATCCTTGTGTTAAATAATAACAAGATAAAAATTATAAAATTTTATTACAATGATATCCAAAAATGACATTAAATGATTACAAATCACAATAAAACAAATGAAATATCTTTTCTACTTTAGATTGTCGGGGACACTGAAATACAAAAATACATTGGGACGTTAAAATACACATTGAAGTTATAAAATGCTCGATGTAGATCTTGATGAAACAGGAAAGCACTTTGGGATGAAGCGAATCTGCATGATGAAGGCGAGTATTTAGTGCAGAATCGCTAGAGTCAAAGTGGTTGCAACAGTTGCAACAGCTAGTGAACAGCTCAGCGACCCGGAGCCTGCAACAAAATATGAAATATTCTTAACAACATAAAATTAAGGCCAGTAATTTTTTTCCAGTGTTCAATAATTCATATATTCAATATTCAATCTCAAATGAAAATGTTAATTTTCTTCTCTAAATTCTGCATATTCGTATAGCAACAAAGTTACCTTATTTTAATGAGATTGCATCAATTACCAGTTAATTTTTTAATGTAATATAAATTTTCAAAGATGACTTTTCGAAGACTTTCCCAAAATAGATTGGATGTTTCAATTTCAAAATTCCTTAACAAAAATAAAAAACACTAAGAATCAACTGAAAATATAAGCCACAAGCGAATGAATAACGGAAAACGAAATCAATATCTACCATTTGCAATATCTTCTGCAAGTTCATCCATTGTTCCCTTGATTCGCTGAGCCTCGGCCGACGTCTTGTCGGACATAGTGTCGTAGTATTCCTTCAGCTTGTCGAACGTCTTCTGCTGTTCGTCTTTACCAAGGTTAGCCAGAGAAGTCTTGAACTTCTCATAGTTGTCCGCCGTGAAGCTTTTGATCTGCTCAATCACGCTGGTGAAACTGTCCCCGATACTGCTGAAGGCGTTACGGATATCATCGAGGATATCTCTCTTGACTATCCGTCTCTCCGATCTTGCCACCAGTTCTTCAAATGTCTCGGAATCTTCTGAAGCTGCCAGGGCAATACAAGCCAGTGATACCAGGAGGAGGAGGGAGTGCTTGCCAACCATCTTGAATCCTGAAATACAAATACAGCGATATAGGAAGGGTACGGTCATGCCCTACTGTGGTTACGACATGGGTGCTAAAAATAGTATATCCCTCGCTCTTGCTCGGGGAATACTAAGTCGGATATAAGGGTGCGAACGTTGAAAAGTAAACTTTGCCTTCTGAAAAGACGTTAAAGGTCAAACATATATTTCTCTACGATATACATATTCATACTCAAATCCTAAACCACCAGTTTCCGAACTGTCATTTAAGGCCTTCCTGCAGACCCTTTAAATTTCTGTGCTGCCAAAGTGCCCTAATACAGGCAAGAGAGCGAGCCGAGAAAACTAAGGGGTTGGCAGCAAAGTGTAAAATTGTCAGTTCGGAACCTGGCGTTTTAGGCTTTGCGTAGGAAGATGCATGAGATCGGGATAAATGATGAACCATGGAGGGTCTGCAGGGTACTTCCACACAGACGAATGTGGCATTGACAACTGTTATGACCAAAGTGTGCGCACGTCTCTGTGGCTCTACTTTGTAAACTATGTACAGCTATTCCTTTGTAAAGATGTTCTGCTAACGTTTGCTAAAAGAAAAATTTAAAATGATAGCAGCATAATTATGATAATAATTTTAGTGTTTAAGTTCGGGCGATTCAACCAGCATCGGGGAGCCTTGTTTTTTTTTTTATTGATTTGGTTGTCTGACGAACCAATTGAGATTAAATATGACATATGTAATTAAGATACAATTTTCACCCTAAACACTTCAAAAAACGCAATGACTGCTAAGAAATCTACTTTTCTATGTACGAAAAGATAACATGGGAAAATAGACCGTATTCCCTTAATAACATGCCGGACGTATATTATTTTCAAACAGTCTACACCACAGGCGTCTTTTTGAGCTAGGCGCATATTTCGTATTAAGGCTTGTGTGACGCAATAGTGACATGCGACTACCACTATACGGTACTAGAAATTTTAGAATTCAAATTCCGTTTACGTTTAAGGCAAGATTTTGTGTTTTCTGGAAAGCTATATGCAAGGGAGTCTATTATAGTATTAGATACGGCTTTTTCAGAATGCCATATGCAAGGGCGTCTATTCGAGGCAGGCGTGTAATTAAGGAAATACGGTACATGTAGGTTTGACCAATCACTTCTTGTGAGTAGTTTGAGTGTCCATTATCAAAATGTCTTTCCAAACGCAAGTGAAGTACCAGTCGTCGGGGGAGAACTGTGACGTCATAACTTCATTTATGATGTGGCGTTACAATGTTGTGAATATATAAATCTCGATAGCCCTTCTATGAATGAAAAGTGTTATGCGATTTATGTCAATGGTACCAGTACTAAACTGAATCTGAACTATATCTGAATAATTAACAGTAGTTTATTAAGAGTTTGAGACATCAGTTATTAAGAATAAGAAATCAATCAGGCAACAATCGCAAGCTCGCACAATACCACACCCACACCATGTTTGAATCCAGATCTAACGATCGGTTGTTCAGCTTGCTCGACATTCATCAACCCACTGACACGATAGATGTACAATGTCATGAAACTGGCACTGCATACAAGGGTTTACTCATTACAAAACATGACACGATAAAACATTTTATGCCTATAATTATTATACCTATCATTTTGTTTAATGATTTAAATAAATCTCATATAAGTCAATGATATCAAAAGAAAATTCAACCACTTTCGTTTCAGTATTATTCGTGTGCCACCATTGAATAATAAATATACATTTGTTCACAACAACGTACAGTAGGGGAGACCGGGGCAGGCACATCCCGGGGGCATGTTCGTCTTTTCGCTGTAATTTTTGTTCGAGGCCATTTTAACTTAAATTGGTAATTCCTAAAAGACAACATGACCTTATTCCCACACTGACTTTAAAATGGTGACAGTCCAACATGTTCTTTACAAACTGTGGAAGAAAACCCGTTTTTGGACTAGTTGTGTAAAATATTCGACTTCAGTTCACTATGTTTTTGACAAATATTGACTATGTTTAGGAATATGTTCTTAATTGAGCATAAACCAACATGCCGAGACGTATATGTAACCAACAAGTTATTTTGGTTCGAGGTCTGTGTATTTTCGCTGTAAAGAAAAAAGTGCAACCGTGGTTTGTGGGGTACGTTCGGTCATTACAGGCGGGGCACATTCGGCCGTGAGGACGGTCATAAAAATGTTAAGGTCCTCCTCGAAACCATTTTTCTAAAGGTCATCCTCCTCAAAAGGACCCTCTTGAAAGTTCTTGAATAGTAGGCTCCTCTTCTCCTCCTCTTACGAATTCTTTTCGTAATAGAAAGTTCAGAGTCCAGATCGTTATAAAATATGTTTTTGTAAAGTAATGTAGTATTTTTTCTGTCCCAAATATTGAATACTATGAGTAGCATCTTATCTCTCTTTAATTGTTGTAGGCTGAACATGTTCTGATTGTTCCCAAGGATGGCCGAACCTGCCCCTGAGGGAAACCGAACTTACCCCGATGCGGGGCATGTTCGGTTTTTCAACTCGTTGTCTTCAGAGCAAAGTTATTGGCAAACTAGTTACGTTAGGCACTTTCGACAATTATTGCAATAAAGTTAAGATATGGTTCAATATATGTACAAACGTACACTAGTATATTGCGAAAGCAACAACTCATTATTTACATTTTAGTGAAAAGGGGACGTGCCTGCCCCGGTCTCCCCTATGTCAGGCAGCAGTTTCGGATCCTTAAGAAATAATCTGCTTCATGCGCCTATCCAGAAAGATTTTTAATAGTCTTAGAGCATTTCCCTTTTAAACCATGTTTCATGCCACTCGACGCTAAATAAGAATCGAATACAACCCTGATTAGCTTTTAAAAATAGAGCCATTGGCTCTGTAGCTCATCAGGCTTCATCATCAACTATGATGTAGAGTGTGGCCAATGTGATTCCCCCTTTGTAGAGGCCACAGGGTCACCAATCATAAAATTAAGTATATAGCAGTGTATAAAATAGATTGGAAATCTAGCCTGTCCTGAAAATTCATTGGTCAATTCCTTTGGGAAATTTAAGAAAAAAATTGAAAAGTTACCAGTCCTGACCACAAAGTTACCAGTCCTGACCAAAAAGTAACCAGTCCTGGCAAAGAGTAGCCAGTTCAAGGACTGGCTGACGGGCAATATTTAAACACTGTATATAGGCGACAAGTTTCAGTTTTCTAGGCCTTATACTTCAGGAAATAGACGTTCCTGTTGCCTTTATTATTATTATAAAGCTATTATTCATCATCCTCACTAGTCAAGGAGTCTGTACACAAAGTTTCAGCTTTCTAGGCCTCATGGTTCTGGAGAAGAAGATGAAAATAGGTTTTTAGGGCGTGGCATATGTGGCCCTTATTAGGGGTCACAGGGTCACCAAAGCTACAGTTTATAATCCTCAATAGCCAGGGAGTCTGTACACAAACTTTTAGCTTTCAAGGCCTCATGGTTCTGGAGAAGAAGATGAAAATAGGTTTTTAGGGCTTGGCCCCTGTGGCCCTTATTAGGGGTCACAGGGCGCCCAAAGCTACGATTTATAATCCTCACTAGCCAAGGAGTTCTGGAGAAGAAGTCGAAATTCAACAAAGTTTACGGACGGACGGACGGATGCCAGGCCAGATGAGCTAAAAATTACGAAAGAAACAAGCCGTCATTAGTTCCGAATCAGTTCCGGGTATTCCGGATCACGTGACTAACGGGACCGTGATAAGCTGTCGATGTACCTTTTCAGTGACAAGGTATATTTCCAAATAAAAATCTTATGTGACAGATGACAAAAAATATTATTGATTATGCCTAGCTACAAAATAATGAACACGCCAGCTTAAATGTATAACAACAAAGATTGAGATTGGCGTTTTATCACTTGTGCATATCATTTTTATACATCACGAATCTAGGTATAAACAAGGCTTACCTATTTTCTTTGTTTATGCAAAAAGTTTAATAATCTCATAACCTCTTATATATGTGATTACCTAAGTAATTGAGTCAATTGACACTAATTAAGTAAACCGTTTTAAAATTCCCATATACAGGTTTTAAAATCCCATATACAGGTGATCCGGAAGTTCTTCATTTTAGAAGGATTTCACCTGTTATTTATAGTAAAACATGTATGGGTGTAAGTTGTGGATTATCATTACGTTGCATTTTACTTCATTGACAGTTTATCACAATGATAGGTGTCCTCTTTATGGGGTCCTTAAGTTCATTTCCGAACATGAAAAATAGATAAATACAGCGTTAAACCGATACATTAATTAAGGAAATTCATATCCAACTTTAAATATATGTGCAAGTGATCCGGAATACCCGCGATCCTGATTACCCGTACGCACCATAATCAAAAGCTTTAAACTAACAAAGCAAACAAGAACGAGAAATTTATGAATAAAATAAAAAAATAGCTATTTTGATGCAATATATGAAAAATACAAATAACACTTTTTGATATTGAATATTCAATAGGAAATACAACTCAGCTGTGAAAACGAAAATTTACAACTGAAAATGTCAAGAATTTCCAAGATCCCGTTTTGCACGATCAAAACATGGCGGTTACAGCCAGATTCTTGTCATTCGTGCGATTATTGATTTTTTTTCAGAAATAGTGATATAGTAACAAAGAGTTCAAAAATATCAAAGATTATTAGATATGTGTGGTTTGACGTCAAAGTGAAAGCCTACCTTACGTGTTACTCGCAATTTAAAGACACGTCTTCCTGAATGTTGATCTTCTTCGTTTATCCGATGTTTGAGTTCTACACCACGCCTTTCAGACATTCGCCGATTTGGTCCGGTTGCGTTTTAGCGAATGTGCTCAGTTCGCGGACATATTGACAATTTGACCCTTTCGTACTGAAGCTGTGTGCTTGAAACAGGAATATACATTAACTACTTTCAGTTTCGATATATTGTAACGTGTACACTTATGTATAATTATCTACTTACAACGCGCTCTAATGATTTATCCTTAAATCTTACTTTTTCACAAATCAGAAGCCCCATGTTAAGTTTACAAATGGAAAGAAAACAAACTTTCTTTCGAGCTACAAACATGTTAACTTACATATGCATTATGTATATGATTAATGAAAACTTAGTGTTCCTAATTGCTTTCGAAGTCCATGCGCTGTTATATCTCATGGAAATGATACAAATTATCTACAAAACGTTTCCTGCAAGCTTAGCTGCAATTGCCGGACCGAATAAGCGTTCACAGGAGTTTATTAAAAGGAAACTCGTATAAAGTTCCATTAGGTTTTTTCCTCATATCCCTCTATTATTTGGTTTAAACATATTTATTTCTTTTGAAGAACTTGATTGGTAAACAAGCAGTAGCTTATCTGAATACCCTCTGTTATTTGATGCGAGGCTTTTCTTTGACTGTTTATAAAAACGGATACGATACTTTGGGTCTGAAGAATATCAGGGTATGGTAGGACTACCCGGATATAAACACGCTGATGTTGAATCAGAATGAGCTTTGAACAAGGTAAAACATTAAAAGGGTCGCCCGAACACACCAACCTTACATCGTGACATACCACTGTCATACAGCCCCGTTCATCCAATCAATCAAGTTGATTACTAATTAGGGACAGGCAATTCATTATCACTTTCAACACTTAATCATATGTAAACATATCGATGTGCAAGGGTCAGGCTCACAGTTACCTTATGCAAGTAATAGCATGTTTATATATATATTATTTGTAAAGTGAAAAGGGTTGAATTAACTAACGATCCTATTTACTATTTTATTTCGGTTAAAGTAGTTTTTTGTATACTATGTATATCATAAGTATTTATAGTACAACCAAATAGAAGATAAGTGATATATACATGCACTAAACATGATACATTTAACACTAAAATATGCACAGAAGTTCTGAAGAAAGTTCATTCATCAAAGTATGATACTTGTAATTGTATGGTTCCTTTAATACACTTTGGGTCATAAAACAGCTTTTGCAAAGAGCTTTTGGTCATAACGTTTTGAGTCGGAATAGAAAAATTATGAAACGTTGGAATTTTACATATATTTGTTGTTTGTAAATAAACTTGCTTTATATATTTATACATATGGCTGAGATGTCGTTTCCACCAAAACATATCATGCGACACAAAAGTAAATAAAAGGAACGCTGTCCTTAGTTTTCTTATAATTATGAAATATGATTGTTGGCATTGTTCCTGACATGTTGTAAATAACAATAACTCTTTTGAATTAACCTACTTGCATTGTAACGTTTTACGGAATTAAGCTCTAATGCTGATAAAGAAAAATATATAGATAACAACTTTATGAATGTAATCATAAATAATGTATATAAGCATTCTAGACATTACTTTGTTATTTTGGCATAGTAATCTTCATCAAAATTCAACACACCTGTAAAAAAGAAATTTAAAACCAGAAAACAAATTCTATATAAAATAACAAGAGAAATTAAATATGGATTTGGATACCAGAAGAAATTATCTTTAAACAAGAAAAGCCGCGTGTGTCATGTATGACACTTGCATGAACCTGTCAATCATAAATCAGTTTCATATATATCACTTGACAGGAAATGTTTCTGTGACGTTAGGCGTCGTTGAACAACTTAAATTCTAAATGAATTTCTTTGTGTGAATTGTAAAATCTACTGCTGCACTCAAGAATATGATTGACATCAATTAAGAAATATCATGAATTAATAATTTTAAAATTATATGTCTAAGAATTACGAAGAAGAGTATCCGTTCGAATTATTTTTAAACAAAACAAGGAACACACGTTCCATTAAAAGGGACAATTTTCAATTGTCGAATTGTCCCGAATGACTATTACTTTATGCCAAATGAATTATATTCAGAGGGTGAATCATCTCATTACCAATTTTAGAAAAGGTAATCAAATATCATGCTAAAATCACAGGCGTCCACTTTTTTGTTAAAATTGTTTATATCTTTTAAGTAAGGAATTTCTGCATTCCTTGATTAAAAACCATTCACTAGTCATTGGTAAATTTTAATTTTTGTTTTCTTGAGTTTTTTTTTTTAACTTTAGCATTTTTAAGGCTATGCTGGAATATACATACCCCCGTATATATTTCCCGAGGAACTTCTATTGTCGAAACTACTAATTAAGTATTTGATATACATGTCTTAGTCTTAAGCCCTTTTTACATGCGCACGTTTACTCCTAGTAGTAAATATACTTACAGGGAGTAAACGTGCCATGTAAACAGCCAAAAACAGATTACACTTACAGGAGTATATTTACTCCTAGGAGTTAAATACTCCACCCCTAGAGGTAAAGTATTTACTTTTACTCCTGTGAGTAAACTGTCAATTTCTATAGTATTAGCATAGTTGAATGATTAGGTTGAGGTAAATGACTTGCATTTATATATTTTCTAAACACTACTATTTTGTTTTCGTCAAATAATAACCTACATTTAAGATTATTCTTTTTAACTTGTCGAGAGCATGTTTCCTAATGAAGGAAATTTTGTGTTTTTATGTTGGTGTCATTCTTTTAAAACCGAAAACCTGCTTTTACCCCTTTTACACTAGTAGTTGATTGACCAAACAAAAGCTATGGTAAAATTGTGTTAAATTCTTCTCTGCCTCAAGATTTGCATTTCACAGATTGAGTTTTCTATGAAAAAAATTATTTCCTTCTGTAAGCAAATCATGATATACCTAAGGGTCCTTAAATTCTAATGGAACGTAAAGTAAATATACTGATAATTCTACGTTAATGCTTGGTGTATTGTTTGAATATGTCAAAAATCTCATTACACAACCAATCATCCATAGTCAGAGAACAAACCATAAAGAGTCCCATAAAGTGTTTTGGCGGCCATTTTTGTGTTAACGCCTTTATTTCATTCTGTGTAAGAAAAAGGAATCGCCTGGTTGAACTTTACATTATATGTTTGATTTATCACTGCTTCATTAAGATCACATACATTGTCTTTCAATTGGAACCATTTCTTTTTATTTTCCTGACATCACCTTATGTTTCCCCTAAAACGTGCTACTGCCTCTTTGACAAAATCTTTTGAGAAGCAAGTATTTATCTGTACAAGTGAAAAAGCCAATATCTCTGAGGACTTTCTTGTATTCAATAAAATATTTGATAATAATATGGTTTTCAGAGACGGATTATAAGTCTATGCATTTAACTAAAGGAGTAAATATTGCAAATCTAAATAAATTAAGATCAACAGGTTTTATATTTGGCCATACTGTTGATCTAAGATTTTTTGCTAGTATTTGCTAGTTGTCAATGGCAAATGATGAATGCACATCGCACAGATACTAACGTGGCGAATAATAATCACAAAGTTAGAGCATGATAAATGTCAATATTTACGAAAATCCGCATGCAAGGGGAGGTAACTCATTTTTTATCAAAACTATTTGTACTAATTTCTTTCATTTCCATCAAAATAATTTTAAAATAGTGATTTTTTTTGTGAATCATAAAACTAAAACTATTTTATACAACCAAAATAAAATCAACCTAATAATATGGTTCTTATCGGTACCAAAAACAAGATTTATGTTTCACAATGCACACTGTTGAGAACAAGCCATAAGCTATGATATGTTTCTTTCGTTCACTTCTTGAATGAGAAACTTGGAACTGTTTGTGACGTCGAATTTGATTGATCAAATCGCGAATTCCTTATTTGCATACGAAAGGTCACCGGGCGATCTCTCACACTGGTCAATCTTAGATCAACAGTATTACAAAATAAAAAATCTGTTGATCTAAATTTATTTAGATTGAAATATTGCAAACATGTGTTAGAACGTTTGTTCAGTGTAGGCTTACTATACAGCCTCTATGTCAAACGTAATTAACTTGTGTGTTTACCTGTAAGGGCGTGACCGTTCAAGATACATGATTATCGATACACTATACGGCCAGGAATGTCACAAATGTCAAACCTTCATTTGCAAACATGACATGTATGAATAACTACAGGTTAAGTGTATCATCACGTTGCCTTTATATTCTAAATTACTTACAGCATTTGTGATAATTCACTTAGTACTGAACTGAAACCTCCTTGTATTACACTCTGTCTTGGGAAAACTGTTAAAAGATCAGATCAGATCTTACGAAGACGTTTTTTGAAAACGGGCAACAGGGAAATGCTGCAAAAATATCGATCTGCTAATAAACATGGGCCTTGAAAGAAACTTTATACACTGACAAATATCAATAAAATTATGTAAATATCATAAATGTTTTTTTAGCCGTTTTTCTATTTTCGACACATTTGGTAAAGTTTACCTTAACAATGACTAAGTCAGTGATTGCAAACGTTAAGATTTCATTTTCTACTCCTACGGTTTTTTACAGTCCTTTATACATGCACATGTATGCCTTGCTTTCAGCGACGTAAAATATATTTCATATTAATGTCATGTGGCAAAGATGTAAGTAACATTATCATGTGCTTTGACTTAAGGATTATCTCGTTAAAAATGCAAGTTCATTAATTTAATGCCAACTGAAACGATACTGAAAGGGACATTAGCACGTTTTTGAAATTTTGTTATTTTCACTAAGATCGTATGATGATGCTAAATGTAATATTTTGAAAGTGTCAAAAATCTCGTTATCAAACCAATCATTTGTAGTCAGAGAACAAATCATAAAAATTACATTAAGTCCATTGACGGCCATTTATAAGTGAACACCTTTATTTCATTGTGTAAGAAAGAGGAAGCGCATGGCTGAACTTAACATTACATATTTCATTTATTACTGCTTCATTTAGTTAAAATACATTATCTTTCAATTTAAAACTATTTATTTTCATTATCCTGACAACTTATATTCTTCCTAGAAACGCGCCACTGCCCCTTTAACAGGACCGTATAGAGTTCACTAAAAAATACAACCAATCAAATTTGCTTTTAATGTGATTTAAGAAATAATGTTATAATTGCCCGGATTTTTTTTATCATAGAATAGTAGTTTTCTAAAATTATTTATTCTCATGAATATAACATTTTTCTAGTTTTTCATTTTTGAATAAGGTAACTAACAAAATGTTCTCTGTGCAACTTCAATGCAATCTATCGTCTATATGTAATATCTGTTATACATGTGTAATCGTACTCTTTTTCAAAACTGAACCTTGGCCTTTTTGTTGTAAATCCTGCTTCAATCATTAACCATTAACATGACTTTCCTGACATGAAGTGGCGATTCACGATGCAAACTCCAGTATCCGTTTTTACGCGTTAGTTGTAAAGATAAACCAATGACCCCGATGCTCGGAGGTCAGCAATATGCTCTGAATAACAGGAAACACTTAATTTGTATGTACAATTCATACTCAACTGGATAACGCTGACCTTTTCAAAGTAATTGTTACATTATAGATATATACAGGGGCTATCGGTTTCTCATTCCTTGAAGATAAAATGTAGCCACTGTATACAAGAAAGCAATCTAAATCAATTATAACAAAGCCAGTTATATATCATACTAGATCTTTCGACGATATCTCCTCAAAATATGATTATTTCAGAAGTTATTTTCATATATATGTTTAATCATCGAATCAGAATATAATAGTACAATTATAAACAAGTTTGCAATCTATGTAACAATATTTTACCTTGTTCAAATTCATATTATGCGCTCTTGTAAGAAAGTCTGTTGTAATTATGTATGCAAATATGGTCAAATTAGGGGTGTATCGACCTATCGAGAGAGTTGCTGTGCCGATAGTACTTTATTCATAGTCATTTTTGAAACGATAAATAGTATCGATAACACGTCAAACAATCGATAGTATCAAATTTTAGTTGTTAAGTTCAAAATACAAGTACAATTACCACAAAAACACGTATTTTCACAATTGAAAAAATTAAAAACACATACAACAGATAGTTGAGAGCTAATGCAGCAACCGGGATATACAATTGATAACCTTCTTGTCAGTTTAAAATACGACTTTCACAGGTGCGGCCTCGTTTGAAATCATCACAAACAAAGCAGCAAACTATGTCTTTCCTCCATTGATAAACTATCGCAATAGTACCCCGCAATAGACTATTGCTATTACAAAATCTACTCACAATAGAGTATCGCTTTTGCAACAGTTCTTTTGGGGGTCAATAGTCACCCCTAATGGTCATCCTCTATGACATAACGAGTCAATCCTGATGTCTAGATACCGTCACATCGTAAAACAATGTACTTAGACACACTGATTGAAGAACACTTTTGTATCTGTATCATATTTAGAAAAAATGGTTGAATATATGAAACTCAAAAGAAATCTTCTGTTTACCGGACCAAAAGGTGTACAAAACAATACTTAATATTTATTTATAATGTATATGTTAATAATAAGTATACATGTACGTGTCTACCATGAATGAAAGGAGTTGGTCAAAAACGATTTTTTTTAAAAATGAAAATGACAAATTCTTAGAAATGCATGAATATATTTATACATTATGCGACCCTAAAATACTCCAGCCTACTTATTTCTATTTATGAGCCCGTCCATGCCCTTGAAATAAATTTTCGGATCTATTAAAAGTGTCTAAAGTCAACTTTAACATGTTTATGGTGTTGAAACAGTGAAGGCAGTTATCAAGGGGGTTAACAATGTGACTCACATAGCTCCTTCTAGACTAAGGGCTCGTCTCCAAATCATTTGTTGACGGTTTCATTATTTCGAAATTAACATATCAAAATTGTTCGGATGACAGTACATTTCCAAGCGTATAACGACATTCATAAGAAGTTAAGATCTAGGTATTTAGCAACATACCTTCAAGACCGTGAGTTACATCTGACCATAATTCATGCGATCGTCAGAAAGTACGGAAATAAAGTTAACCCTCCAAGCACGAATGATATAATCTGGTTGTGACTAGCAATAGACTGTAGCATCAATGAACTGCGCTAAGAAATGCACGATTCAGCGAAATTAATGATGGGAGCTCTTGGTTTAAAGCGAGCCCTATACACTGAAAGGGTTTGAAAGCATTAACGTGCGGAAATTGTGTATCAATCCCTTTTCATAACTGTCCGATTGAATGGAAGAACATTAGAACTGTCGACACATAGACTTGATCTCGAAATTCCACAACATAAACAGGTCAGCGAGTCAGTCTACCTTTGAAGAATGTTTGCTTAAGTCGATAATAAAATATCTTCGAATAAAATAAATATTCATTTTCTTTGATAAGTATTGATCACGTAATTCGACTGATATACTCACAGTTAGATTTCTGCTGTGGAAGTTTTAACAAAATGGGGCAATACGTGAACCCTGTCCCTGTGCTTCAAATGACCTGACCTTTTCAGTGTCAACAATCTTCGGTTCGTGTGACGTCACAGTGTTGTCAGAAGACCGGAAACAGCCTCTGCGCTCAATGATTCACGGGAAAAGTGACACAGTCTCTAAATATTTTTTTTTATTTTCAACATTTTATTCATCCACCCCTGTTACATGAATTGACCTTCATTCCAGGGAGACAAAGGTCACATACAATAAGCATTTGTAACTAAATATTGATATTGCGACTGACAGTTGAGGATATACTGCATTGAAATGTACTTCGGTCCATCATAAATTAAGGGAACTATAAGCTCGTTCTATCGATAATCTTAATGTGTGTACTTCATGTAAATTAATCATCAATTATGTAAAATTAATCATCCTTTGAACTTAATCACTATGTATCAATGAAATAATTTATCATTTATAAAATTTCTCATAAATGAGACTTGTATGCCTGTGTATGTGCTTATATGGTGATCAGTTTGTTATTTTTAGTGTTGGGTGTTTACCTTTCTTTGCTGAAGTCGAGTTTGGAAACTTGTTTCATAATGTTCACCTCTTTTAAAGATATTATACATTCTGAAATCAACAACTTAAGTCCTCACTTTAGTTAAACTATCTACAAAAATTATTTCAAAATGTTTAGGTCGTGCTATTAAACAAACTAAAATTATTGAAATAAAATTATGAAAATATGTTTAATTGGATGGCAAAATATTCTCATGAAACTGTGATGAAAATGAAATAAAAATCGAATTAAGGTCATGATGAAAATGGAAAATATTTGACTGTATGATAAAAATAGTAGTATTAAAAGGAAGAGTAACGGTTTTAAAATCTTTTAATCCAAGGGAGGCCACTCTGACAGTCGCACAATTGGATAGACTGTTGTAGGCCTTCGGTCGATACGAAGAATAAACTTAGAACCACTCCGTGATTTTCATCATATATTGCTTTACCTTGATAGAAACGTAAATGGCATAAATCATTATAACAAATTATAAAATCTATAAAAAATAACTCATCCTCAAATATAGAAATCGTATGATATATAAATACTTTTTTTCACTGAAAATCTTAAAACAATTAAAAGTATTCTTTGAAGCCAAAGCGTCGAAATTCAATGGCTGCTAGTGATATAACCTATAACTCATTATAAAGTCGTTATTGTCATTATGTCTTCTTTCTATATATAAGTTCCCAAAATTAATTGAAAGTGATTGACGCGCGTCAATGTCCGGTTTCGATCATAACCGCTACTTCAAACCTTCCAATTGTCACTTTACAACTTTAAATAATTAAGTAAATACATAATTTCCTGCAACAGTTGATACTTCTTCATGACACTGTTGATAAAGTTTTCCATATTTGACCAAAAGCAGCTGACGCAGTGGCTCTTTAAGATAAGGCGTCCATAAGGTTGCCAATCAGAAGTCAATTGATGTGATTTCCATGACGGGTTACATGACAAGAAGAAGAAGAAGAAGAAGAAAAATATTTTTTTTTAGTGTCACACAGCGTACATATTCTTCAGACTAGATATTATAAACGGCAAATATAGCACGCCGTCCGGCCAACAATGGCCTATGAGACACTAAAAACACAATAAAATAGCTAAAAGCGCATTAAGCGCTAAAATGGTTAAAATATACAAGTCTACACACTTTTTGATTCAAATATGATTTGTTCTTGTTTCGTATTGAATAAAAAAAATTACCTTAGTTGATATAACTGCCAAATATCTCAGGTCGTATCAATTCAAAATGTCATATATGGGACATTAGTTCCCCATTTTGCCTTATAATTTAACCATAAGAATATATATAATCACATTGTTTTTTCAACATTCAATCTGAATTAAACAGAGCTTATTTGCAAAGATATGTTGTTCAGTCCTTTTGGGGAAAGCTTAATATACGAACTATTTGGCTTAATGCAATACAATACAAACCATACAAAATAATTGTTTGTCAACATTTTATGGCATTACATCGAAACAATTTTGGCATCACACGTTAAGCAGAAAACAACAGAGCAAAAAATATAAACATAGGAAGTTTTTATTTCAACCACAGAAACCAATATTTTATAGCCAATGGGAGCATAGAATAAAAGAGTCATCAGGATCACGTGCAGATACCGGTTGGGTCATTTGAAATCGATAAAACCTATTTTGTCAAAGGTTATATGATATTCGTTCACCATCCGGTAGATAATTATCTCCTATATGCATAGACTATAGTTTGATACAAACGAGATTAAAGGATTTTGAGCGAAACACAGTTCAAACACTTAGACAGTGGCGGGGACAGATTTAATGCACATTTATTATGATTATTTAAGAAATAGAAGACGAGTTGGTGTGTATCTATCGTTGAATAAAACATAGCAGGGAGCATAAAACACGAAGGGCGCCCTGAGTGTTTTATGATCTCTGATATGTTTTATTCAACGATAGATGCACAACAACGAGTTTTCTATTTCTTATATGAGATATCCTTAACAATTACTCGCATTTTATATAAAATCAGTTGAAAATTATGGTTAGTTAAAACAATTATTTTTTAAATAATGATGCCTCACTTCGCAGAACAAATTCAGTTGCTTCGGACGAGACCATCATTATGTAAAGGTATTGGCGCTCAAATAATAACAAAATCCAATGAATTGATCAATCAATATGCATTTCATTTATTGAATATATACAATTAAATAATTACAAAATGATTTTGTTACACTAATTTCCGGGATTCTGATTGGACGAGAGCGCTCAAAAACCTGCTGCCATTTCTCGATAAATGCAGAAAAATTTGCAACCATACCATGTGCATTCATTCCTTGTGACGTCACAATCACTTGACGCAATAGTTCGGTTTTGACAGTTGCGAGTTACGTTCTGTTGCAAAGACAGATATAACATATCTTATCACTTCCCACCTGCGTTTGTAACAAGTAAATACATTCTTCTCCCTGACACAATCCATACATTCCCCGGGAAGACTGCATTTAAATAACTACGAGTCCTCAAGCTTGTTCGCTCGGCAAACGGCGGACATTTTGAACGTCGTGTGATATGCTAATTAGGGTTATTCCGAAAATGCGGATTCCGGTTAAAACGAATTGTGATTGCATGAGTGTCAATGGTTGCGAAAACGAAATTAAATCTTCGGCCGTTTTAGTTTATGGAGTTCTCAATTTTGATTCAACTTTGTATTGTTTCGTGTAACAAACCACAATTACACGACATTGATGACAGATTGTTTGAAAATAATTAAAAAAACCTTGTTAAAATGTTGATTTTGTAATTATAAGGATTGTTTTACATGTTTTGTGCCTCTATCGATGTATAACAGCAACAAATTTTGTATAAAATCGCTACGCTACGCTACGCGATTTTATACAATTTGTTGCTGTTATTTAATGATTGTTTTACATGTTTTGTGCCTCTTTCGATGTATAACAGCAACAAATTTTGTATAAAATCGCTCCGCTACGCTACGCGATTTTATACAAAATTTGTTGCTGTTATACATCGAAAGAGGCACAAAACATGTAAAACAATCCTTATAATTACAAAATCAACATTTTAACAAAGTTTTTCCTAACTATTTTCAAAAAATCTGTCATCAATGTCGTGAAATTGTGGTTTGTTACACGAAACAATACAAAGTTGAATCAAAATTGAGAACTCCATAAACTAAAACGGCCGAAGATTTAATTTCGTTTTCGCAACCATTGACACTCATGCAATCACAATTCGTTTTAACCGGAATCCGCATTTTCGGAATAACCCTAATTAGCATATCACACGACGTTCAAAATGCCGCTGTTTGCCGAGCGAACAAGATTGAGGACTCGTAGTTATTTAAATGCAGTTTTTCCGGTGAATGTATGGATTGTGTCAGGGAGAAGAATGTATTTACTTGTTACAAACGCAGGTGGGAAGTGATAAGATATGTTATATCTGTCTTTGCAACAGAACGTAACTCGCAACTGTCAAAACCGAACTATTGCGTCAAGTGATTGTGACGTCACAAGGAATGAATGCACATGGTATGGTTGCAAATTTTTCTGCATTTATCGAGAAATGGCAGCAGGTTTTTGAGCGCTCTCGTCCAATCAGAATCCCGGAAATTAGTGTAACAAATCCATTTTGTAATTATACATCGATAGAGGCACAAAACATGTAAAACAATCCTTATATAAAGTCATACCTTCAGCAAGTATTTATGCACGTCAGGCTAATATTCTACAACGCTCATCAACCTTCTTTCTCATGACGTTTACTGCATTGTCAGTTCATACTGAATAGCTAGGGGACGCCGCTTACCCGTAATGGCCAAAGAGCAAATCAAGTGCACACGTTACAAAAGCGACGATAAAATGTGACTGAGTCTATGGATAGGTTAAGAGTCTGACCACTGTGACGCCGATACTTCTGGCAGTCTTCTTAATGAGATTTCCACCTTTTCATCTGTTTTCTGTATCTAAAAACGCTAGGAATGAGCAATTCAGCCAGTAAATTTCACTGCTTTACGTCACCTTTTCTATTCCATAAGATTTCGTCTGACCCAGATCATTTGTTACACTGTGAATTTGTAAAGCTTCTTTCTTTGTGGTTTCAAACCCATAGTGGTAAATATGCCTTTATTCTCTATAGTATTCCATGATCAGTTGAGCAGAAGAGCGTTTAATTCTAGCGCATTGTAGTCGTATAACCAGTCGAAATATTTCCCAGCATGCAACTGCAAAACAATAACAAAATCAAAGAGCCCGTCCCGGTATTTACTAAATATTATGATTTGCCATAGGAGGGTATTGTGTCCCTTTAAGACAACAGAAGGCGTAGGGAAAGTTTTAGATTTAGTCTACTATTATTTTATTCAATGGCGAATATTGTATCAGCACATCGGCGCATTCGGATATCCGTTCTCTTTATCTTTCAGATAATAATGAACGATTTGAGTTCAAAAAGGACGTGTATTATGTCTGCAGTTATTTCATTTGCAGATAGATATATTGAGGGCATTTCGTTGTTTGTAAATTAAAAACACAATTAGTTACATGTATATATATTTGATTTCAATGCTTCGTATCCTAGGCTTCGCCTCGGTAAATATGAACAGAGGTGTATATTATATCAAAGGAAAAAGGTACCATTAGCAGGGCATGTACAGTTCTTTGCCAGACGGTCCTTGGCAAGACCAGCAACAGTTTTTCTCATCAATTGTGCCATATGAAGTGACATTTTGTTTGCTTCCGTCTCGATATCCATGTATCTTTTATCCTCGATAAGGACTCTGGACCTCTAGACTTACATTGGACAGGTATACCTGCATTCTCTCGTAGTAGCAATGGTCACCGTCACCGAGTCCAAGTCGGGACTATTGCTGGCGACTCTTTTTATCGTCCCTATGGTATCGTTAATAACGTCTCTTTTGACGATCTTTCCCTCAGGTCTGACAATGTTGACCCCCCTGACGATCGGTCCGACAATGGCGTTACTTTTGACAGTCTTTCCGTCACGTCCGACAATGCCGTCAATTTGGACGATCGGTCCTAACGGTCCGACACTGTCGTCCTCCATGACGAACCCTTCTTCAGATTCGACTACGACTTCTTTACTTGTCTCGGAATCTCCACTAGCTTCCGGGCTCGTACATGCAAAGGTCACCAAGAGGATGATGGTGTACTTGAGAAGCATCCTGTATTCTGAAAAATTCCAGTAAGCAACGTATGACGGGGCGGATAAATATTTTTTGTAGGGAGGGGTGCACTCTACGGGGGACACAAGTGCAACTATTGCATTATTCTTTCGACCATAGAATATGAGTCGATAGGACAATTTGCTTATATTAGATATGATTGAAAGGTAAAAAGTGATTACATAATGATTTCTTATCATGGAAACGACTCTCACTATTTACTCTATGTGGAACTCCCTCTTCCCTTGATCAGCCACAGAAAGATAGGTTAAGCTAATGACCATTTGTAAAAAAAATTACATCCTTTTTTTCGCAGTGATGTTTTTGGTGGAACGACACAAGAATCTGTGTCGACACGTCGCATACAATGAACATAGAAGTTGTCATCCATATATTCCTCAGCATTATTGTCATTCCAACTTCTAAAATGCCTCTCAAAGAAGATGTTTTTGGTGTCTTCTTCAAGTATCGAAACAAAGTCGAAAAAAGGGAACACCTATTTCATATAAACTAAGTCTTGTTCAGAATCTGTTAATCGTTTATTGACATACGCTGCAAGCTTTATCAGTGAAACCTAGGAATCATCGTGACATACTGAAATGACATTCGTATTATCGACCACATACCGTTGATTTTAGGACCGCTTCAGTTTATTCCCACATGAGCAGTGTTTCCGTGGTCATAAATATAAATGATTTCTTCGATGTTGAACTAACACTAAACCAGAACTGACATCATGTCCGGTATAGACAACATTTTGAAATGTATGTGTGAAATAATAGTATCCTGAAATCCTGTAACTAATTATGTTTAATTGATGTATATAAGAAAGTATATTAGTTTCATTTCAAACGTTCCAAATCGTTGCATATTCACCGCTAAATCCATGACGTAATCATGACGACGACGTTGGTAGAAAATAAGCTTAGAACACATTGTCTGGTTCTTTATTCGAAAGCATATGTACTTTATACTTACAACATGCAGTTCTATGACTACATCCCTCGCATTGTTCACCTTCAATGTTACATATCTCAAGTAGAGAAGACGTACAATTCTTGACAATGTCAATCTCACTTAAACTAGAGCTACATTAAACTATGCGTAACGTAGTGCATAAAAATGTTTCAATGAGATTGAGGATAAGTTCTTTTAGTACCCAATAATACACAAGTACAGCACTATACAGGAGCGCTTGGTATCGTCGCAACTCCTTCAGTAGATGTATCAAGCGAAATGCCATGTTGTGTTGTGTCCTTGGGCAAGGCACTTTATCCACATTGCACTCAGTCTACCCAGCTGTACAATTGGATACCTGAATACGGGAAGTACGGACCTATGAGGTCGCGCGGAGCGCTTAGTAGCGCTCAGTTTCGTTGTAAATGGAATCAAGTGACAGTTCGAAAGATGTAAATATATTTAAAATATTATCAATGTAATAAAACATTAAATCTTAAAATTATAAAATTACTTTACATACGTCAATATAATATATTTATATATCAAGCAAAATGCCATGTTTCACTACATGTATCTTTGTAAATGGTGACCTAGTGGCAGTTCGAAAGATGTAAATATATTTAAAATATTATCAATGTTATAAAACATTAAGTCTTAAGGTTTAATGTTTACGAACATAAAATTACTTTACATACGTCAATAGATGAAATATATCTATTTCATATATTTGTTAATTTCCCTATTTACTCAACGATGTGGAACTAGTGGAGATAGTAGTGTGGAAGGTCATGTAATGATCCATGTAATGTTTAGATAATTATTTGAGGGTTAATCGAAGTATTTCAATTGACTCTCTCACATCCACATATACTGATATGAAAAAATTGTAATATTTAAGTACATGACAAATATGAAATATATACCATTAAACAATCACTGTAATACATATAAGTGGTAAAACGAATACGGAAATGTATGTTAGCTATTGAAAAGCAATTCTTTAATAAAGAATGTCATTGTTAAATGAACGAACCATGTTCAGTTAACCTAAGCCAACTCATCACCCACCCCAGATGAATAAAAGGTATTCACACTAAACATACCGCCAGTGTTTTTATTTGAGACTTGGTAATTTCTTCAAGGACTTAGCCTTATCAGGCTGAGTAGTTTGACCGTATGAAGATATGATAGGGCATTATCTATTATTTACAAGAACATTTTGACAAAAATATGATTTCCAAAAACTGTTCAACTGTCCCTTTTACATTGAAATAAGTATGGTTATATTGAATCAGAAGAAGATAGATAGATAGATAGATAGATAGATAGATAGATAGATAGATAGATAGATAGATAGATAGATAGATAGATAGATAGATAGATAGATAGATAGATAGATAGATAGAATAATGTGCTACTGTCCCTTACATTGAAATAAGGATGTTGATATTTTATCAGCAGAAATATAAGATAGATAGGAGAATATGTATTAAAGTATACTCACGTAGTTGGTGCTCTTTGGTTATGCTGCCAGTTTTAAAGAGACAGTCAGAAGAACATAGATAGCAGACCATTGTCTTAAGTATACTCACGTGTTGAAAACAGCTCACTTGTTGACAACTCCCAGTTTTTAAAGATATAATCAGTAGAAGATAAATAGGAGAATGTGTATTAAAGTATACTCACTTGTATAACTTGCTCTTGGTTCATCTGTCAGCAGGAAGAGACTCCTTGTTTCCTACACTCCAGAATCGACTGCCACATTCAGATCGAAATGTTGATTCTTATACTGACAAGACACGTAATGTTTCCTTGTTGTATCTTATCCTCCGGAAGATGATGTTCTGAATATATCAACAGTTTTCACTTACAGCTCACATGTTGAAAACTCCCAGTTTTTAAAGTGACATTCTCAAGAAATATTTCAATGGTTATCATTCTGTCTCTTTGACTGTCTTAGTTCTTGTAAAGACATTTACATGTAGGTTAGGAATCTGTTCTCACGAAAATCTATTAGCATGAATTTACGAACGTTATCAATCTGTATCTTTGTGTGTCTCTGTGACACCTAGTTCTTATAGAGACATTCAGGTTTTGAAAGGGTTCTCAGGAAAATCTAACCGTCAGGCAAAAAAAAGTACACACCACATTTTGTTTAAATTTACGTAATATCTAAGATAAATGATATGTTGAATGTTTGAATAGAATTATTGGTGTATCGGTAAGGTTTTGTTGAATTATCTTTGTTTAATGTAGGCAGGTGTAAGACATAGAATTTACACTATAATGACCAAACTAATGTTGTCAATATGTGACAATATAGGCACGTTTATTGACATATAATATGTCGTCTTTGTTGATGAATATTTATTTTACATGTGATTTGGGAACAATTAACTGACATAAAATTTAAGTTTGTAAAGAAAAGGAAAAAAACTCCCTAAAACATTCTTTGAACGATAATTTTACTCTTGTTCTTATCCGTTTGAGAACACGACATATCTATTACGCATGCTAAATTCAACTGAAGTGTGCTCTTTCTTTGCCTGTCAGTTCATATAACTGATCTATATCCCGATTATTCACATTCTTATACGGGTCCTGTCTTCTGTAACTCAATGTACATTAGTCTTTTATTACAATTCACTGTAGATGGTGTGTGTGTCATTATTTATATCATGATCAATTTTATGCAGGTACGTAAATTGATATTTTGGGTTGTTCCCGTCAAGGGATAAGAAGAAAGGGGTTTGTAAAGGTGTATTTCAAAAAATGTCCCAAATGAAAATAAGTTTTATGACAAAATGTATTTTCTTTAAAGGATAGAACCTCTAATAACATAATCATATTGTCAAAGAAGAAATTATCAAATATCTAGCGAAAACTCAGTGTGAACACCTTTAAATCATTTGATGAAATGGATTCTTCTTAGAACCCAACCTATTATTGAAAAAGAGTCTTACATTCGGGGAAAATATTGAAATCTTCGCAAAATTTCCCTGTTAATGTGAGCACCATTTTAAGGATAAACCTTAGCTTATTGTTATGATGTAGATGTTCGGCAATGTTCCATACTAGAACGGTCTTTGCAGCAATGTAGCTTTAAGTGTGAGCGGTGTATTTTAGGCTACACTTGGGATATAAATATGTTCTCATCATCGTAAGGTGGGTCAACGTCCTAGAACATGACGTGTATGTCCATCTATGGCCGATATCTTGACCCCCATTGTCCAATTATTGAGAGATTGTTGTCCTATTTGAGAAATAAATGACTTCATATACTTGCCAAATGCAACGAGGAAGTTCCGTTGTTTTTCCAATTTCAAGTAATGGTGACACAATGAAAATTTGACATTTTGGCGTGGCTGTCATGACACGAAAATTAGTCATATTTTAAGTGATGTACGTTTCCCGAACGCAAAGCATTAAACCTCTTCTTTCGATTCGTTTTTCCTTAGGAAGACTTTTTATAAGAAATTTTACTGCTTAGGTATATTTCAAGGTAAAAGCAAAATATATAACGAATAGGTTATTTATTATGGAAATATTTCCCTTTGTCGATTAAGTGATCGTTTAAGTTTAGCAACTCCAACTACCAATACATAATATTATCTACAAGGTGGTTCCTACTACGTTAAGGATATCACACGTGTCGAGGTGTTTGTTGCACATAGAAACAGCCTAAGGAGCGAAGGTCGTGTCCGAATTCGAAAAGTCAACCAAAGTCCTGCATGTGTAGCAGGAAAGAAAATCCAATATTTTCATGTCGATGCGGGATTCGAACCCGGGACCTCCGGGTTGAGAGTCCTACGCTCTACCTGTTCGGCCAGATATCCCCAAACCGAAGCCAGTAGGAAGTAGTAGACCTCACCCTGTCACACATGCAAAATGTCATCTTTGATAACTTACCGTCTTTTCTTTATTAGGTAATATACTAAGTATTGTTATATCGATTCGTCCAAATACTACCATGACTATCTCATCGCGCGAGGCAGAAAATGTTGGTCTTATTATCACTCGTGGCTGCACCACTCGTAAAAATATGAACTTGCCTCTGCAGTCGACGAGAAAAAGATAGTATGTTTTTCAAAAAGGGCAAATATCCATTAAATAAGTTATGTATAAACTACTTCTTTATTCTAAGAAAGCGATGTTTTGACAAGGATGTCGGCGTCGCTTGTCATACTTCAAACGACTCTTGCTGAAAGTTTTATTGAAATGATAACTTTTCAACACTATAAGTATATCTAGACAGGTACGTATTAAATTATTCTGAACACCCCTACATTTGTTTAATCGGCGCCACTTCCGTTTTGGTTAGCTGTCTTTTGTGTACTTGAAACAAAATGGCGTTTCATAGCCCTTTAGTATATTGGTTTGGGAAGGGGGTATTTGGATTATTATTTCTAAGTTCAAGAGATTGATTATTTCAATTACCTGTTTCTGAAAATACAAAATTTTCTGTAGAAATAAAACCTTTCACGGCAATTGTGGTAATAATCAGGCCCTCCTTTCACAAAGCAGCCGATCGTAAATCCTTAAACGGCCAGTTCGACCGCGTTTTCACCGATAAGCTTAGGCTGCTAACGAAGCTATTTTTAGATACAGCACGTCATTTGTTTAGCAGATCTATAAATAGAAATGTCCCTTCCCATAATGCAATGTAGTGTTCAGGGAATTCTGGGTGGCACCTATGTTTTCCGTGCCCATCAAAATTCGACAATGGCCCTTCGTTTTTTAAAAACAGTCACTACGTTAATATCATGGAATTTACATGGTTATATGTGTAAAAGGGTCATTTCATCCTTAGAACAGTCTTTGTCGTGTGAACAACACTAAAATCAGTTGCATTTCGGAATCTTGCAGTGACATGTCAACTCATGATTGTAAAGCAAATTTTTAAAATGTTTTTCCAGTTAAAAATCCGTAAATTTAATGTAGATTTCAGTTTATTTCATTTTGGGGCAATGTCTCCCAAATAAATCCGCTTGACATTTCTCTCGTGTCTTCTCGCATGCGAATTTCCATCGTACTTTCGCGGTCGCCCTCGACTTCGCACAACCCCACTCATAGTAAAACAGTTTTTTTCTTCAGAAATATATCTTAGTCACTTAATTCACATGAATTTTTTATGTTCGGAAAAGTGTAATACATACTGTGTATATATATTGGAGTGCGGCAGCACTGACAATTATTTTTTATATTCGAAAGCCGATGCGAATCAACTTTTCTTCTCAGTGTCATATTGATTGAGCCTAGCCATTTTAGGTGTTATATGTAGATTTCAATAAACAATCTGTCTTTCTGTCATATTTTATTATGCAAACATTATAAACAAATCGCCTACAATTTAAACATCCAAGTAACTACAACACCGACCAAACAATCAGCTGACAATAATCCTAGTGGCCGCCATGATCAAGGCTTCGAGTTCGATCCGCTTTCCTCCGCCATTTTGAATTGTTCGCATTGCGAGAAAACAAATGTACTGTATCATGCTAATTCATTGAGTAAATCAAGAAAAAATAATTGATTGATAGAAGAGGGACATGTTTACACGTGATTCCTAATAAAATTATCTGTCAAGACAATGTTTTGTGGTAGTAAATGCCAGTAATGCATCTCACGCTCGTAGCTCCGATGATTGGCTTCATTTCACGATGTTTTTCTGTTTTTGGGGCGATACACTTTATTCTTTGTCAAATTGTTAAATCATGAACAACTGAAATGATAACCGCATGGACATATTTGAAATTAAGTGTGAAATAACCATGTAAAAATCGTATATATATTAGTTAACAAGAAAGTCTTCCTGAATTTTGTTTCCACAAAAAATACAGCGCTCGAAGTGCTTTGTCAGTGGCTTTGATTAATTTCGCTATTTTTTTGTTTTGAAGAGCGGATTATAACTAATTACCAACATTAACATAGTTATTGACATAAAAAATATAAAACAAATCGAAAATATAAAATTGGACGTGTCGTGTGCATAAGGGAATTCACTCCCGAAATTTTTTGGTTCGTTAGCAGCCTAAGCTTATCGGTGAAAACGCGGTCGAACTGGCCGTTTAAGGTAACACTGTTAAAGAATGGGATTTAATGTCAACCTTAGGTAAGATTGCTTTCTGAAATGAGACTCAGAACATAGTTCATCATTCATGTAGGTTCTAGACGACAAATAAAAACACGTCAATAAACTCTACATAACAGTGCTTTATTGGACGCAATGGTTTAACACCTGTTCCCATCAACAGCCTCACATGAAAAATACCTATACAATCCCATCTAATCATTCTCGACCTAGGTGTTAATAAATAGCACTACCTCTGTATCACACCACACTGCATCATATAACCACCAAGATGAAGCAAACGTTATGATTCAGCTCCTGTCGAGGGACGGGGACAAACTTCTACTTGCGCTTACATTCTCGAAGGTCTCTTAGCGCTAGGGTAGTTGTCTGTAGTGCTACATTAATAACGACATGAAGCGCACAAACAGAGCTTCGAAAACCGGAGACTGGTAAAGAAGGGGGTGATAACGTTCTGGAAAAGGAAGCTCCTCTTCAATAAGGAGGCAGAAGCACACATGGGGCGCATACAATAGGTGTATAGACATACAGGATCGGTAGCGCAACACTACTGTTGTTTGATGTGAAATCGCGATTTGTTCTCCTTGTCATAGAGGTACAACAATCGTTCATTTATTATCAGTTGAGAGTTACTCCCCCTTGCTATTGACAAATGAAAAATGACCAAGGGAGACAATTCCTTTGGCAATGAAAGGTTCATCGTTGACAAATAATTTTCCGTGAGACAAACCTTAATCCTTTACCAAATCGGGTCGTAATATAACCAATGACATTTCTCAATGCACTTTTGTTATTTCAACTAAACGTATCACAAGGATGTATAGTTTTACTTGCTCTTGAATTAGAGTTTTAAATGCATTTCATGGGCCTTATATGTTCTTCTCCTTGGCTTCTCGGTGAGCATATAACAACGTTACATTGTTGAGAGTCCCTTTAAGACCAGGATCTAAGTTACAAAAGTAATACTCATATCCCTTGGCTCACTGTTATAACAATGAGTACAGTCATCTGAACCTGTGGCTCTGTGAATATATAGCCATCAAACCGGAGAGCGAATAATTTAACAAAGACCAAAATTGCTTGGTGTATTAGGATAACAGCAAACATGATAACATGATAACATCAGCGTACATGTACATATATATACATATAACTATATTTTCCTACTATTGCTGTATAACACGCATAGGCAGTTCTGGAACCGCGGCAAAGCTAAATCAGATACTCAAATTGGAGAAGGCAGTCCATATATTATACAAACATTAATCTGCTATATGTCTTCATAACAACAATAAAGGGGAAACTCAACCCTTAATAACACATATATACAAGGCAGACTACTCGTCTGGTTATCAATACAATTGAAGAGTTTACAAACAGCAGCATCTTGCTCCATCAGCGTATTTGATTAAGCATTTAGCCTGATAGGTACCAGGGTATGGTCGGAGCTTGAGGGAAGCAAATACGCTGATGTATCAGGATGAAATAGCATAGTATATCTTTGTTCTGTTTTATCGTCATTATCGATAAACCAGCTAGGAAACGACATAACAATTTCTGGCAACAGGCCAATAACAGGTTTTACAAATAAATAACTACCAGTCACAATCACTTACAACATAAAACATTAGAACTTATGACTGTCACACGAACAGAACTCTTACAACATTTGGTATCTTATTTCAAGATTACCAATGCAACGTGTGTATGATATTAAGAAGCGTTCTGTAGTATTTACCGACATAATCACTGTTTAGGTTCTTGAATAACAAATGGTTTTAACTTTCAGACAGTATCACTCTCACTAGCATCCGAATTAAAACATCCCATTATTTTCGAACATTATCGCTGTCAAATGTACACGAATAACACAAGATTATGTAACTTCAAATGATATCACGACCCATGTAAATTTATTTCAAACGCTCTGTACATGTCAAATATTACCACATGAACGTTCTGTAACTTCCAAATACCGGTAGTTTTGTATACCATTTTCAACTTTCAAACAGTACCTAGTCACATGACTTGAATTACAAAACGTTCTGTTACTTTCAAGCAATATCATTGTCAAATATACATGAATTACAAACCGTTCAGTAACTTCCAAATAGCATTCCGTCCTACTTAAATCACAAACTGACCTTTCACTTTTGAACATAAGAGCTGTAACAATATGAACAATATTCACATAACTTGATAAGTACGACTACACTTGCTTTTAAGGCGAAGCCGAAAATTGTGCGAATCATTCATAACCTTCACCATAAATATACCACTTTGTTCAGCCATGTCCATGTACAAATTAATAGCCGTATTGTTAAGGGCAACTATGAAATACATCACTTAATCAAATTCAGTACGCTGAATTACTACATCCTCCATATGATAATGATCGTGCTAACATCACATTTCAATGAAACCGGTTACAAGAAACAAGATTCTAAACTACAGCTTGTCAAGTAACTAGGAAGGACTGATGTCGACATTATTTGTACATGAAATATACAACTTGGTCATTGACTCTACAAGAAGCACCGTAGTTACAATATTCTGCAAACGATAAATCAATTTTCAAACAATGTGAAGCGTTCATAAAATCTGAAGTAGATCCGAGAGGACAGCTGGTATATCTGAAGTTATACATGTATGCATATATAACAATCAATATATATATATATTAGTAACCTTCTGGTGATATCAAGAGCCAAAGTAGCAATTTCCGAGTATCTCACTTGAAATCACTTAAATCAGCACATGTTAAAACTTGAGTGACGTCTCAAAAAAAGATTTCTCTGAAAATATTTGGAAAAAAAACCCATCTTGAACGGGACAAACTAGAGTGAACGTCTTAAAATATGATTTTCTCTGAAAATATTTTTCTCCGGGTGTAAAATTACGAAAAATAGGGAAGGTTTACTAATCTAAGTGTTTAGAATTCAGGTTAAAATATTTGCTGTACGTGTTTATTTAGCTTATTTTACCACGTTCAAGATTTGGGAATCAAAAGTAAGCGCTGGTATCATGTCTATAATCTTTCTGGACTAAACAAATGCATTTTGCCTCTGACTTCGAGATTTACCAACCAAGATTATTTTGTCTATACCTAGTTTATGATTCATAAATCCAGACTGAACGCTTGTATTTTGTCTATGGCGTGTTCAAGATTCTCCAGTTCTCCCTTCAGTTTGTGGGCCACATCGTGCAGCATGCCCTTGCTGTTCAGCAGCTGAACCGACTGGGTGTAGGGGTCGTAGCGCACTTCATACGGACGCTTGATCGTCGCTGCAAAGTTCCTGTAAAATGCAGGGGAAAATAGGAATATACTCGCCACTAGTAAAAATGTAAACTTTCTTCCTCACTCGATGAGATAAACATGATTTTTGTCAAGTGAAGACAAATATCCTCTAATTATTTTATGAATGAGGGTTAATCCACATGTAATTGAATTCAGTATTGCTTGTATATCACCGGTTATATACTAGTATACTAATAGCAAAGTATCAATAACAAGTTCTTATCTGTAAATCATTAACATGAACTTTGTACATTTTACAATAACGAAAAACACCAAAAAAATATATATTGCTTTCTGTTAGTTATGTTGAATGATGAAATCAAATTGTTGTTACAAATTGGATGTCAACGTTCGCAAATTAATCAAAAGCACTCAGAATGATGAAACGACACCGTTTTGTTATATTTCATCGATTTCTATATACATTTATATAACGCAGGGTGTATTTCAGAAAAAATATGATGTGTTTTATCGATTAGTTAAATCATCATCAATAAGAAATACTTCAACAAAGTGTTGTCTAAATGTACTGCAAAATTACAATTGATTAACATCAATTTTTATGCTCCTCTATAATGACTGCACTGGGACACTGTGCGGAGTACTATTTAACACAGTGACATATTGGTAGGCCTCGCTTCTGGGAGATGGGTCGATGAGGAGTTGTCATGAGGGATCTACGGTTATTTTTTCATATCAGATAAATGTTTTTGCAAACCCCATTTTTCCTCAACACAGCGTCCCCCCGTATTCAACATTCGATCAATGCATTGTATTTGCTCTCAGGAATATCGAATGCTCACATTTTCTTTTATCTCCATCTAATTTGGGATTTATGTTCTTCCGGAAACACGTATTTTCAATCAGGCGGCTTTAATGAGTTTTGGACGAGTGATTGTTCACCGATTGAAACGCTCATTTACCTAATGTAACGATATCAGCATGATCAACGACTGCTTATGAAACTTGATTTTCGGATTCAACATTTAATCGATAGAGATTAGCGAATCCTTGTTAGCTTGGGAAATATTGTAATGTTTGAGTCAGGTGTTCGCTGATTACATAAATCATTGTGAGGAGGACATGCAATAAATATCATTTATAAAAATGACACTCTTCGTTACTTTGCATATTACTAGCAATTAAGTATTGATGTACAAGAATACGATTAACAAATCAGTACTTGACAATGGACACGCTGTATTGCTTCCTTGCAGATATGTTAGTGTTTTAAAACAACTCGTTTGCCTCACGGGCATTTTACATTGTCAATTAATCGAGCTTATTGTTAAAATTGTCCGATAAAGTAATAATGTACTGCTTTTTAAAAGTATCGACTGACGAGAGGCCCAAGGTCTCTAAGGATTAAAACGTATCAATGTGTCGTCACACTTTTTTTACTAACACTCTGCATTCAATAATTCAACGAGTTTCAGCACATTATAAACTGTCGATGTCACAGACAAGACAACTTGCACGGAAACTGATATTTCAAGAATATACAAAGAGACTTAAAATAAAAGTATAGTGTTAAATATATAACAACGATAATATAATCACACTTAAATGCCTTGGATTTGTAAATAACATTCATACCAGTTCCTGAAGTTTATCGTTCTTCAATGAATTGAAGCGCAGTACCACAAGAACTAGTAATTCGCTAGTTCCAACCGAGCCTCGCAGGTTTTACTCAGTCTGATTAAAATCGACTGTGATTCGAGGGAAAAAAGTGTAAAAATTTAATCTCTTGCGGGGTTCGAACCTCACCCAGCCCGGCTTTCCTCTCATTCACAGTCCGAGACGGAGAGGATATCCCGAATGGTTCGAGCCCCGATAGAGACAATATTTTTTACATTTTATTCCTCGGAGCACGGTCGATTTTAATCAGACTGAGGTTTTACTGCATTGCAAATAGTCACACTTATGCGGGATCTCTCTTGTTAAGATAACAGCCTTAGCTTGATATGGTGATACGGCGTTAAACCCAGGAGCACCTCACCTCACCTGTTCCTAATGACCCGAAAAACGCAGATTTCACCTTTCAAAAGCAAGAAAGGTAGACAGGACTGTTGACATACCTGAGTTTGTCCATCATATCTTCGAAGGATTCTACCACATAGTACAGCGGCTGAATGTCTTCATCGTCATATTTCTCAACAGCGGTTTTGGAAGGGTCGAAGGGCCGGTGCTCGGGTTTGTCACTGAGGGCGTGTTTCAGTTCCCCGTAGGCTGAGAGTACCCCTGCCCCACAGGCCCGTATCTGACCCCCCTGCTTGCACAGTCCGAACTCCACGGTGAACCAGTAGAGCTGGAAAACAAGGATCTTCGGTTCAAACTGGAGGAAATAAAGAATCGCTATCTTTCTGCGACGTGTACATTTTTTGCATTTTTGGAGCTCTTTCTTTGATAAAATAGCAGGGGCGGATCCAAATTTTCGTTTTGAAGGGATGTGCTATATGGTTGTCATAACTTCAAATTATCTATTTTTGATCAATAATTTGTAAATGTGGGTAAATGTCTACTAAATTTAAGTTCCCCCTCGCTTTCATCATGTTGTATACATTATCTGTCTTCACACTATGGCAGCCATTGAAGCATTATCTCGTACTCGCACGATCCGCTTACAAGAAAACACTTTCGATTGTTGTTGAGAATTCGAAGTATTGGAAGCACAGCCATCTATCATTACATCTTATCAGCATTTTGAAACTTCTACGCTTGTAACAGAGGCTACGTAGTAAAGGGTCATAGTCTTTAGAGGATAATTGGCTGAGCTCAGCATATTTGAATAGAAAGAAATTAAACGACAGAGGGTTTTGCTCTTTGTTCAAAAGGACCGAATAATGATAACGAAATGGCTCAAACAGACCGAAATTTTTTTTGAATATTGTTGAATACCTACCGTTGCAAACTTCTCGATGTCCTCATCGGCAGCCCCGAGCGAAGCGAGTCCAATCTCCTGGCTGAACTGCGCGAACAGAGGGTTAGCTAACAGAGGGACATGGCCGAGCAACTCGTGGATACAGTCTCTGAAACATACGTGAAATAAAAGCATCGTGTAATTAAAACTATGAAAGCAATTTTTCCTTAGTTTAGTTCAAGTAAGCTGTAATGTTACTCGTTCAGAATAACATTCTGCCACATTAGTGTATGTATATAAGCTAATTTAGTTCCTACCGTACCCTGGTATGTTTCTTTGTAATACATATACCCATGTATATATGTAGAAATATGTATCATATACAATATCTATTGAAGTCGTTATTTCAAGCAGGGATTGTCAATATGTATGAGTGAAAGTCATGTCATAGTTTATGTAATATGTGTTGATAGATGTGAAGGTTTTAGGAGCATTCATGAATACAAATACAATGTCACAATAGAATCAGGTTCCATTTTTTCTTCACACTTTTAAATGTTATCATTTGCAGAAAATCCTAGACAAATCAATGGAAGTTATGTTCAGTTGTTTAACGACAGCCCATGAATGGGCCTAAAAAGAGTTAAGAATTAAGATTTCAGGTTTTTAGTTCTCCTTAAAACAACATGAAACGCTAATTGCCTGATGTGACGAGTTGTGATGTGGATGATGCCGTTAGTTATTTCGTCATTTACATGAGTTTGCACATCATGGGATAATGTTTGCAATGCCTATTATGCAAATCGAACCATGTTTAATGAAAAACCGCTGTAAAGTTCAGTTTTAATGATCATTTATGACAGTGGCATTGATCTCAATCATTCATAAAATGTTTAACAAAATAAGGAATAGCAGAATACACAACATTCTTTGAAACATCTGAAACATTCAAGTGATCCATTGTAAAGTCATGATTGTCCCGCATACCTACCTCTAGTATACATCATGTACAACTATTATACTCCTGCCTTAGATGTACCCCTAAAATGGGCAGTAGCACGTTTTTTGATAATTTGATATTTTATGTTTTTCACTGATAATTGTAAAGTATTGCTAAATGTATTATTTTGACAGTGTCAAAAATCTCATTACACAAGCCAATCATCCATAGTCAGAGGACAAAGTATGAAGATTTACATAAAATCCATTGGCGGCCATTTTTGTGTGAACACCTTTAATTCATTTATTGTAAGAAAAGGAATCGCATGGCTTAACTTTACATTATATATTTGGTTTATTACTGCTCCATTTAGTTACAATACACTGTCTTTCAATTGAAACCATTAATTTTCATTTTCCTGACATCACCTTATATTCCCCCTAAAAACGTGCTACTGCCCCTTTAAGAAGCTTCAAATGGTATTTCGAAACTATAGGTATTTAGATTCAATTGACTTACTTTTTGGATTGCAAAGATAAAAATTTTACGATTGCAAAATACAATTTCAGTTGCTAAATGTTACTACCTTCTACAATAAGTTAGTTCATCTTTTTTGAGTCAGTACATGATGTATTGCAGGAAACAGCTGGAACTATAAGTAAATACATGCAAAAAGTATTGCGATATTTGGCTGTTATATTTAAACTTCCTCACAATTTGGGGACAGCATTGCATTTTTATCGAAATAGTATTTCTTCTTAATAGATAATTTAAGTTATGCGACATTTGTTACAATATCGCATAATTTAATGCGTAAATCCGTGGCCGTAGAGGAAGTTATTAAGTACAAACAGAAATCTATTGAAGGCCATTTTTGTGTGAACATTTAAGATAAACATATAGACTTCCATATTCCCTTGCTCTCAGTCCTGTTAACTATCTGTCATCTGTTCTGTAAAAATTGTAAATTAATTTTGTAAATACATAGGAGAAGGTATTCTAAGTTGGATAACTTGTTCCTGATCCTTTTCTTCATGAATAAAATATGTTTAAACTAAACTAAACTATTCCCTGGGCATAATGACATGAACCTAATGTAGCCACAAGGTCAATCAGGCAGATTTCTACGTGAATAACCTTATAAACCATCATTTCCTCTCCGGATTTCTCTTTCATTAAACAAAGGGATGTCGATATTTATGCCTTCGGTCAAACTGACCATTTGCCAGCGAATGGCCATAGGGTTGTATCATGTAAATACGTACGTGTATGAGTTGATATGTACATGTTTGACCAATAAGGATGCTTTAATGTCACATCGATGCTTATTATAATTTTAGATGTGTATAATTAAGTTTCATATGGGAAACATATCAATTTAAATCAAAGAGCCAGAAAATGTTTTATTACAACGATCATAGTATGCAAAATTCCTTATAAGTAATCTTGTACCCATATTTAAGGCAAATAATGAGTAGAAAAGTCCAAAAAAATAATTAATAAAGAATGAATCTAAAGAGATACACTAACTTGAAAATTTTTAAATGTTTGAAAACTTACATATGAAATAATGAGAACAGTTTCGAAACTACGAAGAGAGTCATTCAGTGTTTAGCCGTGATAAATGTTGCTGAACTTTTGGTGACCTGACCTTTGCAGTGTCAGACGTTAATATCATATCAAACAAAGTAGACATTTCCTTTATGATTCATATTTTTTCACTCTTAAGAAATCCTCCTAACCATGTTATATATTTCATATAATATTTATAAAAGGTTGTTTTTATAAATAACCAATGCCTTTATTTTTTAAAATTACGGTAGTAAATCGTCATTTTAATGACGTTATTTCCACTAGTCAGAAAAGGTAGAAATGAGCATCACGATTTTATGATGAAATCAACGAGAGTTGTACAACTGTTTCATCAGAAATTAAAGAACCCACACAAATACAGAAACCTTTAAACATTAACCATGCTTGTTGTCAACGACAGAGTGACAATCGCATGTGGGGGAATGCATTACTTGGTCTTTGGACATAGAAACTCAGGTTTACTCTTTGATGTTTGAGATGTCAGGTGATATAGCGCCAAGATGCACGCGACGGCTGGTATACTCACGGCTCTGGGGACTGTTCCGGCTTGGAGGGGTGACGAATATACTGGGTGCACTGGAACACACGGAATGCTAGCGAGGACAGGAAGTCACGTGCTGACAGCAAACCGGAAACGGGACGCAACTGAAAACCAGTTTTACCTGAAAGCCAAAGAAGCCATCAAAGATCGAAGATTGATGATTGAAAAAAAAGTCGAAAAGAAGATGTCAGCTGATATGGTTATGGGCTATTAGACGTTCTGTAAGATTCTTCTTTGGGAACCATTAGACATAAGGCATCAATGAAGACATTTCTATAAAAGAGTAGCTCAACAATATAAAAGAGTAAAATACCCATTGGTCGCTTTGTAAGGTTCTTCTTCCCTTTTTATTTCATTAAACTAACTAATCTTATATAGTAAATAGAGAACTCTACTACGTTTGAGAAAGTTGGAGACATCTTCAAGTGAACTAAAACAGAGTTTCAGGCATAACATGCTTGGATATCCGTGTATGAAATGTTACTTAATTATAAGGATTTATCCCTTTTTTTTGACAAGGACATAACATTTAGGAAAAAAAAAACACTGTTACGTTTTAAAAAGTTGGAGACATCTTCCAGCTGTGGAATGGAGTCTGCACTGTATCCACATTCCTCCTCTAACACCCTGAAGAGGGCGTTGTGCTCCTTACACGCATGCGTGGGGTACAACTCTTTCAACGTCCGGTACACGTGGCCCCTTGGAAGAATAATGAAAACATTTATGATAAATGATAGGTTGAATAAAAACGTTAACATCTTGTAACAAATAGAAATATATCTTGCAATTAAATTAAGACTGATTAAAATAATAAAATTGAATTTGAGGTGATATTTTTACGTCACGGGAATCAATCACCAGAGAACAAACCATAAAATAAACTTTTTGAAACCAATATTGCGCTTAGTTAAGTAAAATTCAAATCAACGATTTCTCAAAAGGTTTCTTTTTTTCAGAACGTGAAAAGAGAGAGTGTTCAAAGTCATAACTTAGTTTAGTCCACATTTTCTATAGTGACGTGTCTTGTGCTCGTGTCTATATTGTATATATCGTAGAATTAGCAGTATATGTTGTTGGTTATGTTTGAAAAAAGGGAACGATAAGCAAAACGTGTCTTCAGCGATTGTAGGTTGACAGAATATTGCTCAGACATGTTAATAAATAAGTTTTTTCATGTCTAAAACTGTCTCCTTTGAAATAAAAACAATTTCCTGACATGATAACAGCTACAATTAAAGGATAATGAAGCGATAGTCTGGACACGTGGGGTCAAACAAGAAAGTGATAACTGGAAATGAAGAGGACAGTTCCGGAAGTCCAGACTTGACCGCCACTTACGCCTGTCTGGTCAGCGGGGCTACTTAAACATGAATTTCACCTCCAGCCACAAGATGTGACCAACGTCCTATCGAGACATGCGCAGTCACGCCCAAGTCTGGCATACCGGAAGTGACGACTTGGGCTAATGGAGGCGAGTGGGAGACTCAATATTTGATCTCTGAGAGTCTCCTTGTCATGAGGAAGCTCTCTTGGTGCACAGAGGTCCAATATAACGAAGGCCTCGATAATTGAGTTCATTTTTGACTACCAGGAAAGTACATGGACAAACATAGGATTTAAATTGAACTTTTGGATATAATGGTCTTAAAAGAAAGAAAAGAAGACAAAAGACTAATCCTAAGTTTCTTTCTCCATATACATAACTCCTCAATGGCAATTCAAAATATAATAGGAGGCATTATGGGTTTTATCTCAGTAAGAGTTAACAGATTCAATCATTTCGTTTTTAGTATCCGTTAGGTCTACATTTGAATCAGATTTCGTTTTACTGAACCAACCTGATTTTTTGTTGTTGCAAAATACGGTACTTAATGAGCTTTGTTTAAGTTATAATAGGTGAAGTTTAGTCCCTAATGCAACTACTGCACTATTACTGCATAATAAAACTTTCACGCATCACCAATGTGGCGTCAAGAACTAGTCTCAATACCTGAGAGCATACATGTACAAGCAAAAGTCAAGGTTCGTTATATCATTGCAAATAGTAAATGTCTGTATCTTTATCTTCGGCCAACATACAAAGGCTTTAGGTTTCAATAAACGTTCCGTATAACCTTTTGGACTTTTCATCAGTAAACCTCGAATTCAAATTATCCGTCCTTGTGTTGTAATGAGAAAACAACCATGAAATGATGAAAATGGTAATATTATTGTAAGAGACTCGACTTTGAACAAAGCCAACTGTTCTTCTGGATCTTCCTCGTTTGAAAAAAACTAAAGTACCGTATTTCCTCTAATAAGCGCCGGGTCTCCAATAAGGGCAGGGGGGTCATAGGTAGTTGAGAAAATAAGCGCCGGGCCTCTTATAAGCGCCGGGTCTCTAATAACCGCCGGGTCCTAATCATTAGATAAATGATCCCTCAGTAAACATTGTACAGGTATTCATGGTAAAAGACGACTTAAAACAAAGTTCAATTCTCTTTGAAAGAAATAAGCGCCGGGTCTCCAATAAGCGCCGGGCCTCTAATAAGCACCGGGGGGTAAAGGGGTGCTGAAAAAATAAGCGCCCGGGCGCTTATTAGAGGAAATACGGTATGTGTCCAGATTTCTGATCATATTTCTTTTATCCCAGGTCAAAGCGTGTATTGCATTTCCTTCAAAAGCTGTTAGGGTCAGTCTGTTTAATTGGAGTCAACTGCGGTAGTTTGTGTAGGCCTATGTAGTACGACTTGTCTTACTTACCAGCATTCTATATCCTCTTTACTATACACGACCCGGGGTATAGGCTGGCCACTGGAAGAGAAACAGAGCAAGTCAGGAGTCAAGGACACTAGTGTGTTAGTAAGTGTTGAGCGCTGCTTCGGCAATATTTCAGCAATTAGCGGCGGTCTTGTCAAAAAATATTGTTTTGAGAAGAATTCTGCTGTTGAATAAATGAATTGTTAGATAAGAGGGACAAGGGGCAATGTAAATGTTGTTATTATTTGAAAGGTTCTTACTGTCTGTATTCAAAGGCGATATCCGCTATAACCTTCCTCCGCTTCCGGTACTCCGTGTCTGTGTAACCCTGCAACACATGTAGTGGAACTCCTTAACATAGTCACATGTCCAGTTAGTCTGTCACATTTGAAGTTATCAAGGTCACATGTGCAGTTATCATATTTTAATTTTGCAGTTATCATAGTCTTTTTTTGCAGTTATCAATCACAATTGCAGTTACCATAGTCACATTCGAAGCTATCGTAGTGACATTTGCAGTTGTAAGAATAGACGCATTTGCATTTATCCAATTCACTTTACATTTATCAAAATCACTTTACGTTTATCATAGTCACTTTACATTTATCATAGTCACTTTACATTTATCATAGTCACTTTTAACTTATCATAGTCACTTTGCAGTTATCGTAGTCACTTTGCAGTTATCGTAGTCATTTTGCAGTTATCCTATTTACATTTGTAGTATCAAACCGTACTTTATTTGCATTCCCTAAAAACAAGGTTACACGAGTTATTTTCTTCCCATTGTCTAGTTATTGTCAAGTCTGAAATACAGACCTTTTCTCTCAGGCGAAGTTGATATATATCAGCGATGTTCTTTCATATTAATGTTTTTCTTACATTAAATAATTGAATATTTCATTGACATTGGTTCTATTCTGCATTTTCCTATTTTGATATAACCTTGAATCAAATGAAGTTCCCCTAAAGTTGTACCCAACCTCTGTAGATATTTGTTAAGGATAAGGACTGATTCCGAGGGATATCCGAGGAAAGAAATCCCACTATCATAGGGTGAGACCCAGGAATATCCAAGGTATTTTATAGATGTCTCTCACAATACGTAAACTCCAAAACTACACAAATATAGCATTTGAATATTAAGTATTACTTAAAGCGGTTTATTACCGGGTGATGGTGATCAAGGTCAGGTTCGAACTTTGTGACGATGTGGGTACATTTGTCAAGGTCGGATATATGACGGGGGAACCACAACTCTGAAACAGAAAGAAGTGCTAATGTTTTCCTCTCGCACTGATCATCCATTATTGATGGGACACGAATTTGTCTATTTGTGATTGCAAGATTTTATGAAAATGGCGTTTTCTACATTCCTATTGTGTTTGAACAGATATATGATTTAAAGAAACATACCCTGTTAAGTGATATTTTTTTATTCTGTTTTTTTTTTACCCTAAAACTGAACACGTTCGATTCCAGTTGCGAAACAGGAAATGTTTAAAGTTGACGGGACAATAAATATTTCGATATTTCACATTGATAAAATGCAACCTAAGTGGACTATCATTTATACAGTAACAGAACCCAAGCTGGTTAACACGTAATGGAAGCAGACCGGAAATTGGATTGTTCAGGTAAGACCAAAACGAGGCCGGTGATGTAGTGACTCCATCTCTACCTGTCAGGTGTTACCTGAAAGTGCATCTAGACAATTGCATCGTTTGTCACACCTTGATCGTCCAGGCAGACAGGTAATCTCCGTGGAATGCTTTCTGACTTTCACTTCATATCAATTATGGTAAATAGAAAATTAATTCTGTACAAGCGAGATGGGGTCGTGCTTTTCACTTTGGATATATAACGCCCCACATTTTCTTTCATCTGTATCTACATAACTGTTCAATTTGTAACCCATGATAAACTTATGATAATAGTCATTATCATATTTTTATAATGATTAATATGTGGTCATAACCAGTTTCAGTTAAACCACGGACAGAACTACTTTTTATGAGAAAATAAAATTTTTGAAAACAAATATGCATTTTACTTCATGATATGATTTTGCAGAATAAGCAACCTTTCATAATACAAAGAAGAGCATGTTTTCAAATCATTATTAACGCTGTTATGCTACCCTCTATAACTAACCGTCGCCCAAATAGTGACATATTCATGAAGTGTTATCTATATCTAACTCTTTTTGCATTTGATCTTTAAAAACCAACCACTCAACCAGTCAATAAATGTTATTATACGGGACATGGGTTACTTTTCTCTATACTTGATGTTGTTTATTACCCATAGGGTGGAAAATAGGCAGTGTCATATTTTCAATATGAGCACATCTTGTTCGCCTAGCAGGCGGCTTAGTGCGACTTCCCGTGTATATATGTCTGTGACGTCATAAAACCATTGTATCATGACGTCACTACCGCTGCCGTCGCTAAGGAAGCGGGACATCTGGAAAATTCTAGGAGGATAAATTGGAATATAATAGACAATGAATTACAACCCTTTGGCAGTGTGTCATATGACATTTGACGAAACTCGTGCAAATTTGAATACAGACCTCGCTCTCGCTCGGGTAATAATCTCTATTCATCTCACCTTTATTCTCCTCCTCAACCTCCCCAAGTATCTCGACGTCCAGCACATAGTGGCTCTGACCAATGGTGTTGCACGCATTGCTGACCGCCTCCAGGGGTCCGGGGCACTGCATGAAGATCTCGAACTGGGCACCCTTCTTCCGGCCCTTCCTCGACTCGATGTGCTGGATTATCAGCTTAGCAGCCTGGAATTAATTTTTTATCATATTAGCTCCTTATACCGCGCATATATGCATGATAAAGCATGATCAAAGCGCCATGATGTGTGTTATTACCTTGAAGGAATAGTATGTTCGGTGCCGTACTTTCCCCGTGCCCAGGTACCCATCTGTATAGCTGAGTGAATTGAGTGCAATGTGAATGAAGTGTCTTGCTCAAGGAAACAACTCAGCAAATGGCCCAGGTCACAATTGTTTATGTTCTCACCGGGATTCAAGTTAAACCCGGGCCGTTGGCGTGAGAGGCAAGCATGCTAACCACTACACAACCGTGCTTTTTGAACAAATACATTCTATACTTTAAACAGAGACCTGCAATAGACCTCTCAATTTGATCTATTTTGACCTTGTTGTGTGTAAGCAAACACATCCTGATTAGTGAAATATAAGAAAGGTTGGCCGAAGACCAGCAACGTTGTTTGAGCAAAAAAGTGTCGGTACCTACGACCGGAGAACTAGAGTTCATTTACCTGTGCGAAACGCACTCATATTTTAGGAGTCAGTCTTGCTTGAACCTTTCACCCTTTAGGAAACCAGTGACGCTCTGAGTCTAATCTCTGGCGCGTAAGAAAGAAGAGATCTAAAACATTATTGTAAAGCGGAATATTGGTATTGATAGTTTTGGTATTTAAATCCTTTAAGTCTTATTCTCTGTATACTGATACTCTATTTATGTACATAATGCACTAGGTTGTCTTCACCAATCATTTTATAGAAAATTTTCTGTATGTCAAATGTCTGACAATGTTATAAACATGCGCTTTAGCTTTTAAACATATAGGCCTCTAAAGGCTATAGGCCTTGAATTAAACACGTTCAGTTCCACTTAGCTTTCAATGGCAAAATCAAACGTTACTCTGAAAAATTAATTTATAACTTATTTACAAAATAACATTTGCTTACTTGAAAAGAATACATTATTTTAACTTATATTTGAACTTTTGATTATTTATCTTATTTTCTTTTCTTACAAATTTATTACTTATTTCCTGGGTGTCAAAATGTTTATTCTTAAACAAATGGCGTATCAGCAAATTTTCATTTTGTTAATGACTGTCAAGAAGATGACGGTAAAGAATTGTTCTTTTCAAACATGAATCGATAACAGAGCGAAATCGGCACATTACTATGCTACGTTTTAATCGAATAGTACAACATGCAGAGATTATTTGGCAAATACATGGGCTGTCTAGTAGGCTAACTGTCAAATATTTGAAGTAGACAATTCGACGTGATTGTTTGAAATCAATCACGAATCAGCCGCGTCTCTTCCTCCGTCCCTTCTTACATTCCCACGCTCATAAAAGCCCATTAAAGGCAATCGATCCCTCTATTGGTCCATTCCACTGATGACATTTGACAAGGCCCATAACGTCAGTAGCATAAAGGCATCAAGTCGTGTTAACTAGCCTTAAAGAGTGAAGCAATATTAGCCCTGTTGCCACTGTCATTAGTCATTGATACCATAGCCACTTCAAGTCATCCTCTGGACTCGACGCCATTATGGTACACTCAGAGGCATAAGAAAGGTTCCATTAAAGAGTTAATCCACGAGTGAGAAATACGACAAACATGTGCTTCAATCAGGTCTTTAGTAGCAATTTAAGATATTTATAAATTTAGTTATACCATGCTTCCTCATGGACTTGACGCACTTGGCGGTACACCAAAGGGTAAATAAAGGTACCACCTTAAATGCAAAAATCCACGTGTGATAAATACGACAAACACATGTTTAAATCTTGTCTTAAGAACCCACTGAAGGCCACTTACACAAAAAACACTATAAGTTTTAATTAAGGTGAGTATAAGTCAACAATGAATATAAATGATAAACATCAAATGACTCAACACTTCGTTTAACATACAGATACTTTCATTCTATATATTCCAGATGCATAGATATCTGCCGTAAGCGCTCCCAAATTTACACAACGTTAAGAGGTCAGTATGGGTCCATCGAGCACTCGAATAGCTCTGATTTCACTTTACCTTGGTCTGTGTTCTTATAATTAGAACAGTCTTATAGTTACAGCATTTGACATCGATGACACCAATTAGAGATGCAAGTGGATACCAGTCCTTATGCGGTAAAAATACTTTTATTGTTGCTGTTTTAAATTGTCCCATACGAATCTCACATTCCGTCTGGGTCGTGGAAACCAATTCCAATGGTAATCCAGAAGTTATAGCATTGGAATCCGTTTTAGTCAATTTGCGGAGGTACCTCACTTTCTTGTTTTCAAGTTTTCAAGATTCAAGTTTTTAATTATTTGTATGAGTTTTATCAATAGTGTAAATGAGTGTAATCTAGCATAAGCAGTTTTTTTACCTCTGTGTCATCTGACTTTGCACCAATTGCAAGATCACGCGATTCATTAAACATACGTTTCTTTCACCAACGACTCATACATTAATAAACTTCAAACGTCAATCGTCTCGATCAAGGAAAAAATAAATTAAGATTCTTTCAAACACGATAACAATTGTCAATATGAAAACGATTATGACTCTGACCTCGTGTTTCAGTTGACTTCTATAGTTGTAAACAAATGTTTAGAATGACCAATGTTGCTCTGTTGCAACTGTTATAAATGGCAAAATTGTCAAGTTTTTATCATAGGAAATCGGAAAAAGATGTTTTCCCTGTGGCATATATCTTTATAATTGTTCAAAAGCTTGCTAACCAATGACAACTGACAACAATGGACTCCAGATCTGTTTCACGTGGTTTTCCTCTGCTTACATACCTAAACACGTGTTACAATTCCTAGGAATTCATTCATGAATTTTGTTGTTCGTTGTATATTTGCAATACTAGCTATGGTGAAAAATAGCTTTGCAGCTTGCTAATAGTGACGTAAGCTTAAACATGTTTCCAAATGTGTAAATAAGAAAAATGAAATATATGTTTGCAATGCATTCATAAGGCTAGGTTTGGAAAAGATTGAAATAATTCAAAATCTGTAACAATTATATATATTAGTCGAGTGATAAAAATAATCCCCCTCAAAAAAAAACATTTTATTTCCATTTTCGTAACTATACTTAATCTGAAATGTTGGAAAGTAAGTGTATAAACATTCATTACTCAGTAACAACATTTATAGGTTTTTCAATATTAGTATGTATCATTAATGACGTAAGCATTGTCTTGCAAATAGTTCTCAAAATAGATGCCGTAAAACGTGAAACATAATAATCTAATTTCCTTTTAGGTATATCATTTAACAACATTTATATATGTATGTCGTTTAAAGACTGATGTGAAGAGTTATCATCCAATAGCTGCTATGAATTTGACATAGCATATCAAATATAAAATTGTATGCATCAATGCGCGGAAATGAACACTCAAACATAATCCTCGAGCTCTGCAGAGCATTTGATTTATCACTGTGAAAGGAAGGCATGTAATGAAAGCACTTTAGGACCATTTAGGGAAACCTCACAGAAATTATGTTAAATGTTGCCAATTGCATGAGAATATTGTTTAGTTAAGCTTTGTTAAAGGTGTTCACACTTTATGTTCACATGCAGTTTTCGTCGCCTAGGAGGAGTAATGTTCAGCTTAACAAATTCAGATTTGAAAGAAAGATATTTAGGCAAGACCGGAGAAAATTTAATTGCAGCAAAACGAACCACAGTGTTTTTGAGGGTTGATCATATCAGGAAAAGTGTGTGAAATGTCTTTAATATTTCATCTGTGTTGATTGATGGTGATATTTCTACCTGGTGTAACTTGAAAATGATCAAAAGGGAATTTTGTTTCCCTAGCAGAAAAAATAGTGTAACATTAACCTATATCTGATTAAAGAACAGTGCATAACATAAACATTCTAATAATAATCATCATGAAATAGCATTAGATTACGAAGATTTGAAATCAATTCCATTCATATATCCACATAAAGCAGGATGTGAATATTATCAATTTAACAAATTAAATTAAATTTAACAAAACCAAAATGATAGGACGCCACAGCAGAAGATGCCGACTGGTTACTATCGAATGTTTTTTAAAGTTAGCCTCAGTATAGGAGTGAAACGGATAATATTGAGGCTAGGTTTACTTAGGCTGCAAAAGATTATCTACTTATCCCCGATTATCTCCAAAATACTTTTTATAAAAAGTGTGCGTTTTCTGAAATTCAGGAGATGTTAGATATCATTTCCGGGTCATATTATTTACAGATACATGTTATAAGTCATATTCCAGGGGATAAATGGTAGGCATTTGATTGGGAAAATGGTTTGGGAGATATTAATGTTGAACCCTGGTATCTTATATAATGTCCATCATTGATTAAGATAAAAAAAAGGCGATAAAACATTATTTATTGCAAACATGTATGACAAATATTTACTCAATCAGAGAAAGGAAGACATGAAACAACATCATCGTCTACGTGCATGAGCGAGGAGAAGTTATTGTCGATGGATGGTGGATGGAACTTGGTGTTTGCAGACAAATATGCGTGTAAAGGAGAAGATAAGTAAAGCGTTGTCTGTTTAGCTTCTCCTTTTCTTCTATTTGTCTTAGTTGAGTATTCTGTAAGGGGAGTTTTATGGTAAGTCAGGATGAGCCGCTAATGCACATTTTAGATCGGGTTTCGCCATTCCGCGTTTATGTAATCTCTGACTTCTCTCATGAAAACATAAATCTGATGAATCGATAATGGCGGTGATGAACTGATTCCGTAACATGCAGGTTCTCGACGCATCCTGATTTCATAGAATATCGCCGCCTTGCCGAATATGCCATTAATTTAGGTTCCTTTCTGTCGATCAGATATTAAGGATGAATACCCCTGCACGAGGTTAGGACGCTTGCAATGTCGTGAATGGGGTATTTAGCCTCTGAACAATTCTGTAATGAGTGCCATTTTCCTGTGAAGGCGAATTCCTCTCAATTATTTAATACTGCCAAAATCGAGGAAAGATTTGTTAAAACGCCTCACTTAATTCGCGTCTATTCAGTGCCTCTAGAGCGGAAATGGTTCAGATTATGTCTGAGAGCAATGCCATGTCAGCCATCTTCGCTTCAGATCAAAGATGCTTTCGTAATTCCTGCAAGTACTGGTAAGAGGTCACGTGACTATACATCCGGGATCTTGGGCAGGTGCTCTTGGCAAACCAGGAAACGGTTTTAGACGATTTCAATAAACCAACCTCGTGTTCTAAATTAAACTTGTTAAAATTGGTTGAGATTGAAAAGTTTTGTTTGCTTTAATGATGCAAAGAACTACATTGCAATGGTTGCACTTAAAATGATCGTTACGTCGCTACAGAACTTTCAAAACCCATGTTTCGATGCGCCAGAGTCGAAAGGTTTGAAACTTGGATTATTGATAAACTTTCTATAATCACCAAAACAATTGCATTGCAGGTGAGTATTTTCGTGCAACCTTTTGAACAGGACATGTTCGTCATCTGGTTTTGTAGCTCATACTAAATTCATTTCTAGAATAAATCAATGTCAACGGCTTTTTATCCGTTTTTAGGGGAGGGGGGTGAGGGAACCAATGTCTGCAAACATGTATATTTTCAAAAGGTGCTATTGCTTTGTCAGACGTTAGCAGAAAAGAACCCATTCACGCTGCATGGATGTTCCATACACATGCATCTGTGGAAACAGTAACTCATATAAGTAAAGTAATTTGGTCATCGTTCCAATGATATAAATATTACATGAAAAACTTATATGTTCTACTAGGTATAATAACATTAAAAGGCTAGAAACTGAGAAAGCGGTAAAAGGTTGAGGGGGGCAAATTGTCGGTTTCTAAGCTCACTGGGAGGGGGGGGGGTGAAGAAAAGGGATAATCTATATATAATCTTTTGGGAAACCATTGATTATGATTATAGTCAGCAGGCCGGACCTCCCCAGCATGTCAAGAACGTACCAATGCATTACTATTATCATATGTTCGATTATATTAATCAAGAACGTACCAATGCATAACCATTATTATATGTTCGATTTTCTTAATAAATCACGTACCAATGCATCTATTTTATCATATGTTCGATTTTCTTAATAAATCACGTAACAATGCATTTATATTATTATCTGTTCGATTTTCTTCATCAAAAACGTACCAATGCATTACCATTATTATATGTTCGATTTTCTTAATAAATCACGTACCAATGCAATTATATTATCACATATTCGATTTTCTTAATCAAGCACGTACCAATGCATTTATATTATTATATGTCCGATTTTCTTCATCAAGAATGCACCAATGCATTTATATTATTATATGTTCGATTTTCGTAATCAAGCAGGTAACAATGCATTTATATTATTATATGTCCGATTTTCTTCATCAAGAATGTACCAATGCATTTATATTATCATATGTTCGATTTTCTTAATCAAGAATGTACCAATGCATTTATATTATCATATGTTTGATATTCTCAATCAAGCAGGTAACAAAGCATTATATTATCATATTTTCTGATATCCTCAGTAATGCATGTATAAATGCATTTATATTCATCAATTGTTTTGACATTCTTGATCATGGATTATTTACTCTAATGTTATGTAACTTAATCACTATATCTGATATATTACAAACCTCGCTTCATATGACGCGTGTTTCTGTTTTAGTTAAGAGATTGTTGCAATACCAAAAAACTATATCCCTGAGAGTCCAGGCGCATAACAAACGTCATCTACAATAAACATTTGGATTCTAATTTCGACAATTTGATGACGATGTACATCAGTGATGGACAGAACTCGTTGGAATAAAGCAGAATTATTTAGATATATATATTACCAAATACCAAGAATTAATTTTCTTTAGATTCGAGAAAAAAAATCTTTATTTTTCCGTTGACTACAATTTTAAAGATTAAAGCACTTAAAACGTAATTCATAATAACATCTTCTTATTTTACCACCGACTTTGATGCAGACCCGATACATTAATTACATTTCCCTTTGAGGTACCATTTTTGTTGTTAATTTCAGTAGCAAGTCACATCGTTTCAAATGAAAAAGATTAAAGGTCGTCAATTTTCATTGATCATTTCATCACAGAATTAATCAATAAAACATGCCTGCTTACTCGTGCATAAACTTGGTCTTAGTCTGGTCTTGAAAGGAATTTCTATTTTAAATCAGAAGCAATGAACAGTAACCCTTGAGTGACAAGTAAGGGGGCACTTTTGAAAATATTACCCTTCTGAATAATTCTTTGAGTGGAATTAAAGAAGTGTGTTTTCACGCCAAAACATCGCATCCATTGCATTTAAGAAGTTGATTATTCATAAAACTTGCTAATTATGCGTGAAATAAGTGAAGGATGTAGCTAGGTCCCAACATGTATTCGCAGTATACAGATACCTAATCAGATTCCTAACATATCCTCTAAAACATTTCATCATTACCTATGAAGCTATGTATTAGTAAATATATCAAAATAGTTTATATATCAAAAATGTTTAATATGCGATGTGAACATCTCGCGCTCTCGTAACAAACCAATGATCAATCTGTATTTATGCTAATGTACTATAGGCCCTTACAGGCCATCATTTACGAAATAAAGAGTCTGAGTCTGAGTCTGAGTAAAATTATTAGCTTGCCTTGAAATTAGCCAGAGAGAAGCGCCGGTTACAGGGTCCTTTAAAACAACGATTCATCTTACTTACATCTTACATTACGAGAATAGACAATTCGAGGTTTTCGGTACTATATATATATAGCTGCGACGGTATCAGTCAGCGCAAGTGAGTATTGAGAGACAATTCCTTGTTTGTTGACCAACATATTGACTCTTTTAAACCATACAACAGACATAAACACTTTGCGCAGTTTAATTGTTTAATTAAAAAACATCGGCGTTGATTAACTGAGAGTAATTAACTCTGTCTGACATAACAATAGCATCTTGTAAAGTAAACTATATTTTTTTTAGATATTACATTTTGTGTACTTTAGACTTAACTATGTGCTAAGAAGTACATGTATCCATAAATACAAAAAAGTTCTAAGTGATGCATTTCAAATGTTCATAGCCAATATCATGTATGCGTAATGATAAAATACATCCATAATGTAACTACCCAGATCCTGATTTTATTTCCATACGTTGTTAATGATGTTTGTTAGGATATATGTACACCTCAATAATATACTTCAGCTATCTTATTACCCAAATACACGAGTGGTTGAAACATTTATTGATTCACAAACTTGACAGGATCGGCAAACAAGAAAATCCAACAACATGTTTGACATAATGCTTAAGTTACACGAACTGATTTGATCTGTTTCCATCAATTATATTTTTTGGATCTTAATTTATAGTATGTCAAGTTTTATGTTGTATTTAGGATCGGTATTCAAATAAGCCTTGTGGCTTGCATATTCCTACGCAGAGCCTAAAAGGCCAGTTTCCAAACTGTCATTTTATGCTGCAGAGACTTTACTTTTCTGTGCTGCTATTGTGCCCCTACAGACTAGAGAGCAAGCACAGAAAACTCAAGGCTATGCAGCAAGGCATAAAATGGCAGTTTGGAAACTGGCCTTTTAGCTCTGCGTAGGAAGATGTGTGGCTTGTTCACCCAGCCGTATTTAATTTTGCAAAATAAAAATGTTTTAACTAAAACCTTGCTTCTTTCAAGGTCTCTCCCTACAATAGCCAGAATGTGACGTTTGCAAAGTAGCATACATGACAGAGCTATTCACAAGGTTACAGAATCAAAACATAAATGAAGAAACGAGTTGAAGGCATTAACAGTATCTTAACATCGGACTTAAACTTAATGTGTATGTTTCTTTCAATGAAAAGGGGCTTGGCAAAGAAACAACCTTTTTACTTTTTCATCACCACTCAATCTATCGAGTTTTCGTGTCTTACTCGGTTATATCGTGAACCCATTCATATAGTTCAACACCTCATTCTTTCCTATCTATTAAGGAAACAATGAACAAGAAGGACGTGTACTGTACAAGGGAGAAACTATGACAGGGCTTGGTTCACAAGAACTCAAAGGTCTGAGATGATGTAATAATGCCCTTATGGTATACTCCATTGCTTACTAGAAACACAAGAATGATAACATGCATGTGTACGAAGGGAGATGTCAGTAACAACCAATGTCAGTGTCGTAAAATGAGATCAAACCTTTGCTGCTTCACGTTACGTAGTGCAGCACACTTGTAACATTTTAATGAGACTGCATTCAATTTAAATATCAGTAAATGAGATCAAACATTTTACCGCACTGTGCCTTGAATTATTATTTCATTTAATGAGATTGAGTTTAATTCAATAACACTAACCTCAATTGCTCTGAGTGTTTTGGTGAGGTTGGCCACGCCCTCCTTGACGGTGATGATGATGCTGTGTATCTTGTGAGGCTCGAGGGCTGATGGGGACGCTGCTCCCCCATTCTGGAAAACATCCTCCTCGTTGATGGAGTCCCCCCTGCTGAGGAACCTCTCTCGCTTCTCGAACTCCTGGTTGGACACTGTCTCGAACTTGGCGTCGTGGATCAAACTCCTGTGACGCCATCCTTGCTGCAACCGGAACAAGGACATTATTGGAGAGATTAACCAAGTATCTTCTAAATGTCGCCTGTAATGAGGGTGTATCGAGAGGGTAGCTCCCCGGTCAATAGCCCCCTTTTCCTAACAGTAAGAAAGCCCCTCCTCCTTTTCCAAATTCCTTGATCAGTCACCTTTGTTGCAACCGATCAAAGAAGAGATGGACCAAATATTAGAAGTTAGAAGAAGAAAACTGCCTGTAAGGAGGGTGGATCCAAAGGGTGCCCCCTTCTATAGCTACCGTCCCTTACACAATAAGTAACCCCCACTTTCGAAATTCCTTGATCAGATCAGAGTTATGAGTTACGGGACGTTGTCAGTAACGTAACGTACAACATTATTCAGCATATAATACCTCTGTGTCGCCAGGGAAATGGACATTGAGGGTGTAAGGTCAGTTGTGATTCAAAAGGGGGGTTCAAGGGGTTTAAATCGACCATCCCCACCCCACCAAGATTTAATCATTCAACGTCAGCATATTTTCAAACAAACAAACAAACATACAACATTGAAAATATAAAATTACCAAAAGTCAAAACAAAAATCCTCTAAATCTCGATCACTCTTAACGTTCTTTTACACATTATCAACGAGTGTTGCGAAACATCAAGGGAATGTTATATACCGCTAACATTGATAGATTTGCTTTTGGGAATACCCATTACACGTAAGCATATCTCTCTTTCCGGGTACGTTGATCATGTTAGCTTCTTTACCCACGGGTGAAATATAATTGCACAATAACTTGTCACCACTCCAGCAGGTAGTGAAAACATTTCTACATAGTTGAAGTAATGAACATGTTAGAACAAATAACATTGACCAAACCAAACAGATACAGTCAGAGTTCGGCAGATGGAAACCACAAAGACAGACTCATGGGGTCAAATGGAGAAAGAGACAGGGGGAATTACCATAATGCGAGACGCAAAGAGACATAGAAAGGCAGACGGGGACTAATCGAGACATAGACTGAGAAATATCATTATGAGACACAGGGACAATTAGAGATAGAGACACAGAGTGTGCTGAAGCGTGCGTATGCTTGTGCGTGTGCGCGTGCGTGCGCGTTTGAGTGTGTTTGAATGTGTATGTGTGGATATAACTACATGTGACACGTTGATAAAATATATTTCTTCTTATTATTATTTCTTCCATAGAGAGACAGACGGGGACAAATAGAGACAGAGACACAGAGAGATATTATAACGCGAGACGCAGAGAGACACGAGAGACAAGGACACAACGAACAACAAAGAATTAGGCAGAGCCACAATGAGTCGAAGATGAAGATAGATATTGAGATAGACACTAAAACGAAAACAATTGCAGGGGAAAAAAAACATATTTGAAAGTATCATATTTAGAAAAAAAATCCATTAAAATAAAATCAAGTAGATAATTACTAACCATAACACTTAGTTAAACTAACTTGCATCTATGATGATGAAAAGACACAATATTGACATAAACCTTCTGACTGCAAATAATAAAACAGTACATACCATTAACTACTCGTACTAGTTTGTCCATATACAATCGCCCTTGGTTCATATTAACTTAAATACAAAGAAGCCATCGATTAATTGTGATATGTTAGAACTTTGTTAATTGGATGTGATGTTTGATGAGAGCCCAATGATGTGCAATCATATTCATTTCATACCATTCAGTTGTCCATCACTGCAACACCAAGAAGTACACACGTGTGTTTAATAAAAGTATTTATATATTGTTTTCAAAGGGCTACATCAGCGAAGTTCTATCCTAGTAGCTTCTACATATACCCTGATATATTTCAAGGAAAATCCTCGTATATCTGTTCATTTAATCAGCCAATGAAATTACTCGTATCCAGCTATATATCGGCAGTTCCCAGATCAAAGAATGCAGAGACGCTTTCAACTTGCTTCAGGTTTCTGGGATAACGATATTTCATTGGCTAACGCTTATAACGTTGGAGATAGCCACCTGGTAGCGTTACGATGTATGTGGTTTGACAGATACCAGGGTATTGTAGCAACTAACAGACATAAATTACGCTGACGTAGAAGGACGAAGATCTACCTGAGCGACGATTCAGCTATAACAAGTAGAAGGTATAATTTTGCAATACATGTAAGAATTGTTGTCTCTTATTATATTTTGTATCATATCTTAATTCTGTAACATGGGGTTGATGATTTAATTCATAAAAAATATGATTCGCGCAATTTGTGGCCTTGATAATTCATTATCGAACAAAATTATACGTTTCAAACTTTTTAAAGTTGTTTTATAGCCACTTGGACTTACTGGTGATATCATAGCAAAATGTCCGAAAACTTAAAGAAGGCGACATTCTCGAAAGTTGGCTAACTTGAATTTGCATAGAATTTTGATCACTACGCCTTTTCCTGCATTTTTAGTTATTGTTATCAATAATGTGTTATAAAACATATTCAAAGTTTAATTATGTAAAGTTATAATATTGATATTTTCCCCATCATTACCCACTCTGAAATTAATGTAAATATATACATAATAAGATTTCGTTTTGTATGTCATCTTTATATCTATCAATAGCAATGAAAGATAGCTGCATACGGAAAGTTTGTTGACACTACTGCGGATGTTAGAGCAAATATCGTGTTATTCGAGAAGTATCATTCCCCACAGTAAACTGCAACGGTTTTGGCAGCTCTTAAAGTAAGCAGGGTCAAATAGAAAACAAATTAATATCTCTTAAGAATGAAAACGGTTTCCTAAATCATATATGTTCTTTTGTATTTAGTCAATGTACAGCGAGTTACCATATTATTACGTACATGCGACGTCATTGCCATGATAGACTTTGGTGTTAATTAGATGTTGGGAGAATTATTACTATTAATTAGGTAATTATTCAATTGATGTCATATTTATATCATGGATATCGTTTCAGCAACATTGACATGGTTACATTTTCTCTACCAATTGATTAGAATGAAACTTGTTTTAACATCGTATGTACAGTACAACCTGTGGTTCAAATGTCCATAGTAAACGTTACCGTGTGATGAATATGTACTATCAATTGAGATGCAGTTTTCTTAATAATCCTCAATATTTAAATGGGAATAATGTATGTGTAACCGAGATGATATTCGACCTGCCGGCAAAATATGACTTTAATTGAATTTTTTTAATAATTATTTTCGCAACAGCTATTAACGTGTATGTCTGTGGGAAAAAGTCACTTGTACGTTATGATATGGTCCCTCGCTGTATTTGAACTGGTCATTTTTGATCGAGTCGATATGAAATATTTACAGCGAAACTATGACCCATTCCATATATGTTATCATACCAAAATTAGGATTACATTGCACGTGAGGGAATAGACAATCCCAAAATAGATTAAGAATTTACAAAGACAATTGGTGAACTCAGTTCATCTGAAAGTATTCAATTGACATCCGAGCTAAATCGAAAATGCTCCATACTTGCATTTGGAAACACTAGTAGGTGAACAAACTTTCGGTATGCAGCTGTAGATGCTGTTTTGTGTCGTAATCTCTTTATGATTAAAAAATAAACACAAATTTTAATGATTACAAAATAAAGGATAAACATACAGATTTAATACAGCTTTACAAAATATGTTTTTGAAAAAAAAAAAAAATTACCAACAGACACCAAGTTATTGCTAAATTGTATCATAAACTGACAATCGATAATCTCGTTTTAAGTTCAAATAAATATCGAACCTATAAATAAGAAATAGAAATAAATATCTCTATTGCTATATTTCGATTAGATTAAAAACTCCTTAATAGTAAGAAAAGAAATCGAAGTTGGAGTTAAGTTTATCCAAACACTCGACCGAATGTCAAAATGCTGGATACATCAAAAGAAAATATTGATATTTTTATATGCACTTATCTTGAAATTTTCATATTTCGATTACCATCTCAGTAGCTGATGCATTATCTTTTGTTGTCGACATGGCTACTGCTTTGATTAAACCATTATCAGTTAAGTGTGTCTACTGTAAAATCACTACAATATCTGTATTCGATATCTATATGAGAATATCGATCAGGGTTCGATCTCTCCATTGTCTCTTCAATGTCTCTCCATACGGGAGTGATTGATTGTCTCCCTGCTTGATGAGACATAACACTTAATCAAATATTGGCAGTCGTAATTTTACCTTTGTTCAAACGTTGTTTGTATCTTGTATGGGCAAATTTGTTCAATCTTGAATCACCGTTCTGTGTTTATGGACAGGTTTCTGATTTTAATGACAAGTTTAACTTCACAGTCAGATCCATTAAAGATAGAATTGATTATAGAGGTTTGTCATTAGTTGTTCAGAAACATGGGTTTATTTAAAAATAGGGTAGATCGTTGTTCGCTTGTTTGTACAGGGTACAATGTTGAGTTTATACACTTATCTTTACTAATTGATGCAATGATATATATGCGCGAGTACCATCGTACTTTGAGGCTTAAGTTTTACATTATTTGATTGCACTCGTGGTTGCAATGTTGCATTAATAAAACTTTTACTATACTGTTAAATTGCTTAATGCTATAATCTGAAATTTGTTAATAATATTTAAAATAATCTTCCGACAGTACAGACATTGTGATATATTCAAATCAGTACTAGTAGAAAATGGTTTAACGTTATAGATTCAAAAGGATAAAATGTTGAAAAATATAACGATCAATTATTCAATATTTTTTTGGCGGATTTTGTATTTGTAATTATCGGTAGCTTAGTTAACGAGTAACTACTTTTAATTAATTTGCAACTTTCAGCACAAAAGGGTTAGTTCACATATTGAAATGTTAATATGTGTATCATACATGAAAGATTGATAAATAAGGAAACTGTGCATGTTTAAATCATGTTTACTCACAGAAACCATAAAATACTCTCAAACTCTTCAAATTACGCCGTCAGTTTTAAATACTTTTATATGTTGCATAACGATGATTTTCAAACGCAATCCCTGGTTCTTCATTTATAAAGCTATTTAAGGCTTTTCTCACTGTTTGCTTGTATTCACCACAAACATAACCCTATATACATTATGATTAGTCGTTGAGTGAAACAAAACAATACATAGTAGTAATGTATATGATTTTACAAAAACAAAAAGGGTTATTCAATGACGGAAGGGTATAGAAAGAAGTTACACAACCAGGAATCTTCTCTCGAGTATTTACAAAGAGAAGTCTCAACTAATGTTATGAGTTCTTGGACATATTCCCAGTGTGGTCTAATAAGTATAATATATTTTTGCTTAATATGAATTTGATATATGATATAATATTTGATAATAATAATGACAATTTTAAGCCTAATATCCAGCACTGGTCATTTGCAATTCATTGGTACCCTGAAATAATTGTACTTTCAACGCAGCGACCTTACTATGTATACTTCCCGTATTCAGGTAGCAAATTTTACAGCTGGTAGGACTGAGTTTAATGTGGGTGAAGTACCCTTCCCAAGGACACAGCACAGTGTAAAATCAAGGTCACAAATTGTTGGTGTCTCCAACTGGATTCGAACCCGGGTCTTTGTTGTGATATGCCAGCACTCGAACCACTACACCACCTAGCTATTAATACACACTAAGTACACATGTCGTGTTTTGAAGGGTATAACGTTTAACACACACAAAATGTTAATAATACATTTTTATCGTTATGAATGAAATGAATAAAATAGAAATGAAATTTACTAATGTTAAATATTAATTAACTATTCGTAGGCAATTTCAGATATATTTATAAGGCAAAATAAAAATATCAAAATACTATGTTCAATCCCTTGATAAACCCAAATAAAATAGTAAAATTTACAGGTATCCATGACAAATCCATTAGGTCTCTTCCTCCATTAAATACATGGTATAAAAGGGTATCCCTGTCTTTACATACAGACGGCTTGGTTCCTTAAACTCGCCATCAAAGCCCAACTATCATCCAGACAATTATTATAGCGTGATAAAGACAATATCTCGTTGTGTGCTCAACAAATGGATGTCAATAGGCAAAACTATCTGTCTGGAGTAGATGTTCATGATTGAGGATAAGTATTTCCATTAACGTCTTCCTAATTACCATGACAACAGGTGAGTTAAAGGTGTGTACTTTCCTTATGTTCACGAAAAGCAAATTTTTTAGATCACTTGGCGTTTATTTCCAGTTTTATGATTCATTACCAATCGATGATTGTAAATGATGACGGGGTTAAAAGATTAAATGTGAGATCATTGTCTTGAAAGGAATTTCACAATCATTTGAGTGATAAACGTGAAGACGCTAAGAAATCTGTTCATAATAAATCCTCAATGCGTCTTACAATTTGAATATGATCTGTCTCCAATAATTGATCAAAAAAATACAAACAGATATTAAAAACATCACTTTAATTATTTTCATCTTCGCTACAACAAAGATTTTTTATATCCGCCTCTTTCCTTTGGATATCCTAAAATGGACTCGTTATTATTAACATACTTGTATTCATTCCAAATTAACAAAAATCTTCAAATCCTGTCTCTGTACAATACTTTATACTCTCTAACTACTTGTTTAATACATCATGATAATATGATATTTAGAAAGGTTAGCGTTGTCTAAAAACTCAAACATACTTTCCTTAGACCAAGGAATATCTATATCTTAAATGAATTTTAATGTGCAAATTAATGTTTTTCCTGGTGTAAATATACTTAAAGTTGTCCTTTTTATTTTTCCTTTTTTTTCCATTGTTGTGCATTTTAATAGTTTAAGATTAGTTTATATCTCCTGACACCTACAAATCAAACTAAAAACATAATATCGCTATCATAAAGTATGTATGAAAAAAAAAGATTAAATGGTATCAAAATCAAGTAACAAAGATATTTCCATAGAATCAAATTACTAAATATGTAATGTTTAGAATAAATTAAATGAATGATTTTTAAAATATTTGAAATAGGAGACATAATGAGTTTGATATAAGATAAAAGAACAGAAATTTTCATATGATATTCATAAAGCAACATCGCTCTCCTGGATACAAACGTTTTGGTACATCGATTGACTCGTTTACTAATTATGCATTGACTCATTTACTTATCATGCATTGATTCCTTTACAAATCATGCATTTATCAAACAATGATACATGTGAATAAGAAAAAGTATTTATTTTGCATGTATCTATTATGTGGATATTTTCCCACACTCTTAAACCTTTTAACAATAAAGTTTACTTCTCAATGTGTATCAAACAATAAAATTAAATATACATTTAAAAATGTTTAAAATTCAACAATTTCTTTTACAAAATCTGGTCAAGTTTCAGTAATTGCTTTAAAGGAAGTAATGACATGGATTAATTTGCATGAATATCTATTGAAATTGTCTTTCGCAAACGTCTTGTCAAACGAAGACACCAGAGCGATATCGTGCAGTCTGATGATCATGTGAAACATGACGTTAAAGTCTATGAAAGGAAACACGTGAATCTTAAAGGGGCAGTAGCACGTTTATGATAATTATATATTTCAAATATTTCACTGATAATTGTAAGTTAATGTTAAATATATTATTTTGACAGTGTCAACAATCTCATTACACAAGTCAACTATCCATAGTCAGAGGCCAAAGTATGAAGATTCACATAAAATCCATTGGCGGCCATATTTTGTGAACACCTTTACTTCATTTTGTGTAAGAAAAGGGAATCTCATGGCTAAACTTTACATTACATATTTGAATTACTACTGCTCCATTTAGTTTAAATACATAGTCTTTCAATTGGAACCATTAATTTTCATTTTCCTAATATTCCCCCTAAAAACGTGCTACTGCACCTCTGAGGAAGCAAATCCATAAGTATTTACTTTTTTAATGATTTATTATATGAGAGAGTCAATAAGGTAATTGATCAATTTCAGGTAAGAAGTAATTGAGTACTTGTATTTGATCAATACCTAGGTCCACGTTACCATTTGGAATATGATAAACAGATTGAGTAGAGGCACTGACGCTTATCAATATTAGGAAATTATATATGACACACAGATAATGCATTAGTTAAAATATTTCAAAGATCTGCAACTAGACAATCAATATTATTTTTTGTTGAATAATATTAACGTTTTAAGGTTATAATTTATTTTTAAAAGACCGAAAATAATTTGCATTTTATCCGCATGATGTGTGACAAGGGCTGATGATTTCTCTTTATACAGTCTAATGGCCACAAACAGCAGCCAATTATAGTACATGCAATAGCAATGCTTATACAATGTATACGCAAATTGTTTAAGATACAGGTTTATACCTTGAAAAAGATAATATTACATTCCTGCTTTGTTTTGATTCAAAAGATTAAGGTATATTAAAGCTGCACGCATTCCTTATTCAGTCATGCTCAATATCTACTATAATTCACGTTTTTTTCCTCAGTCACTTCTTCCGTCTTGACATTTTCTGTATTGATTGAAGTTTCATTTAAAGATTTGTATTGCATTGATAAAAATATGAGTGAATACGCATGCTTTAAAACAACCAATATAAGCGCAAAGCGCTATTGCCTTGGAATGAAAAAGCTTAACAATTTTTCCTAAACTTACAGTAACATTATAATATATATGACGTCTGAGGATAAATATTAAAGAGGATTCAAACCTACAGTTTGGTTAAATTGTTGAATTATTACTTTTAACCTTGTAACCAAAAGTTTAAAATGACAAAACCTCGATTTTTGCAATTCATTCATTACTTGCTTAAAGTTTTGAAGCCAGAATCATAAGATGAGGCATAACATATGACCTTATCATCATATTTGAGAAGTTATTGTTAAAGGGTAACATTTACAAGCTCTACCGTCCAGAAATATTTCAAAGAAACCTTCATTTGTAAATATCAGACCATATTCAACGAGACTTCAGAAGTTTTCCTACAGATTAACAACATGATGGTCAGCGACAGTTGGTACACATTCGGAAAATCCTTGCATGTTTTCCTAGCCTCGAGGATCAGCCAAGCGGGTCCCTTAGTACCAGAAACCCAGAGAGGTCTCAATGGCGATGGCTGGCTGTGTGGATCTCTATTGACTCAATCCCGTCACAGAATGAATGCATTAACATGCTGGAACGATACAGACATTCCGTAAATAGAGTTATTCTCCCTCCAATCACGTGACCTGTACACGCGATCTGGAGACTGACCATGCATAGGGCATGAAGAACTGGAGAATTGGAACGTAACCTAAAGACCGTTCCAATTCTAAAAGGGAAATTAAATATGTCAGGATGGTACCCCGGCCCATTCACAAGAAACTGTAAACGTTTAGAGACACAGCTAAAGAGTGAGCAACGCTGTGAACAGGAACTGTACATATCTTTAGAGCATGTTTTTTTAGAATTTAAAGGATTTAAATTTATTACACGAAATACTAACTTCCTGCCATAAGAGAAGTTGTGTTTGAATCAAGTTAATTAAAAAAAGTAAATATAGTATTAACTCGTGCGTGAAATAAGAATAAAAGAATTATAAGATCATTATAAGATGTTAAAAGTTGAACATTTAAAAAATTTACAGGGGTAAAAGTCATACGAAAAGTAAAGTGAAAGTCAACATATCAAAGCATTTTCAAATGTAGTTGCAATACGTAATGACAAACATCCATTTAAAAAGTGGTAAAATAAGATTAAATCAAATATCACAAACGAGGATATTTTTAATTCAACACTTGCAGTGGAAACAGGGTTATACGAATACACTATAGAAACATCATAATATAGAGCATTTTACGTAACAAGTTCAAGGCTTGACGATAGTTGTTAATGGAATGAAATTACAAACATGATTGAAATAGTTTCTCCAAAAGTTACATTGACACGACATAAAAAAACAACAAGAAAGCCACAAATCCCTTGCTGCATTTTTTTGCGGCTATCACTACCAATATCAACTGCATAAAGCTGCTTTCACAGTATCAAAAGAAGAAAGAAAAGACAAGAAGACAGAAGACAATTACGTGCAGGTTTACCTCTTGACTATAACTCTTCTGGAATGCAAGACGTCTCTTCACTGTCTCCGTGTCAGCCGACATCTCTAGTCAGGATAGTTCTCCACCCGTAACTCCAGAAGATGAAGAATATTCCAGAAAGGTATAAATACTCCAAGAAGTTCACTTGTCAAAAGGCTTTCTGTGAGTGAGAACCAACTGGCACAGCTCTTGATTCGTTATGTATATGTATTACACTTGACTCCTGAAGGTAAGGAATATTAAAAAATAATGACGATACACCAAGAATCAATTCTTAGACCAGAAAGCTAAGTTCTTAACCTGGTTCTTGACAATTCTCAAAATGTAACTCCCAGAAGTTAAGGAATATTCCTAGACGGTAAACTTCGAGAATCGCGCTGACTGTTCAACTGTCAACGGACTGGGACCACCTTGCCAAGTTCTAGAAACTGGTTGTGGGCGGCGACTGGTTCCTTAACTCAAAGATTTATTCTGACTTCATTAATAATTAAATTTCTATCCAATCATATTGGTCGGTGTATTAATCCACGTCGCTGTTCGTTTTTTACTCGATCCAGCTCCGACCTCACCCTCTCAGTATTGTTCCAATGCTATTAGGCGACTTCCGGTTCCAATCCCTACAGCACGAGCCATGCGTGCTTGTGACGTCACAAATCGACTGGACCACTTGACAAGTTAAATTCCCATCTATGTCCTACCCTCGGTGAATGTGAGAAATCTATATCAACTCTCGAGACCATCATAGAGCGACATTCAGTAACAATGGACAAGAGCTTGTCTACCTTGGGTTCAATAAAGCCCTTGACGAACGTTATATGGCAAATTTACCTTGAATAGCCATGGTACGGTGACATCCCGACAGATGAACACTGCCAATGATGTCGCTTAAAACCATTGATTAACACTAGGCGCCAGTCCACGACTTGCCAGTATGCACGATGAGGGTGTGATGCATATAATCATAGGACATCGTCACAGTAATAGTGTATGATAATGTTTATATGTGTTTAAGTAATAGTGTTGTAATCTGAACGTATGGATTAGAATTGGTTTTATGCCGGTCCTCGACTTGGCAGTATGCACGCTGAGGCTGTGTTCGAATACACAGAGGACTTGAGTGATGTGAATAGAATATGATAATGTTATACAGTGTTTAAGTAGTGGTGTACTTAGTTGTAATGATACACAACTTACACATTTGAATTGGTTTTTAAACGGTAAAGTGTGTTCCATATAACAATAGTTACCTAGTTCTATTGGGTACTTCGGTTATATATCTGTTGTGTATGACAATGTTTTAATGTGTTTAAGTTATAGTGTACTTATTTGTAGAAAAACGGAACTTTATGAAAAAATAAACGCCTGCCTTAATTAAATGCCAGGTGAACCAAACTTTGATGTAATATTATTTCACTGTTCCTTGGTTCTTAGAAATTATCTTTACGGTATTCTTTATAACGAAATAGACGCTTGCCTTGAATGTAAGCCTGCCTCAAATAGACGCCTGTGGTGTAAATCGTTTGATAAAAATAAACTCCCGGCGTGTAATTAAGGAAATACTATGCATACGATGCGATATACTCAGAGTCCTAATGACGATTTATGTATATACATATTGTTTGACAATATTTATATGTGTAAAGTAATAGTGTACTTATTTCAAATTATTTATAGTAATACAGAACTTGTGCATTTCAATTGGTTTACATACAGTGGTGTTTTGTGTATTCAGAGCCCTAATGGCGACTTTATCTATATAAATATTATAATGTTATTAATCAAGTTTTTCCGTATTGGTTCAGTTACAGGTCCAAGGTCTGCTGTATTGGCCCGAGGCGAAGCCAAGGGCCAATACAGGAGACCGAGGACCTGTAACTTGGCCAATACGAAAAACTTGATTAATAACATTATAATATTTATATAGATAAATAATATTTACGAAAAACTTGATTAATGACGTTTTTATAATTAACTTCTTTGTAATTAACTTGCACAACATTAGAGAGTTAAATTTTACCGAAATCAAAATTATCAATGAGATTAATGAACTGTCACATATGTTGAAAGTTTTGAAGCGATAGCTTCGGACTCTCGCCATTTGTGTGTATGCGCATGCTCAGAGTCGTATTGGCCCAGTCTGCTCGTATTGGCCCTGTTTTGCTCGTATTGGCCCAGCTTTCCAGTATTGGCCCAGGTGTGGATTCGTATAGTGAAGGCCGTATAAATTGTATAATTGCCATATCATTGATAGTTAATTAATAATGCACGATAATGTTTAAACGTGTACACAAATAGTGTACTTACCCGGTTTTTGTAATAATACAGAACTTAAACATTAGAATTTGTTTACATACGAAGCGGTGTGTTTTACATACTCAGAGTCCTATTGGTGACTTTATCTATATACATATAGAATGGTTTTACCTACAAGTTTATATGGTTGTTAACTTGTATCCACACTACATGGTAAAGACACCCATATTGTGGAAAATACTCAACGATATTTTGCCTGTTGTGTACAAGGTTTTAACAGACGTATGTCAACAGATTCTGTTTGTGCTAACCTCGGTCTATGGACAATAGTCGGATATATTGACAAGTGTATATTATTATTTCTTGGAAGATTATGTAACAATTGCTGTAATTCATCAACGAAAACTTTGTTTTGTGCATTTCTATCACTCAATATTCATGTATGTACTAACTCCCGCAGTATTAGCAACACTTTATTATGTACAGCACAACAGTATGATATTCTCAAATATGTTGAACACTATGTACAAACTGGTATTTTCCCCCTTAAAACAGTATGGCGGAAAAAAGTTTTTAAGTCCATCTTCTCTTTTGAAGAAACTCAATGGAAACTGAGACTCTCCATAAGAGAAGATATGTCAAGTTATGCTATGATACACCAAAACCTCAATATGCATAGACTCTATACTCTTATAGATCTATACCCAGATTACAAAGCCCATATACAACTAATTGTATAAACTGTTTCTAAAGCAAAATTTTCAAACTAATGTACACTTTGTAATAAACACTGCTATGACCATGATGCACACGTCATCCTACATTGTGAATCTTTGATGTGCCAGAGAAATAACTTCTATTTAAAACTACTTGATATACTTGATATAGATGCCTATGTGAATATTGAAATGTTAGATGATGACGATGTCTTGGCACTATTTTGTGGTGCACCCTTTGACATTAATGGCCTTACAAATGAAGATAGACAAACTGTAATACTTGAATTCTCACACTATATATAAGAATCTCTCTGAGTAAATACTTCTAAACAATGCTCCTGTTAATATTGCAATGTGCACCGTTATGGCTTTCTTGTAAATATTCATTATGTACATATTTGATATTGTTTTTGCCTTGTAATCTTCAAATGCCATTGGAGGAAATAAAGACGTCGACATTCATTCATTCATTCATTCATTCATTCATTCATTCATAAGCATTAGTTTTCATACGATGGGGTGTGTTTCATGTACGATAAGTAATACTTTATTATCCCGAAGGACAATTTTGGTAACATCGTAAAAACATACACATATGGCAAAATATTAAATCACACAAAGAACGATTTTAACAAGCCAATGTCATATTGCGGACTTTAGTTATATAGATATTGTATTTTGAAATATGTTAAATGAATTGCATACAGTAATCATTTCTAAAGATTGAGGATATATCATGGACTTGAATTGCTTTTTATCAGATCTTCAGAGCGGGTTTCGAAGTCCTCCTATTCATAACTTTAGTTACATGATGTTTTATGTGAATGTTTAAATGTGTTGAAGTAGTTCCGTCATATCCTTATCATGGATATGACTAGAGTTGCTTTCATCATAACAAACGAAGAAGGATTTGATGATGTCCTTTTATCACTTTATGTTGAAAGTGAACTATATGTACATGAAAGTAGAACATGTAATTAGTGATAAACATCAGCGTAATTGTCTTCGCCAACCTCCAACCATATCCTGATATCTCTCAAGGCAAAAGAGTCGTATAGTTCCTTGTAATAACCAACCAATGAAATATATCACACCCTTCCATAGAGGCGGTCCCCGGATGTGATAATGCAGGTCTCGAGATGATGGCTCCAGGATCCTCGAATAACGATATTTGATTGGCTGCGAAATTACATCTGGCACCTAAAGATGAAGGAGCACCAGGTTACCATAAAATGCATTTGACTTGTTGGATATCAGGGTATTGTAAGAAGTTACGCGGCTACAAATATATGACAATATGGCTATTATCCTTGTCGTTTTCACACATGGTAGATTGTAGTTTGGAAGTGGACAAGGCACCAGTTGAATGTACGCCCGAAGAGTATTGATAGAAATAGGAATTATAAAGGATTAGAAGATGGATTTGTCCTGGCCGTTATCTTCAGCTTAATAGATTGAATCAAACTTGGAATCGACAATACATGAACTCTTTGATTTTGAATGATAATAAATGAGCGCCAAACCTTTATGGCAACTGAAATTTTCAACAAAAAATTTAAAACACTTGTCCGATGATAATGGCAATTATTACCCATATGGTTGAAAATAAGTAGTGACATATTTTCAATATAAGCACTAGTGCACATATCGCTTTTGCCTAGCAACGATTGTTGTAGCGCGAGTTTCCATATTTTTCGCTTGTGACGTCATTACACCATTGTTCGTGACGTCACTGTGGCCGGCCGTCGCAAGGGAAGCGGCCAGTTTCTTTGACATTTCTACGATGGTAAAATGGAATAGAATCGGTAATAAAAACATTATTACCCTCGGAAGTGTGTCATATGACTTTTACGAAACTCGTGCAAATTTGTGTATAACCCTCGCTCTCGCTCGGGTAATACAAACATTCATACTCGTTTCGTAAAAGTGATATGACATACTTCATCGGGTAATAATCTTTATTTATGTCATATGATATCCAAAAGGTTTCATTATCTTTCGTAAAGACCTCAAGCTTGCAGAAGCATAGCAACACAAACCTATATTGTTTAACCTGTCATATCGAGCGTATTCAAAATACAGTTTATTACCTACGAGGGCAGTCATATCGGGGTTCATGTTTTTTTATATGATTCCCTAGGGCAACATATCACTTTTTATTGTGACGTCATGTTAAAAACAATGCTTTTATGCTTTTAATTTCGCGACTACGGTTATAAACAGAATATAATACCTATGTCCATGTCAATGTCCTCTCGCTCCGGATATACCAATATTATCGTAAACATGGTGTACCATGGACACTCATGTAATATCCTCTTCAGTTATGCTACAGAATAACGTTGATCTTCTTCAATGACCTACGAATTCTACTGGTCTTTCGCACATTAGATGCACCTTAAGCACATTAAAGCACCTGTCGCTACAGTCGTCAGCAACATTCCCAAGCCACGTTGCAAGAGCTGACGGCAGCGTTTACTAGGATTTTGTCAGTCAGAACTTCCTGACACATCTGATGACATTAAATGACCATGTAACACATCCAAGTTCGTTAAATCACCAACATCGGCAAGTTGTAGACATTGAAAACAAATATATTTTCATGAATCATAAAAGTTTATACCTTCTCAATCTAGTCATAAAGCTAATGCATACTCTTTGACCCAACGTTCTCATAAGTCTCAATTCCTATAAATTGGACATTCTTGTTGCTTTGATAATGTCAAGTAGTGTCAAGATCGTATAAAGGATTAAGAAGTACATGTAAAACTCCTTGATAGGTCTTACGAGATGGTTGTCTATATGACATGTACCGTTGTCCAATTTTATTCAGAATCGTGACTTAATACTTACATATATTGTCACTTTTTTAAGGGACTATAAGCATACACGTGACATTTTAGCAATACCCATACCTTTTCGATGAAAGGAAATCATTAACAAAAATAGCCAATATAACTATAATATTTTATAAACAAAAACAACAAGCTTAGCAATACTCTGGATGTAGTTCAGTTGGCAGAGTGTCCGCTCGATTCGAAATGGCGTTAAGTAAAGGATAGGACGTGTTCAACGGGCATTATGAGGAATAACAGATATTTTCCCGCGGGAATTTGACCACGGACCATGTCTTATCTCAATTATAAACCGCAAACTAGTTATAACTACATTGACTTGACTGATAACGTGAAAGGATAGGAAAGATCAGAAGCGACCGTAAGATATCAGACATTTGTTATAAGAAGGTATAACATAACGGCTCTATCAGTGCTGTCGCAGTAGCTCAGTTGTAAAAGAGTTGGTTTCATCGTATGGGAGTGTGAACCAAAGGGGTTCGAGACGGCATATTACTAAACCATTTTTCAGCCTGAAAAATTTAGTTATTTTCAAACTCGATAGTAAATTATCATGCCGACTTTAACACACAAAAATATCATGTATATGGTTCAAAAATAATTATTTGAAGAAGGATGTATCATAATAATGTCCTGCCGCAAATGGACGTGTATGTTGATAAATTAACCTATATAAATACCTCAAGAACAAAAGAGTCACTAAAGCTTTATCAAAGATGGGAGTTGTTGCTGCCTTGTTTGACACTCTCATTGTAATGATCGCTCCAACTTGCTTTGCCCCGTGACTGCCGGGTGCAAAAATGCAAAAAAAATGAATTTCTAATGTTGCAGAAAATAAAAACTTATTCTTATCATTGTATCAAGGTTCAAGGTTTAAAGAGCTTCAGATTAATCAACTCTTCTCAACAGAGTGTCAGTAAAAGATCGTTTCTCATTTGTTATCAAGGAATATCGCCAATGTCACGGAAACATAAGTCAGTATATACCACAGTCAGTATATACCACAGTCAGTATATACCACAGTCAGTATATACCACAGTCATGTCAGTATATACCACAGTCATGTCAGTATATACCACAGTCAGTATATACCACAGTCATGTCAGTATATACCACAGTCAGTATATACCACAGTCAGTATATACCACAGTCAGTATATACCACAGTCAGTATATACCACAGCCAGTATATACCACAGCCAGTATATACCACAGCCAGTATATACCACAGCCAGTATATACCACAGCCAGTATATACCACAGTCAGTATATACCACAGTCAGTATATACCACAGTCAGTATATACCACAAACAAACGATCAGCATGTCCACGTATTTCACCTGTGTCGTGTTTATAGTTGGTATATGTCATCCATGAGATTATCATTGAAATATGTACCTACTAAATCATCGCATATTATTTGTTTATTTAACTCATAATTTGTAACTCGATAGCGGGGAGTATATATAGTAAAACAAGTCCACGTAGTACAATATCTTCAACCATGACCTACTTTAAACATGCAAGTAAGCAAAACAGTTTGACTGAGCTCAGGAAATATCGTTACATATAGTGCTCATAAACTCGGATATTTTCCAGCAAAATATATTTATCTGAGAAAAGTATCGAAAATAATGTATAGGTAGCAAAATATCTACGATACATACCCTTTTATCGGTTATATGATCACATCACATTCGAACACAAACCAACGAATTAACAAACGTGATAACTTGCATATGTTTCATAAATGACATGTTGCTTAATATTTTTAAGGAGTAAATTTTAACTTTTTTATGGTGAATTTAGATATAAAATCCCAGACACGTGTCTCAACTTAAACTAAAATCCAAAAGTAACGTCCCCTTTTGTTTTTTCACACACATAAAAAATCCCGAAAGATAATTAAAAAATGACACCATTCCTATATATGCCAAGGCACTATCTGAAGAAACACATCGCTTAAACGCACAAAATGCAGTGGTTAAGGTAAAATAATATCGTTTTGTTATATGTTTTGTTCTATCGAGAATCCAGAATCAAACATAGAGGGGACGTTTCTTTTGCATTTTAGTATATCTTCTTCTGTTTTATTCATGATTGGTTGTCAGGTTTCTGTAGCACGCCAGCGTAATTTCAAACTAAAAAAGCCAGTTTCGGTGAATACGCTACGGAATTTCTTGATCTAAAGCGCCACGTAAAAGGGTGTACACACCACACTAAGAGACATGTCATGTATAATCGTGTGGCTCGTGTGAAACAACACATATTTGCAGTAGCCTAAAATAACTGTAGTGTGGTTAATGTTTTGTTAAAGTAGTTTTGTTTATATTTATTTGTAGATATTAACCCTTAACATATTGATCGCCAGCATCAGCATCTCCCATTCGACCCCACACACTCGGCGAATAAGAACAGAGGCTCGATCAACATTTCATGACTTGATCCGACTCTTGTCAATCTAAATAAATATAGATCAACAGATTTTGTATGTCTGTATCCGGATTTAATATCCTGTAGTATCCTGTATTTAATATCATCATTTGTACCATTCCGATTCCTTCTAATTTTTTGAATAAATATGTTTAAATCAATCGCGTTACAGTTGCAGAGAAATCAACAGTATTTTATATATATTATTGTATCATTATCGATATTGCCAGCACCCAAAAATCCAGTGTATTGGAAGACAATATCATTCTATTATCAGAACATTCCCTGGAATAAACGTATAAAGGATTGTCAGTACTGATACCGTAGTATGAGAACTGTGACGACTTCAACCAATCCTTTCAGAACCAGTTCATGCGGAACATTCAACCATTAATCACTCATTAACGACAGTCTTTGTGTTTTTAATATTACGTAAGTCCATTTATTTTATTTCGTCACAAAACAAATATCCATTGTTATCACAAATCAATTTATTTAGCAAATTAAGCGCCCGTTATATAAAACTATCGACGGCCTGGAAGAAAACAGTGCACTCCCAGCGGTACCGTTGTTCTATGAAGGGCTCTGCTTTGTCCAAATCACTATTTGATTGCGTGTCAATAGAGACCTCCCTAACTCAACATTGCTCGTGATTACCTCCCTTGCTTGGTTCCCGAATCACCGTCACCAGGGCCAGATTGCAATGAAACTCTACTCCTCGCATGCAGATTCGCTCCCTCTTGTGTGCTAATAGAACGAAACGCATGGCTATGTGCAGAGCTTTCAATGTTGGCGCTTGGGTCCCCTGGGACGGTAAATCATGATGATGTTTACTTTCGTTCTGTTGGAATATTAGTATTGATTAGAGAGCGATCATACACCTCATTAATTAATTTCCCGCTTCTCTAAGCACAGTGAAAAGCAGACAAGCACCGGTGCGGTGAAATCGTAAAAGACCCTTGTCTTTGATGTAATCTAGGACAATCTTAGCTAAAAGGTCAATTTGGAGGTTTTAAAATCAAAATTCTATATATGTTAGGAAAACGTCGTGAATCTCTAAATATTAATGGATGATGAATTTAAAAAGAAATGTTGACATCATGACTTAAGGCTTATGGTTGAGGTAAAACTGATTTAATGCAGAACTTATTGCAAATTAATTCGTCAGAAAAGAATTGGTGTTGCATGTCATTCATTTTCTTCCAAACACGTGGTAGAATATAAAGGGGAATAACTCTCATGTTACTGAATGAAATAAGGAAACTGAAAGAAGCATGCATAAAATCCTCAACGTAAGTTTACATCTCAACACCCTTACATAAACGTTCCTGTCTACACATCAAACAACTTTACAAGCTGCTTCATCCGAACACTTGACACCGATTTGTTGAAACTGAGCATCTGCCACGTTGATCTCGCTTGGCACATACTCCAGTATGAACCAGACTGACCTTCTGTCCTAACAAAATGACATTGAATGTCAATACGTTTTCATCTTTTGCAAGCTACGTATACATCGCTCCCTGGTTGTCAACCTTCAGGAAAACAGTCGCATAGCATATATAATTGTATATAGATGGGTGGGTCTTTCTTATCTACGTTTTACCTACATTTTATTTACGCTATCCTGTGTCTGAGGGACTTCCCGTCCTGAGTAGCAGCACCCAAACATACTCATATACCTTGTATAGGCTAGGATAGATAGATATCGTTAAAAACTGTATGGGTTGGTACATGAGGGGTTAAACTGAACAGATGCACCCGTTGTTGTAACAAAGCATTTCTAAAGTAGCTTGTAGTAGTTTGTACCCATTCAGATCTGTCAGGAATACACTGGCTTCTCCTCTCCTTTCACAATTTCATTTGCTATGCAGTGTTTTTCAGGCTTGAACTTTTTATCAAAGGTAGCCACTTTAACTCTCACCTACTTCAATTGCAAATTTACCACTGTTCCTCATTCTACAAAATGTTGTGGCATGTGTGCGACTTTTACAAATAGCACACCATCTGTTTCCATTTGGCGAAGAGTTGCTCCAAGTTTCGTTTCCATGGTTGCTCTGATACGAATTGTGACCTGTCTTTACACATGCGAATCACTGTATTTCCAGAATACCATCATTGTTACGTGAAGAACCCATCCACTCTGGTTGTGACCATCTGAAACTTTTAATTTTCTTCATAATTCCGGAGAACCGTCTTAAAATCTGGAAATGTCGACATGATCATAGCTGTTTCTCTTTGCCTTACATCAGTTGAAAATGTCATGAAATGTTCAGGTAACCCTTTAATAAGTATAGCAATCAAGAAGAAATTTCCTTTTAAAGTTACAACGACGAGGGATCTGCGGATTTAGACGGCAGTAGCATCTCTTCAATTTTCCAGTAAGCGAATCTGGCGGCCTTAAAATTCGTCTGCAAGTGCTACGCTCTGAAATGCACAAAATACAAAACATAACACAATTTCAATATTGTAAAAGAAACTGATGCACGTCTTAAAATATATGACTTCATATTTCCGAGCATACGATAAATGTTTATATTCCTATATATACTAGTCAAGAAATGTGTACACAAAGTTTCAGCTTTCTAGTCCTTATGCTTCTGGAGAAGAAGTCGGAAATGCACAAAGTTTACGACGGGAAGGACGGACGCCGGACACCATGCCATGTCATAAGCCCGTCGGACCTTAGCAAGTGTACAATGTTTTATTGTGGCCATTAGCTAAGACATTTACTCAATATTCAGTTAGATCAAGTCACCTACAAATTTACCACACTTTAAAAATGATTGTTATATTATTGATGTATTCCGAGTGTTAAATTATGATTAATAACATAATTATTGATTGCAATGTATCACGTCAATCGCGATTTTTTTTGATATTCATTAGTTCCATAACATCGTTATGCCTGTTATAGGTGTTACAATATTGGAATACTTTTTAAGATTGTGTACACGTTTACTTAAATAAAAGATTTTGGTATAAATGACACCCTAACCTAAAATTAACGCTAAGCAATGTTTTGTGTGTATATATAACCTTTTTTGTGTGAATATGAATACATAATGCCGCAGTACAATTTGATTGATTATCAATCAAACATTTCACTTCGACTGCAAATAATTAAACTATTTGTGTGTAAAAACGTCTAGATTTCATCAGTTGAATCCCCTGTAAGGTGCAGTATATTTACTGAGCAAACAAGCTAAAAACATTCCTTTTGTAAAAATAAATTTACCAATTTTATTAAGTTTAATCATTTAATAATTGCTCAATCTATCACCATAGCTATAATTCTAAACTCTTCCTGCATTCTTCGTGTGATTAATTGAGGAACTTGTGAAAGGATCTAAATCCTATTGACCTAAATGATATTGTTTTCATAATTATGGTTTAAACATAATTTATTTCTTTTCTAGAAGAACTGGATTGGTTAACAAGCTCAAAGCTTATCTGAATACCGCTCCAGTTTAATATAGATAATTTTCATAATTACCTTCTGAAACTCCTTCGTAAACTCCTCCTGAGTTTTTCAAGACGTTGTAAGACCATTGATTCACGAGCTTGACATACACACTACTGGTCCAGTAACTAAAGCTGGCCTTTTTGTTTGGAAAAACGTTTTTTGTTGAAACTTCGTTTTTAAACGTTACAATATATTTTGAAAACGGTATGAGAAAGATGCGATATTTTAAGCACGCTTTAAATGGCACACAATGTGTCAGAAAGCAGTATATACATTAGCAAGCGCAAACAATCTTGCCCTTATTGAAGTATTCATCTATCACTACGTGTGCTATTCACAGACACAGGCCGATCTTCTTATTGAAAGGGCTGTGAACACACGAGAACGAGCATGTTTAGATTTGTATGGGTAGTAGCCTAAATTCTGCGAAAGGCAGTTACAAATTGGAATTATAGGTCGTATTTATTTTCCCCATATGATGAAGATCGAAGTATCACAAGTGGCTATGCTAAAAGGAATAAAATAGCTATGCAGTACTGGTCCAGTATCGGCTTTCCTGTATTTTGCCACTTATTACTGGCCCTTTACTGGCCCAGTAGAGGCATATAACTTCCTGTCTATATGCATTATGGGATAATTGAAATGAGCCATTACTATAATGTTATTAATCATGTTTTTCCAGTTACAGGTCCGAGGTCTGCTGTATTGGCCCGAGGCGAAGCCAAGGGCTGATACAGCGTACCGAGGACCTGTAACTGGGCCAATATGGAAAAACTTGATTAATGACATTTTTATTAATTAACTTCTTTGTGATTTACTTGTACAAGTACAAGTACAAGAGAGTTCATTTTCATCGAAATCAAAATTATAAAAGAGATTGGTGAACTGTAATATATGTTGAAAGTTTTGAAGCGAAAGCTTCGGACTTGCGCCATTTGTCAGTGTATAAAATAGATTGGAAATCTAGCCTGTCCTGAAAATTCATTGGTCAATTCCTTTGGGAAATTTAAGAAAAAAATTGAAAAGTTACCAGTCCTGACCAAAAAGTTACCAGTCCTGACCAAAAAGTAACCAGTCCTGGCAAAAAGTAGCCAGTTCAAGGACTGGCTGACGGGCAATATTTTAAACACTGTATTTGTGTACCGTATTTCCTCTAATTGGGGCCGGGTCTCCAATAGGGGCCGGGCCTCTAATAGCGGCCGGGAGGTAAAGGTAACTAAACGTGAATAAGAGCCGGGCCTCTAATAGGGGCCTAGGGTCTAGTCAATAATTACTCCCTTCTGTATATTCGACTTAAACTTGTGAACTTGTATATACAGGTAGAGGTAACCTTTTAACACATGTTTAGAACTGTCAACATAATGAAACGATCGCATGTCTATCAATTACTTTTGTGTTTTTAATACCACACATATAACTATAATAAGCCTATGTCGTGTATACCGGTAACCTTTGTTTCAAAAATTAGAATACAGGTCTCCAGTTGACTTTGGAAAACCTATTATCATAATAAGGGCCGGGTCTCCAATAAGAGCCGGGCCTCTAATAAGGGCCGGGGGGTAATACCCCCTAAATGTTGATAAGGGCCCGGGCCCCTATTAGAGGAAATATATATATGCGCATGCTCAGAGTCGTATTGGCCCAGTCTGCTCGTATTGGCCCAGTTTGGCCCGTATTGGCCCAGCTTACCTGTATTGGCCCAGTTGCCGAATCGTATAGTGTAGGCTGTTCAGATTGTATTAGTGCCATATCATTGATAGTTAATTAATAATTGTCTAGAACTGACCCAGTATGTTGTTCAATATTGGCCCACTACTGGCCCAGTACTGGCATCGCATTTCCTGTATATTCTGGGTATTAATTAGAACTGTTGTCTGCATTTGAGAGCTTATAGCCTATTACAGGGGAAGACTTCATTCAGCAGTGGCGTAGGAACGGTTTGAGGGGTGGGGGGGCCCAAAGTTTTTTTGTGAGAGCGGGGGGTGACCTCTCAAAGAAATCAAACAGACAGACAGACAGACAGATGTTTTATTAAAGTCTCACCTCACATAAATACATTAAAAAGTATATACATATAAAGTTGAACGTAAAAGTGAGCCACCCTATAAGGGTTACGAGAGACTATATTATAATATATTAAATTAACTAAAATATGATGTAAACAATATACAAATATACAATAGTATAAGAAAAACTATCCATATAAAATATGCTTTCTTCTTTGTAAGATATAAAAGCAGGTTTTGGCGGTAAAATATACAGGGTGCTTAAAAAGAAAAACTAATTTATCAATATCACTAAAATCTAGGAAGTTGGGATAGCTAAAACAGACATTTTCATATAAAATCTCACGCAGATCATGGTATACAGGGCAATGTAAAAGTACATGGCTTTCATCCTCAACACTCTCACTACATTGAAAACACACTCTCTCATTCACATTCTTATTTGTGTATCTGCCGGTTTCCAAATGCAGAGGAGCAGTACCTGATCTAAATTTGGAGAAGGCAGAGCGGTATGAACGGGGCATACTCATACTCACGTAACTTTCACACCCATACTCATTCTTAAACATTCGGTACGTTCGTAACTTATTACCTCCCGTTCTACCGCTTGGCTGACGTAGTGATTCGTTCCATCCGCTGACATACTTCTGCATACATAGATCTCGCACACGCTCACATAGTCGTTTAGCATTAACATCAGCTTCTACATTCAAATTCCATTCTTTCATCTTAGCTTTCACTCGGAAATTCCAGTTTTTCGCACGTCCACCCATACAACTCTCCGACCACATAAAAACACATTTATTTAATCTAAAAGGCATGTTTAAAAAGCGACAATATTGTCTAAAAATACACACCCATTGTCTAACAATTGGAGGAATCCAACCCATGTCTCCATTCACTGCAACGTTTGGAGCGTATTTACCCACCCCCAGGAAAAATCTCAAAGCACGGTGGTGGACAGCATTTACAAACGAAACCTCCCGATGACCCCAGATAGATGCCCCATAGCTTAAAACTGACCACACCATCGTATCATATAATTTCGCATAAGTAGTGGATTCCATTCCCCCAAGTGCCTTATATTTACAAATAAGTAGGCCTAGAGCTCTATTAGCAGATTTAGCTGCCGCCTTAGCCATTGCATTATAATCAAGATGCTCTGTGAGCAATAGGCCTAAATAGTTGTAACTATCAACAATATCTAAAACAGAATTACCAACAGTAAAAACAGCACTCGTTAACTGTGTGCTAACATGTCTGAAATGTACAATCTTAGATTTATCATTATTTATACATACACCATTATTAACACACCAATTATTTAAAATACACAACAAATTGTTTAAATGATATATATGGATTGTTGAGTGGGGGGGGGGGGGGGCCAAATTTTTTTTTTGTGAGACGGGGGGGGGGGGGGGGGGGGGGGATATCAAATGGCTGAGTGAGGAGGCCCAATTTTCTTGTTGGAGCGGTGGGTTGCCTTTCAAAAACATCAACAATGATATATATGCATTGCTGAGTTGGGGGGCCCAAACTTATTTTTTTATTTATATGGATTCCTGTGTGGGGACCCAAATTTGGTTTAATGATATGTGAATTTTATGGATAAATGATTATTTAAGTGTTGAATGATTGATGATTTTAATGTTGAATGATTGATGATTTTAATGTTGAATGATTGATTTTTAGTGTTGAATGATTGATGGTTAAGGGTTGAATGATTGATTGTTTTAGTGTTGAATGATTGATTGTTTAGTGTTGAATTATTTACAATGATTGATGAATAATTGATTTATGATTGATACTTTATTGATTGATGATTGGTTAATGATTGTTACGGGCCCGTTTGTTTAAGTGTTGAAAGATTGATAAATGATAATCTTTAAGTGTTGAATGGTTGATTATAAAAGATAAATGATTGTTTTAGTGTTTGATAATTGGTAATTGTTTGATTGATCATGAATTGATAACGAATGATTGAAAATTGCTGATTAATGCTTGATGAATTAATGATTTATGACTCATAGTCGTAGATGGATTTCATGATGGATTTCATGATGGAAGTAATTCATGGATGATTTATGACTCATAGAGTGATTAATGATAACTGATGATAATGATAATTTTGTTGTTGGTATCGATAGTATAATAATAATTGACCTTATAACCTTCAAATGAATAGGAAGCATTCTCCAAATTCTGTAAGTTTATCTCCATCATTTCTTCTTGTTTTTCAGTAACTCCTTTGGTCTCAGAAACTTAAATAAGCTCAAATGTCAATTTTATTCTGTGAATAGGTCAAAAATGTTTTAATAGCTTAAATATTAATAACAGCTTTGATATACTCAGATATTTTCAGTCACGTGAAAAGATCAAAATCACTATGAGTAAACGTTAAAGGAATGTTTAAGGGGGAACTTTGTTACATAGTCTTTGTTCTCATCATTTTAATGGTTTTGAGTTTTTAAATTTGGCCTAAATATCACACTTAAAAACGTGAATGATGAACGTGAAACAAAAAGCTAAAATGGTCAAATACGTCTTCCAGGTAAGAATAGAAAAGTATAGCCTTAGCTCTGTACCTCATCTGGCTTTTTGCAGCTTTTTTCTAGCCTTTATAGGTAAAAGACAACAGGGTCACAATATCTTTTAAAATAATGTTTCTTGCAAAATGGAGTTCACTTTAAAGGATCGCATTTTGTTCCGAAAATGGATATAATAAAGCGATAAAGCTTCGAAGGGCATTGTCCTTATTAGGGGCAACAAATTCACCACAAATTCTAATCATATTTTTTTAAGTAGTCTGTACACAACAAATCAGTTTTTTTATGCCTTTTAAATAATATGGAAATAAATTTAGATTTTAAGGGCGTGGCCCCAGTGAAAAAATCTCACTTATTCACATCAGCAGGTAGTTAAAACTTTTGCAAGATAAGTTATCTATGAATGTGTAATTAAAAGGAAGAAAATATAATTCTTTTTAAACGATTGAAAATGCCCTAATTCATGGGGGTAATTCACGTGCATGTATGTTTCAAATTTATGTTTCAAATTATATCAGACATATTAAATACAGACAAACTGACAGGCACGCAGACAAACCGATACATTTTGTTATTTGCCATAAATAGTTCAAAGTCTCTTTCTTACAAAGATGAAACACACATCTTTCAATGATGTTTAAGATCAAATGTTTTTTAGGAAAAGTGTCTAAAGTATTAAAGGGACATTCCTGCCCATATGTCCGTTTCAGTGGTGGTGGGTGATGGGGTAGACCCTTCTACTTTCCCTGACCCCTGAGCTTTTATGCCCCACCCCCTGGGAAGGTTGGGGTAATATCTAAATATCCTCGCATTTTCGAGGTAAAAAAAAATCTCAACCCTTTCCCATTTGCAATTCTAATTACAGGGTAGATCCCTAAAAAGGATAAAATGTTGGGGAACGGGGTTCCCTTTTCTCCCATCCCAATCCAAACCCCCTCGCTCTCCCTCTCCCACGCCCCCTCCCCCCTTTTCTTTAAAAAAAATTGTCAACCGAAAATCTTACTGTTCAGGGAGGGGGGCCCGGCCCCCCCACTTTCAAAGGTGGGGGGCCCGTTCATCTCATTTTTCCTTCCCCCTAAAATACGGAGTTAAAGTGACTTTTTCTATAAAAAATTACTTGAAAGGTGGGGGGGCAGGGCCCCCCAAGGTTGGGAAGTGGGGGGGCCGGGCCCCCCTGTGCCCCCCCTGTTCCTACGCCTATGTTCAGGTATCCTTTAGATGGAATCATAAATCATAAAATTCAGAAGATTTTAATTGATTTTATAATGAATCTCTAGATAATGCATTCTGTATTGTCTATATATCTTACCTTGTTTGTGTTTTGTATTGACAGGTATTGTTCCTTGATTGATGTTGGATATCATGGCAATGTATTGTAAGACAAATCACAAGTTTATACTCTTGTTATGGCATAATAAGTTGTGTATGTTTTGTTGGTAGGTTGGTTTGAAAAAAAAACCATTATTTTATGTTTTATGTCAACACATGTTTCTAACTTCTTTCAGGGACTCTGTATATAGGGTCATTTGCTTCTTTTGACTGACTGCATAAACAATCAAAATGTTAAGTTCAGATTTGGAAAAATAAAGTTGATTTGTCCGAAATTAATGCTATCAATACAAGTTTACATAACGTTAGTAATTAGTTAAAAGGATTGTGTAATCAAGAACCAGAATGCTTTTATCAGCCTTGATTTCATATAAATTGAAATGTATAGTGTGTGCCATAAATAAAATTTGAATCTATATATAATGTATATTGTGTACATATGTAAAGGTACCTATAGAGTATTGGTTGAACTTCTATCAACCAGGACGGGCATGGTATGGTTCTAGTTATGGAATGATACAGGCCCAGTACTAGTCTTTTAAAGGTACAGTAATGGCTTAACTTATTTGGGCCAGTATACAGAATTTAATGTTCTAATAATGGCCTGATGCAGGCCCGGTACTCAGGGCCAGTACAACTTAAGTCAGTATTGGACCAATACCGCACCAGTGTGCAAGTTGGTACAGGGCCAGTACTGGATGCCTGAATTGGGCCAGGTATGGATGCCTGTATCAGCCAGTAAAGGGCCCAGTTATGTCATGTTTGCTGGGTTATAACTTCATGTGTTGATAAAGGAGTTATCTCCCTTATGTCTGTAGGAGGAGACAATATCACGAGAATCTGGTTTCCCTGAAAAGGAATTAAAAAAAAACATCACAATTTGTAATTGTAATCCATGAACCTGTTTATTCGATATACTGAGACCTTTTCTTGGTTTTCATACTGGCATATAAAACACTCAACACGAGATAATAACAACGATGATAATATTATGTAAAGATGGAATGACCAGAAATTATTACTTCAGGGTCTTGACTGACTTTCAACAAACAAGAAATTCTGAAATTATTGCTGAATCAATTGAAAAAGATCAATCAGTTTATTTGACATAGACGCATTTTATTGAAAAAAAGGATACTTCTACACTTTGTAACAACATATATATATTTTAAAAAATAAGTGCAGCAGTAATTAAATAATTTGTCAGCAACTAAAATGATCTTAAATGTAAAGAATACTTTCAGATTTTATATAAGTTTTATACAAGTTTGTGCATGTCACAATCATTAATCATCAAAAGAGTAATGGTCAATAAGCAACACAATCAATAAACTAAACAAACAATTATGCAATCACAAAAATATAATTAATTGTCATAAAAATGCAATGTAATAACATGAGTTAAAGCTGACTCATCTCTGATCTTTGATATGTACCGGTAATTATTGCTCTCAGATGTCAAAAATCACATGGATGAGATGTATATAAAACATTTGTACACAATTGTCACTTTGGAGAACCTTATTTATTAAAACTATTTTAAAAATTGCAATTACAACGTAAATTGTTTCAGAAAAAACTGATATAGAATCATTGCCTTCTTGTTTTATGCGTTGTGGATTTAACATTATTTGATACATCAAAAGCAAATCATGCTTCATTAATAAAAATTATTTGTGTTTCTGTCTGATTAATTATTTATATCATAACAACATCTTGATTAACTAATTTAGTTACTTAATGTGATGCATATTTAGATAATGATTATTTTAAAATTGACAACCACACATGATATATACAATCGAAAAACAACTTTGATACTTTTCTCTTGATATATTTGGGGGAAGTAAAGTGAACTACATACTATTTATTGTATATTAACTGTATATGTAAAAATAAAAACAACATAAACATTACTAAAATCAACAATTATTCAATATAACAAACTTACATATATATTACTTATATCTTACAAACTGATACCAGTATCATTTATATAAATATATTTTCTTCAGTTTGTGAATTAATTCAAGTTAGGAATGATATATGTAAGTGTTCAAACTTCATAATGCTATTCAACAATGATTTTGCAAAACATTTGCATGTCCTAGTATTGTGACATCAAAAACACACATTCTAAAATGGGATGGCCTTGAACTTTGACCTTCTATGAGAGCTGATGAACTTTCCTCATTGCTTCTTCCAGTAGAGACACATCACCTGCAAATAAAGGTCATACAAATTTTATGAAATAATACATCTTTTGATAAAAGCATTTGTATTTATTATCAAATACCAATCCGCTTAGGAGTCTGTACACAAGGTTTCAGCTTTGTATTCCTTTTATTGCCAGAGAAGAAGTTAAAATAGCAAAAAGGTTTACAAAAATGAACAACAAACGGGAACATTTCTTATCATTTTCTTCATGAATAAATAATACTTCCGGTTCCCCTGGTTCCCCATTTTGAAATGTCTGAATCTGCATCCCTTGTTTACAGACATATGGCGGACTGAAAGTAACCATGGCTTAAAAGTAATTAGTTAAGTAGTGACTTTTTAAGTTAAGTGTTCTGGTCTAAATAATAATGCAGACCTCTGATGGCCTTGGTGAGGTTGAAGATTTGTTCCTTGCTGTTGATGACCTCCACGCTCTGTGTGTATGGGTTGTAGGTGACACTGAACGGTCGAGGGATGCTCGTCGCCCACGTTCTGAAATATATCAGGGATTGTTAACTAAAATAAGAGGAGCTAATGGGCGTCCTAGTCTGTCTAACAGTCCCTGAAACAAAATAATTATATAGACCTATGCAAGCCTACATTATTGTAGCAAGTCTACATAACTGTAGTTTCAGGAAAATGTTAACAGCTTCAGTGGACTACTTTTTTTTATAAATTAATTAATTATTAATTTTAATACTAAAAAGCTGAATTTAAGATGTGTTTTTTTATTTCAGACTAAAATGTATGCACTTTAAACTTTGATTCTAGAACATGGTTACATAATTTTGCAACTTAATCATAGTGTAGGCCTTGGGTGCAACAAGTTTTCCTTGCAAGACTTGACTACATGGCTGATAAAGTTTTTTTAAGGCAAACATTTCTAACCACTATCAAAAGAACTTAAAACTGCTCTTATAACAATAGAGGTTACAGCAAGATGTTATATGCAAACTCTGTTGGAAAAGGATACTATTAGTTCACGCTGTGTGTTGGGAGTATCCACCAGAAACCAGATTACTACTCTTATTAAACAAACTACTCTTATCATTACCTGGTTAAGAAGATAAAGGCAATATTATGGATATACAACTTCTTTATTCAAGTTGTATATCCATAATATTGCCTTTATCTTCTTCATCATCGCAACTTCTAGTATGCCGATCAAAGAAGTCATGACCTGGTTGCTAATGGTTAAGATATTGCCAAAAACTCCAACTCTATCATACACTCATTTTATGATCCTCACCTCAGTTTCTCCTTGGCATCCTCGAAGCTGTCTGCGATGAAGTACACGGGCTGGAAGGATGTGATCGGGTACTCCTGGACACCCGTCTTGGACGGGTCAAACGGTCTCTTCTCAGGTTTGTCCGACAAACAGTACTGGAATGACAACAGGGCAACAATTACTGACTATAAGAATTCAAACATATCGCTGGAGCAAGGTATACTTTTTCAAAATTATGCATTACACATTTTATCACAGATTGCCTGAACAACTTTTGACCAAGTTGCAACACATTGGACCATTGCTCTAAAACAATCACACTGGTTACAAAATTTCCTTTAAAAATATGTCACGTGTACCATTGAGATCTAACCACACTTAGCAAGTACCTGGAGTTCCCCGAATGACGAGAGAAGACCGGCTCCGTACGCCTTCAGATCCCCATCCTGCCTGCACAGACCGAACTCTACCGTGAACCAGTACAGCTGCAACATACACACGGTTAAACTTGGAATGTGATAACGGCTCAAAACACAATTACTTTATTCAAAACCAAGCCATAAACCTAAACCGTATTATTCAACTCAAATTGTATCGCTTGGCCGCATGATCAAGTTTACCAAATACAAAACAAAGTCTTATTACATCTATAGTTTTTAAATGAAATATTTCAAAATATCTCTTTTCCCTGACATTTTTAAAATAGGCTCCATGATCAAGTTTAGCAAATGCAAAACAGAGTCTTAGAATAATATTTTATCATTAAAATAAATGTTCAGCGTCTCGATAACAGACTCATAAATTTGATTTCAGAGCAAATATTGTAAATCAAAGTGCTGAAGGTTCTTGTTGGTTAATCACAGAGATTTTGAAATTAAAAAAATAAATTGTCTGGAGCAAGTGATGTTGATTAGGAAACAAGGATATTTTCTTCATGGTGTAGAGGGTTACTGTAAGTTTATATTTTGTGTTCCTACAGTAAGTACTCACTGTTGCCAGTTTCTGAATGTACTCTTCTGGTGCTCCGAGAGAGGCGAGACCGATCTCCTGACTGAACTGTGCAAAAGCTGGGTCAGCAAACAGGGGCACGTGCCCCAACAACTCGTGGCACACATCTCTGTGGATACAAGATAACCATTTGAGATACTGACATTTGGAATTATGTTATTAACAAAGTTTAGGACACTTTGAGTTAAATTTGAGGCACTGTTCCTCAAAAGAAATTTAACCAAATATAAAATGATGCATTTAATTAACTTTAATCTGATAACACCCCTATTAGTCACATGTTCTGATACCATTTCAGTGAACATAAAACCTTGTACTTGGCAAAAGATAACTTGCACTGTCTACTGTTACCAAGGCTTTTGCAATTGTCTTAATTCCTTGCAAAAGCACCCAATAAATGTGGCAAATTGGGGTATTTTCAGTTGTAATATGGAGAGGAAACACAAAAGGGAACAAGTTTGAACCATGGTGGGTACAATATTCTTACGTTTTATATTCTTAGGAAAATGTCATGAGAAAGGTCTCTACAATAACAACAACAACAATTAGACTTCCTGTTATATCTACCATAGATATTTCCTAGATCAGCCTTATAAACAAACAAACAATTTTTCAATGCAATATTTCAAAGATGAAATCAATCAATCAACTCACGGTTCTGGAGTGTACATGGGTTTGGAGGGGTGTCTGATGTACTGTGTTGAGTGGAACACACGGAATGCCAGCCCTGCCAGGAAGTCTCGGGACGACAAGAGACCGGCCACTGGGCGCAGTCGGAAACCCGTGCAGTCTGGGTAACACAAAAAAGTTTGTTGAAAGCTTTTCAGGATACATGTGAGAGCTATCTTTGATAAGGAAAATTCTATGTGAATAGGTGGTAAGAGATGTTAGTTGAATGCATTAAGAAAGTATGAAAATTTCAAAATATGCTCAATTTTAATTGCTGTGGCATGATTGTGACTTTGAAACTAATAAACCCTGAAACACTGTTTTGATGGTAATATTGAATCAATATATACTTATTGGAATTGGCAAAAGAAGAACATTAATGGACATTTATAAACCCTGCCACTCTGAAATGACATCATCATTGATTCCACAAGTATAAATGGAATTTGTTAAAAAAAAGTATTCAATGAAAACGGTTTGCACTGACAGCTAGGAGACTTTGAGGTGTCCTCAAGATGAGGTATCTTGTAGTGTTATAATAACCTCTTCCTTTGTATCATGATGTTATCAATCGTTGGTAATAAATGTAGACATGAAATTGGTAAAAGCAAGGATTCCATGGAAAGGGTTGCCACTGACTTCCACATTTCAAAAAGGCAAAGGTATGTTTTTTTATTGGAACGATTAACATTGACCTCTAAGGAAGTATGAGATGTCCTTAAGATGAAGTATCAATAGAAGTCTAAACCCTACCATTCTGTCAGGATGTAATTATTGATTCCATGTGTACAAAGCAAGGATTCTATTGAAACGGTTGGCACCGACCTCTAAGGAACTGTGAGATGTCCTCTAGTTGAGGGATGTTGTCGGCACGGAAACCACAGTTGTCTACCAGGAGAGGGAAGATGTGATTGAACTCTCGACACGCGTGAGTCTTGTACAGCTTCGTCAACTCCGTGAAGATTGTCTTCCTGATTGTGGATTACATGTTTATAAAGCATGCATGGTGGACAATAATAATAACTTAAAGGAAGATATAATTGATTAATTGATAAGATGGGGGTATTCTTTTCTGTGATTTTTTAAAAATAAAAAAGTTTTTCAAAACTGTGGCTATATCCATGGTCTAACTAAATTACTTTAAGTCCTTTTCACAAATGCTTTTGGATGGATGAAGTAGGTAGACAATACCTTGTTTATTATCAGTAAATAATCTGAAATCTGATGTTCATATAATTTATAAGTTAATGGTATATATTTGCTTTTTGAGTAAATGAAAACTCAGAACAAAGTTGCATAGAACTTAAAGTACATGTTCCTAGTACAACTGACCATGTTGCAGTCTCCTCCTCTGTGTACTTGACTCTCGGTATAGGAGTTCCACTGTAACACACCACACCATTCGTCAATAACTACATAAAACTTTGAAATTTGAAATAAATATAAAATTTATTGAAGTAGAAAACTATACATTTTGGAAAAATGGGAAAGTTTAACTTACACAACAAGAGTAGTTATCTAAATGTAATAGAATTTGACTTGGCAGTTGTAAGACATTTTTCCTTTCTTTGGCTGCAAGCAATAAAATACATGTGTCAACCTTACCATGGGTCACAGTCAAATAACTATTATAGCTATTAAATTTGAAATACATTTATTTGTTGTTGTGGAAACCTTTTTTAATGGGGAAAAATATTATCCGTTTCATTCCTATACTGAGGCAAAAACGTCTAGTAGAGGGTCGCGTCAGCCGACCTTTCTGCGACCTATGACCCTCCAACGTTATACGTGCAGAGGCAGACTATTGTGGCTTGGTAAGCTGAGTTCTGATTGGTCAATTCAATATGTTGGCTGACGCAACGCTCTACTAGGCCTTTCTAGACTCAGTATATGAGTGAAACTGATAATATTGAGACTAGGTTTACTTAGACTGTAAAAACAAACAACTAGAGTAATTTTCTAAGTTGAATCTTGAACTTCTAATACTATTTCTCATTATTTTGGCTGCAAGCACAAAAATAAAATTACCATTGAGATACCGTATTCGTCCTAATAAGCGCCCCGAGCGCTCAGCTTGCAAAAATCCAAAGGGGGCGCTTATTAGGATACCCCAGAAAGGGGGGGCGCTTATTAGGAATACGTTATAGACAGGCGAAACTAGCACTTGTCGGGATTCTGAACAAGAATGAAAGTAGGTCGATCGTGGAAATTCAGTGCAACTACACATTCACAGGCCCGGACAAACTAATACAGTGACTTCAGACTCTATTGGAAAATAATAGGGGGCGCTTATTAGGGAGGGGGCGCTTATTAGGACGAATATGGTAGTTAAAATATCATTCCAATTATGTCTGTCATGAAATAGTAATATAATTCTTTAATATGAAATATGATCAATCCCGATAGGCCACTTAAGTATAAATGTTTTCCCCTATAAGCTATGTTAAGGTTTGTTACACTTAAATTTATTTTCTGTAAATTTCTTAATACATTCAAGCAACCTTTTTTGAATCATTACACAATCATGATAATTCATATCAAAATGATTGCTATGAATAGAGTAAGATATTCCTTACTGTTTGTAGTTAAATGCAATGTCAGCAAATTCCTTCCTGCGTGCCCGGTAGACTTGATCGGTGAAGCCCTGTAAACATATCAAGCATGTCACATGTTACAAGATGTATTTTCAAGCTATTTGACATATGATGTTAGCAAATCATTATTGCCATTATATTCTGATTCATGTTCATCATCTTAATATAAATATTAATTACACTTTTTTTATTGATCGCCAAAGTTCATTCACTTATAAGGCATTCCTCAGAGGCAGAATGATTTTGTACTACACTGTACTCTTGAACTTCAGTTTATGACAATTTATGAATATTCAAAAAGAATAGAAAAGAATGAATAGTTAATAATTTTATAATCCTATCTTCAGGAAGGATGCGCAGTATTATCGATATATCGGTATATTGCAATACAGGAACAACGTGATACGAATCGGTACACACTTCTGAAAATATCCAATACATCGAACGTTTTAAAACAAGCTGTTTCAATCTAAAATTGAAAAAAAAACACGAAATAAAACATGATTGACAGAAAGTTCTTTACAACGTGTGAAGTCGTGTTGTTAGAATAGCTCAAATATGTATAAGGATCAAAAACAGTGATTGAAAAAATATCTCTTTCCAAAACGGCTCATAGCTGGGGAACCATGATCGTTCTTAATGCTCATATTTAGACAAGATAGCATGCACATTCTTGAATTAAAAAAGTACCGATATATTGCAATACAGAAATGAGGATCAATACCCATCCTTAATCTTAAGTAGTTTCTTAGAAAAGTTGTCCCCTTAACCCTGGATTGACAGACAAATAGACACAAGAAGCCCAAAACTTTATCCCCCTTCCATTTTGTGATGGGGATAATAATTCATTCAAGTTGTTAATTTATTGATTAATTTCAACTGACCGGATGATCTGCGTCCAGTTCTGACCCATAGCTGAGAATCTGGTTAGCGAACCGGTCAAGCTCCACAATCTTCCTCGGAAACCAGGGCACTGGAAATAACAATTGTTGTAGTTTTGTTGTAGATTACTTAAATGTCATCATAAGCCAACTGATAAAAGGTAATTAAACTATACTTACCGTCATCATACAGAAACAGATAATTAGGTTTTTTACTTATCATTTATGATATATGTTTACAATTTGAACAGTCAATCCAACTTTTTAATTAATTACACATACAATATTAATTTTATTCATTTATAATCATTTACAAAATTGAAATAAAGTTTTTTTTTATGGCATTTGACATTAAATTTTTAATCATAATTGTGTGCTAAGTTAGTTAATCAGGTGTAAGTACTTAAAGGGACCATTCGAACGGGGTATTTTTTGTGGAAACGAAATTCAGGAGGACTTTCCTGTTTACAATGATGTATGAATTTTACATGATAATTTCACATTTAATTTCATATATGTTTGTGAGATAAGCATTTTAGTTGTTAAAGATTTTACAATTTTACAAAAAATAAAGTGCTTCACTCAAAAAGTAAAAACATTGTGAAATGAAGCCAATCATCGAAGCTACGATCGTGGAATGCATTACTACGACAAAATGCTGTCGCAACTGATAACTTTCATTATGAATTATTTGTAAATATGCTCCTCTTCTATCAATCAAGTAGTTTTCACTTAATTTTGTTAATGAATAAGCATATTACAGCACATTTGTTTTCTCGCAATGCTAACCTTTCAAAATGGCGGATGGAAGCCGCTCGAGTGGTGCCTTTAACTGTGAACTTAACCTACAGAAGGTACTTATCAAAAATGTTCAAAGTCTGATATGTATTATTCATGGGTAATCCTTTATAATGCTTAAAACTTTCAAGATAATAATGATGTCTCATGTTTTGGAACAATCAAATAATATACATGTATATTGTAATAATTTCAGAAAATTGGAGAGTAAGATGTTACAGAGTAAAAGAGTAAATTATATGTGTTATATGAAATATTCCATTGCGAGGCAGAACATTTTATTTCATAATGTTAACATTTATTTGATTATTTTAAAGAAAATAAGTTTCTAACTTGTCTTAAACATGTTTGGATATAAATCATTATAACATCATACCTTAAATCATATATTCCTTCTTTTTAACTTTTGCTATATCATTTTGTTCTGCTTCTATGATAAGATTTTGAATACAAACACAGCACAAAGGGGATGGTTTATAAAAAAGTGATATAGATATATATAGATTCATAAGACTGCAAAAAGCATAGAAAACAGGAATTGGTAAAGCAAAAAGCAAATAAATAAATATGACACAAAAAAGATTGTGTTTACCTAAGAAGTTTAAGGAACACACAATATGCAATATTCTATTATTGAACCTGTCAACCTGGTATAATTTAGATACTGTACATATTATTATTTTGATTTTTGAAAATAAAATTTTGAGTTAAAATGAGAAGAGATAAAATCATCAACTTCAAATTGAAATGATTAGAGTTCAAATCATAAATTTTGATTTACAGATTCCCCCCTAAATATCCAATATATGACAATTACTTGTCTAAGGCTAAGATAATCTTTTTTGCCATCAAAATAAATAACCACAGGTTGGCAGGTTTGAAAAATAATGTGTCAGAAGAAATCTATAAATGATCTATAAAATCAAAGCAAAATATTAGACAAAATTCAAAGTAATGTTTGAAATGGGAGAAAAAATAGTTAGTTGTTGTGAAAATTTTCTACATTTAAAGATATATATATATCTTACCCTGATGAACATCTTTGTCTTAAAATTAATTGTATCCATGGTTACTGATACTATACAGCATTTGCAAGGGTTTCAATATATCACTCACACACATTGTTATGAAATTAAACTAAGGAATCAGTGAATAGATTTAATATTGATCATGAGCTTAATATCTATCTATATATGTGTCATTAAATTGTTTTATATGGTAAGGATGAATTATTGCCAGATGAGCACAATTCTTGATCTTAAAGTTTTATTAAGTTTTTTTTAAATTCCAAAACGCAGTTTTCCTTGAAAACCTAATTATTTTAAGTTTAGCTATCTAATTTAGATAAAATTTGTAAAATCTTAATCTTTCTTTTTTTTATTGATTCTTGAATTTCACATTATCAATGAGGTGTGTTTTTCTGATAAAGTTAGAGAACTTTCAAATGTTAGCATTTTTATGGTAAAAGTTATGAATTATAAATATTTTCTTTTGTGCCTGTGAGTGATATATAACAATGTCTTCTGGCACAATTTATATATTTATATATGGTGGGAAAAAAATTAAGGCATATTGGACAACTGACCTGTTATACCTCGCCCCAGTCTTAAACTAGGACCTAGTGGTCAAAGGGTCAAAAGAATACATATTATTGATAATGAAGGATATATTAAAAGTGCTGTATATCCCCAGATTCTAGAGTCTTGTAGAGCAAATCTTTGGAAGTGCATTATATTACTTTTAAGAATCGAAAGTAAGTTTTTAAATATTTTGTATCTCCCACGAGGGAGAACAAAGGTTATACACAAATTTTCACGCAAAAAATCATACAACCCCCTTCAGACGGTAACCATTTCCACCGATTCTTTCCAATGTTATTTATTTATTGAGAAATACCCAGAGCACTGAATGCTTGTGATGGCTAACTACAATAACATCACAAGCAATGGTAGTATGATGTCCCAGATGTTTGAAAAAAATCGCTACAACAATCATTGATGATGCAGTCTGATTAAAATGTGCCTATTTCCGAGGAATAAAATTTTTAAAATATTAACTCTATGGGAATCGAACATGTTATTTTGATATGTATCCTCTCCACTGAGTCAGACAGCAGCCGAGTAAGTTGCATGTTCTGGCGTTTACTCAGCTAACCAATCACAATCCGCCGGCGAAAGCCTTCGGTATCAAGTTAGGGGCAAGTAACTCCTGTTAACCATGCTTTGAACATGATCACCGCCAGCAGTGTTATAAGCGAGATTATGTGATTTGTCTGCTCCGGTGGACTTCAGCTGCGCTTTACTGGTATAAAACATGCGAGGTACAGGGATGCGGTCAGACCTTGTGTAGAGGATTAAATATCTCCGTGCAGTTACTATTTTATTCCTCGGAACTAGGCCAATTTTAATCTGACTGATTGAAGATATAGACATTATGCTCATATTGAACATATGTCTCTCCTTTTGAGTAATAAACATTGTAATGTGAACATGCATAAAATATGCAAATAAGGGAAAATACAAAATTTTAAGACATACATAAAACACAGCTACAAATAAAATGAATATATGTTTCAGGTTTTGAAAACAAATTATTGTGAGTGAAACAAAATGCCCCTTTTCACTAAATAACATGGATACTGTAGATTACTACAAATTATTAGAAGCTTCTATCTCATTTACTGTGAGTGATTAACATATATTTCTATTACTATCAATTAGAACCAACGCCCTTAGCAAAGGATAACATAAACAGATTAACAGGGAACAGAAAACAACAATTTATGAGGATCCCTCCAATTCCAGAAAAGCTTTTAGAGGTGAGTTTTGTGAGTCGACAGATAATCATAATCAAATGTCTCATCTGAATTGGGACGATGTTTCTTATCATTGCCAGTTTTCACCAATTTTACAATATTTGTATGTCAAAATACATGTAGTTGTGTTTCTTTCCATTAGGGAAGAGTTCAATTCAGTTTGAACTGATTTCATTCAAAATCAATGCATTTTTTTCCATTACTTAGGGGGCTTAAGAATTGATAAATAAAATTTCATGTTCAAAGATTAAGATCCAAATTCTAATCCCCTGCCTTTTATCAAATTCCCCCACACCCTTTTATACTTTCAAAGGATAATAAGGAGATCCTAATATTTTGAGATGATTGTTTGCATCATTCAAAAAAAGATTATGATGAGAAGATCAAACAACTCTAAAAATATAATATACATAATTCTTTTCAGTCCAAAAAATATAACCATTGTATGATTTTTATTTTTCAAGAACTTTTTCAATAAATCATTTTGTCTTTCAAGGAAATTTCAATTCCAAAAATGGCAACAGTAAAAGCACTTTATGCAAAATCACTTCAAAACCTTTTTAATTCAGCCTTTTAATATACAACGCAAGATTAAAGAAAGATTACAACTCGACCGACTTATTGACAAAGTATTTTCATATTAATTACCTTCATTTTTCTGATCACCCATACTACGAGAGAGGATTGTCAAGTCACGTGACTTCTCCCTCAAGTCGTCAATAGCCTCCTTCATACCCCCTGTCAAGTTGTCGCACGCCACAAAGAACTCAAATTTCTTCGGGTCCTCCTTCGATGGTCGGGACTCTATGTGGTACAGGTTCACCTTATGAGACTAAATTAGAGAAAAGAAGAGGAGTAAAATCACACATTCATAAATCAGATATCACATCTTAACTGAAAATAGAGTTATAATTTTTGTAGCGGATGAGTCTATTGGTACAGATTCACCTTATGAGACTAAATTGGAGAGGAGTAAAATCACATAAGTGTGAATCCGAAATCCCATTATAACAGACAAAAGAGATAATACCAGTAATCTCTGTAGCCCATGAGTCATAGTAGTCATAGGCTACAGGTTCAACTTATGAGACTAAATAAGAGAACAGAAGAGGAGTAACATCTCCTCAAATCATTACAAGTGTTCCCTTGAAAATGGCCACATGCATTTTGTTGCCTGTCATGCTACACATTTGTCTTCGATGTTGGATAAACTGGTTGAGAAAAGAGATGTTTTACCCTCTGAATACAATATGTATATACAATGTCATATATATTTATATATAAGAGATAGTAAACATTGGATTGTTCAGACTGGATTTATCTTCTTTAATTCAATGAATTTATTTTGACCATTATGTGGGTCTTGTCAAGAATGATTACAAATGGAAGGTTGCATGTATTAATACAGGAACAAAACAATAAATTAAAACATTTATATATATATATATATAATAATAATGATAATAAAGTGCATACTTATATTGCGCCTTTTCCACGTACTAAGACATGCTCAAAGTGCTACATTATAACCCTGAATGAGTGTACTTTCACAGCTGCTACTAAGCGCTAATCAAGACCATGTAGGTCAGTACATCCAATTTTCAGGTACCCATTTTAACAGCTGGGTTGACTGAGTGCAATGGGGATGAAATGCCTTGCTCAGGGACACAACACAGGATGAGAACCAAGTCACAAATAAATATTTGGTGTCTCCACTGGGATTCGAACCCGGGTTCTGGCGTGAGGGGCCAGCATGCTAACCACTACACCACTGTGCTCCACATATAAATTTTTATGGTTAAAAATGGTTCTTTAGCAATGGGAATGGATTGAGCTTTCCGCAAAAAGTCATTACCTCAAAGACTTTGAGAGCCTCTGCCAAAGCACCAACTTTCTCATCAAGCTGGAAGACAAGACTAGTGCTGCCCTCTACGTCATGGAACTCCTCCACGTAGACATGCTGGTGTGTCCCGCTCTTCCCATCCTTCCCAGCCTGCAACAGTCAACATGGCCACTCTTAACTTATGTAACTTGTATCCTTCTGTAAACATTTGAGAAACACTCCTTGACAAAGAGGCATTTGCCATTTGTGTTGGTTCCTTTTTTAAAACAAAACAGAGCAGTTTGGGAGATCAAGGATTGGAGGGGGAATTCAGGTATTATTATATTTTTACAGGGAATTTTGTTCCAATGTCCCAGCGGTTGAATCATCATTTCATGATTTCAGCTAACTCTGTAGGGCAAAATGTTAATTCAACAAGCAGACCCTGCAAACTAACTTTTGACTACAGGACAACTATGGAGTCCTCTGCTTGAGAACAACTCATTAGAATCTGTGTCGAAACATCAAATGAACATTAGTTGTCATCCATATATTCCTCTGCATTTTTGTCATTCCAACTTCAAAAATTCCTCAAAGAAGTTAATGTTTAAATCTGTCTTAAACTTTTAATGATACATGTAACTTGGCTCAAATAGATTCAACAGTTGGAGAATTATCATTAGTTTTAAAAATTTCCATTTTACTTATAAAACCTAAATGAAGTTTCATACATAGAAGTAAATGCTCTGAAATGCTTTGATATTTGCTATTAGAGAAAATTTGAAAAAGAAATTATGAATAAATTAACACAGCTTTTAGACAGTTCATCTACAACATGTTCCCGGTGACCTGTTCTTTAAACATGAATCAAATATTCAACAAAAGGGATGCTCTTACCTTCAAGCATTCAAAACATAATCCAGAATTTCCACCATTTCTAAAAAGTTTCATGTTCAAACTTTCTCGTAGATTATTATTCATCATTGCAAACTCCATCTTCACTTCTGAAAGCTCTCTGCACTATAGCAATTTTCAACCGAAAGACATGCTCGGTGAAGAATTTCACTTTAAATACCTATCCGATTTCCGTGGAAATGAAATTGCATCATATTACATCAGCATCCACATCTGTTATTCATTCTTTTTCCAATAAACCTGCACAAATATGTAAATCTGCATTTCAATAAATGATTCCTTTGAATATACACATAATGTGAATTTATAACTAAAACATTACTTTTGATATTATAATAAAATTATATCACGGTCAAAATGTAATATTTGGATTCCCTTTAATCATCTTAGTTTCACCATTTGGGTTCTAATTTCTGTATGGAAAATGTGAATATATTGATCAAGGGAGACAGCGAATCGGACAGACGATAAATTTATTTACCCATCTGGTGCCTATAAAAGCTAAAGATATCAAATTAATTTTTATTGGCATCTCTTGACAACTTCTAATCATAAATATCACATTTACTAGTCAGTAATTCATCAAATCATTTGTATACATTGTTATCAATCACTAAGGGCTCACTGAATTATTTATGATACTAATAAGGTATCATGATTATTGAAAATGGAAAATTATAATAATATATCTTATATTCAGTCATATCAAAAGTTATCTAAATGTTAATTTTTTAGGATAGTATTTGAGATATTTAGGCACAAAGAAGTTGATTTACAGAACACTTTCAAATTATACTGAGTAATTTGGAGAAACCAATAAACCCAAAATCCTGAAAACACCCACAAAATATTTCTTTACATTTCTTTACCTTCTCTGCATATTTAAAGCACAAACTATTTCATCTACTCAGTCTACACAAGAACAGATTTCTTTTCTGTTTTTCTTGCCTTTGAAAAATTATTCCATAAGAAAATACATAGATAATCTAATATTTTTGTCTGGCTTAGTACTATATTTCATCTTATTCAGGCTGGGAGGTAAAGTGAAAGGGATTCATCTTTTAAGTTTGTAACAATGTAGTGTAAAATGTGTAAAGGCAAATTATTTAAACGTTGATGATAATTTATCGGAAAGAATACAAATTAGCCAGAAGGTTACAAAATTGGTAAATTATCCAGATTTCCCCCCTTCTATTCTGTGTTGGTGTTAATTTTGGCAACATTTTTTATCACGGGGATTCTGAGAAAATTAATTTTAATATGTCAAAATCAAGTGAGGAGATTACATTAATCAATTAATTAAATTTTTGGAACAATTTTTCCTAAATACCATTTCAGAAGAGTTTATGAAACAAGTGTATGATTGTATTTAAAGAAATACAGTTTGCAACCAGCAGACATATTGTATTTATTTGATGTGAGTGTATATTTCATCATCCCTTTGTTTATACAGGGTTGACCTGGGTCAAACTTGTTTGGGTTTATTCAGGTGTAAATTTCATGATGCAAATGCTTTTATGTAAATGCTCCTGTAAGCTTTAATATTTATAACCTTATTTTCAATTTCAATATTTCAACAATATTATTGAATTTTTTATTCCAGGTTTCATATATTGTTATTGACTTTATAATCGCACTTATATATAATATTGAATATAGCTTGAAAATGATCAGATAGAGAAAATAATCAATCAGAAAATGATTTTGCCTATCAAGTTTGTTCATCTGAATTGTAGATAAGACATAAAATAAAAAGTAGCATTAAATTACAATTTTAAAAAGATAAAAGGCTTTGCTGGTTATAGTTTATCACATAAATTCATAGCCATGGATAATAATGTTAATATTTTTATTAACATGAATACAATTCAAGACCCAGATAATATCCTTTTACGTATAGAGGCATGCATATGGCCACTAAGTTTAAGACCGTTGAGGTTCTTTGTGATTGTTTTTGTATTACAATTACATGTATATTTGTTGTTGGTACATCATATTATTAAAAAATGTACAAAATTTGCAGTTGATAACAAAGATTTCAATCAAACACAATTAAACTTATTAAGAAAAGGTTTTGTTACATTTTTTGGAGGAGATAAAATATTTATATATAATATATTCATGAATATACTAAAAATAATGTATACATTTTTTATATCATTCATTTCCTTATATACATTATCAGTGAAAACTAAACAAAAATGGATGGAGCTGATATCACTTAACAATCCATATAAATATATGACATTCTAGAGGGTATAATTTTGATAATTAAAGAATAGCAAAAATACTTTTTCTGTGACAGTATTTTACATATTTTACATACATATCATTAAGTGATGTTTTGGATCAAGAGATTTTGAACTTAAAGACAACTTAATTATCTTCATTGCATTTACTTTTAGTTGTTACAATATGATTTTGGAAAACAGATCTTCGAGACTTGAATGACCAAAAATAAGAAGTTCAAAAGTCAGTGACACTCTGATATTTGAGAACATTTCTTTACAACATGATACCATATTTAGTCCTGGGCGACTTGAAAAGCAAAAAGTTTTAAATTTTCAAAAGTCAGTGAATTGTTTTTTCAAATTATCCAGGTGATTGTGAAATATGTATTTTGAGAATGCATTTATTACTGGAACTTTTGGAAATCTTTGTTTTGTTATGAAAATGACAGATTGTTGATGTTATGAGTAAAAACATAATATAAATGGATTTATGTAGTATAAGTACAACAGTGTTTCAATATTTTCACTTAATTGAGTGCTAGTTTTGCTAGCAATAACACCAAAAACATCACATAAGTGAAAAACCAATGATTATTATCAATATTATCATTTAATTCAACATATCATTTTTGACCATTTACAAAAATGATATAAACATTTTTAATACATTTTCAATAAAAATTTAAACATTTTTAATAATTTTTTTCAAAATTCCAAATGTATAATTCTTACCTGAACTTCATCACAAGATATACTTTTAGTTTTATCAAGAACCATACTGGCTGTTATTCTGTGCTGTCTAACTATCTGTCTCAACTGTGTCAGCTTCACCTCTGTATCTTCCCTACAGGACTGTCCGAGTGTAATGATGCAAGACTCGTATGTTTTGACATTAAAGGGTGGTTATCTTGTTCAAGGTGACATTCTCATGTAACTTGGACCTTCAAGTACTAAGTTATCTCTCAAATATGCTTGAGTCATCTTAAACTTGCAAAAGGTGATGACAAAGTTCATAAAGATAAAGGTTGTTTTCTTGAAGGTATTTTCGTACAGAAAAATCTAAACAAAATTTAAAATCATCTTGAATATTTAAAAGAGATCAAATAACCCAAATTATATATTGTTAACAGAAAGAAAAAACGTGAACTTGATTTTTGTCATTCAAAATTTTTGGTATATGTTTTCATTTCAAACTGATGTTAAAGTTATGTTTTCTTCATAGTATTTGAGAGAATATTTTATTAAGTGAAATATCAATTAATATGGAATATAATTTTTTTAGAAGATATCACTTGTTGATGACAAAGTATAAATTTATTTTATCACTGATAAAAGCAGAAATTTTCAATTTTGCAAGCCATTTATTATCATCATAACTGAAAATGTAAATCCTACTTTTGAAATAACCATATTGAATAACATGTTATTCCATCCAGTATGATGTTAGTACAAATGTACATTCTTTATCATGTCAAGATATCTATACAAGTACATACATGCTTCTGGAGTTAGGGAAGTTCAGATAGTTTTGATAGATTATATATCAAGGCTCACTTATCAGGTTACTTAACCTGTTAAACCCCCTTGTGACCTTGATAAAAGAGAAACTTGTTTTTATCATAAGTGAAAAATCTAAAACAAATTTGTTAAAGTCACTGGAGCATTGGGGCACTTTACTTGTTGAAATATGTACCTATTTTATATTTTTTCCAAAGCCAAAAATCAAACAAAATATCATTGCTTAACATGATTTGCCAAATTCATAGAAAGAATCTCATGTTTTAGTGTAGTGTTCATGCAGCCATTTTAATGTGAACACCTCTAAAGTGGAGAAAGGTATTGCACAGCTTTACCAACTTGGTACTTTTGTTTGAGAACTTGTTTATCTACCAAAGGACTGATATGCTATTGGTAACATTTCTTTTCCTATTCATGAGATCTCATTATTTCCAAAAGAAGATGTGTTGTAACCAAAATTGGCCTAAAATCAAATCTACAAAGTTAAGGGAAACAGTGATGTGTTCAGTTAGAGATATGCAAATTTCATGGTGAATTTTATTTACATTCATTTTACTATTCATTTGACCTTTATTCAAACCTGAATGAAATAAAAACAGAGTAAAACTTTCCACAAAACTAAGAATCATAATTCTGTACTTCTGAGCATTAAATGAATTGCATTGAACATTTCTTTTCATATGTAGTTAAAGACCCTGACTCATAATGACTCACACAAATATTTGGTAGATTTGAATATTGCTCAGATTCAGCATATAACACACACTATTTCTTACCATCCACACTTTGATATATGTCATGAATGATTAGGAAAATCATGCATATTCAGTTAACTTAATTCTTAACCCCAAGAAGGAACCCACACAGAAGTTGTATAAATCTAAAAGCCTAAAAACCCAAAAAGCAGTTGTTATGGTTTTTGTATTAGCAGTGCTCATGCTCTGTACAAGAACTTGATTAAGTTTCAAATATTCATGAACAAAGAATATATAATCCTAATTTCTCAGTCAGGAGTCTAAGGTAATACAAACTCAAGAAAAATTATGTCCTTAAAAAAATCAATTTGAATGAAAAAGTTAGTTTCAGAGTGTCAACTCAGGTGTTAAAATAAACACGTTTTTTGGACAAAAACAAATTGAATCTAAAAATAAAGTACAAGGTAAATATATGTCCCTCCCGTAACCCAACTACAACAGGTAGGCATGCCATTTATCAGTGTTATCCAGGTATCCAGGTATCCAGGTAAGTGGGTGAAGGCCAGGTAGTCTGATAATCTTACTCTGGTGATATGTTTAAACAATACATTGATTACTTCACCGTTAGGCCTTAACATTCATTTCTACGTTACTCCTAAGAGATATCGCTTTGACAGTAGATTTTGAACAATGCCCTGTAATCAGAAAATACATGACATCACAAACGTTTTACATCATCAGTAATGACGTCACAATGCTATGACGTCATAAACATAACGACGTCACAATACTATGACGTCATTAACACGATGACGTCACAATGCTATGACATGACTGTGTTGGCAGTTTTAGGACTATGCAGTGTTCAAAGATGTACATTTTTCATGTTTATGTGATGCAAAATGATTTTGGATGATAAATAGAATCTCACCCTCGTGTCTTCTGATATCAAGTATATCAACACTCGTTGATAAAAGTAAAATATCCTCGGCAAGCCTCGGATATTTGGTACTATTATCAACTTGTGCTGATATATTTGATATCAGAAGACACTTGGGCGAGATTCTCTATATATGCCTTTCAAGAATGTCATACCATTACTATGCATTACCATACCATACCATGCCATGCCATGCCATGCCATGCCATACCATACCATGCCATGCCATGCCATGCCATGCCATGCCATGCCATGCCATACCATACCATACCATACCATACCATACCATACTATACCATATGATGCATTACCATACCATACCATACCATACCATACCATACCATACCATACTATACCATATGATGCATTACCATACCATACCATACCATACCATACCATACCATACCATACCATACCATGCCATGCCATGCCATGCCATGCCATGCCATGCCATGCCATACCATACCATACCATACCATACCATACCATACCATACCATACCATACCATATGATGCATTACCATACCATACCATACCATACCATACCATACCATACCATACCATACCATACCATACCATACCATACCATACCATACCATACCATACCATAACATACCATAACATAACATAACATAACATGCAATATTATACTCAATGAAGACACCTGGTATACTGTATTTGCTCAATAAATAGTATATCATGCATGCACATTAAGAAATGTACAATGAATTCTCAAGAACTACAAATGTAATAGAATCCTCATCATACCAACTGTGAATTTATCTCAAAGAGGTTGTATGCAAAGGAGTTTATGACGAAAAACAACAATACCATTTGTTTAGCCTATGCAATGCATTTTGGCCAATGAATCTAAGTCACAATGACTTGACAACACAAGTTATCTATCAAAAACTTTGGACTCTTTTATTTGTGTTGTATTTTAAACTACAAACCATCATACAGAATATAAGATGTAATAAATTCTTATTCGCTTAGTTATTTAAAATCTTTTGACATTCAAAATGATTTTGCACAGAAATTATGCAAAAAATGTTATTAACTTATATTTATGACTCTGTATTCTTCTACTGGAGCAAGAGCATTGTATGACTAATAACCATGAGCATTGATATAGAACAGAAAGTGGCAAAACACACTAAAACTTTGTGATACTTTGTGATATTTGTTAAGTGTGCATAAAGACAATGTCACTTTTTGTAAGAAATGTAATGGTAATGGAAGGAAATTGTTAATTCATTTTCCATATTTTAAATTTATCTTTTTCATTTTCAGTTTGAGCAAAATTATAAAGAGTACATAACATGAAGGTTTTCCTAAATATCTATATGCCAAATGTATACTTAATACTTATCAAATTCAACAAACTTAACACAAATGTGAATTTGATAAAATACATATCAAAGGTAATTGTCATTTTACTAAACTTATTAAAAAAAAATATTACAATTTTTAATTAAAACATTATTTTTTAAGGAATTGTTCATTTTATCCAAATTATTCCACATTCTTTTCTTTTTCATTTTCAGTATTAGCAAAATGTTGTTTTTTTTAAATAATGAAAACAAATACAATTAACAAGGGAATGAAGAATTAGTACATGCACTGTACTCTTAAAAGAATAAATCAACTATAACACAGTGCCCTGAATATTCAATGACCCCATACTCTCCTCCCTGACCCTCTTTAAGTATGGTCATATATCATGGTAGCTAAACCTCCTTAAGTTATCCGGACACCTGAACTTACGGGTAAGGTCTTTTTACAGTCCTGAATTCATTGGCTTAAGTGTTCTTTTACTGCAATGTCTACATAAATGAAAGCCATAATTATCATTTATGACACCTTATTTTAGAATAAAAGTTTTAGTGAAAAATTGCACAAATTGTCTTATTTTGAATTCAGAGATTTCTTTCTTTTCTTAAATTCTTGATTTAATAATCACACTAACTATTCAAATGAACACTTTTTTAGTATTTTTTTCATTTACATATAATTTGTAAGAAATGAGATTCTTTATCTAAGATATATAAACGAACCTTTTTACTATTAACAGCTAAGACTTTTTTCTATCTTAATGCAGGTTTGTGAAATATTCTCAAGAGAAACCGTAGAACCTTTTTTATTTTCTATGACACTTATCATGAGCTTAGCAGAGAATCTTTTACTTGACAGTTATGAGCTTTTACTGTCTCCTGAACAAATGGGATATGGTTGAGTGCCCATACACCGTCTCTTCTTACCATACATGCCAGATCATCCATGTACAAAAGTACAGGGAGTAAGACTCATGGGGAACTTTAAAAAATTGGGACAAGTCATATAAGTAACTTGACGAAAGGTCAAGGAAAAACAAAGAACAAACAAAGAATTTTGTTTATTTGGGGGTCAAATTTACAATCTTTTCTTAAAACAATGAACAAGAAACAATAATTTTAACATCTTAGGGAATGAAATATGGCAAAAATAACATGCCTTTACAGATTACCATCAATGTTTATTTTATGTTCTTGTGTTCCTTCTTCTGTTTGGGTTTACTGCTTAAAACTCTTGTGTTCATTTCAGTAAAAACGTTTTAAACATATATTCTATAATAACATATTTCTAATTAACTAGATCTAAAAGATTTTTTTCCTAATACCAATGGACAAATAAATCATTTTCGACTTCTTCAAACCTGTATACATAAGTATTCATTGCCGATCAAACCAACATAATTAATAACCACGACTTTAAGTAATTACGTATACACATGCTAGATAAATTAACAGCGTAATTAAGAGCTACTACCATGACGGAGTTCATCACAGTAATGAAACCTGATAATGCGGTGCATCTACAATCAATGGAACAGTTTCGCTTGCAATTGTAAAGGTGGTTGCTCTCTGGTGACGCCAGATTGTATTTCAATATCTATATCAAATGCCCATTGTACTTAAAGTAACAATATAAAAAAAATGTTTCCGCTTTAAAGAACAATATTTCTAAAATTAAATCCGTATTTGATTCCCCATATTTCATCAAAGCAAGATATCAACTGTGCATGTTCGTGAAGAATTCGGCACTTGATGGCATCGAGAACGGGTGACATGAATCTGCAAGATGGTTTTATGAGAGAGACTTTGCACGCTCTTATATAGTTTGATTAAGAGCAGAAATGTTAACTAATTTATAAGTTCACTCACCTTAGCTTTACTGCCATTTTCCAATCGGCGTTTCTTTGCAAATGCAGCATCCATGTTGTTTAAGTTCGGCTATCGATTAACTCGCAGAATGTGTCACAGAGTTCTTGACACGACCTTGGCCTTAAATCTGGGGAGTCCTCAAAAACAAAGGCTCTGGTTGGTCATTTCGGTCACACCTCCACTTGTTCCTGGATTTTGATTGGAGTAGAGCTCCATGTAAACACAGACGTATCTGTCAACCCGTTTTGGTATAAGGACCATAACAGTTTGATATCAGCATGGATTATGATAATGGCGAAACATGATATAACCGGTTTGCCCTCGATAATCATTTTACTTGTTTATTGAAATGATTAGGACTTATGTAAATCAATATATTCATTTTACTATCACAGTAATAAATCTTTGTTGTTTTAATATTGACTTTATGTCCAGTACAAAATGTTTGTCAGGTGTCATACATATTTTTCGAGTGGAGTTTTAGATAAGAAAAAAAAGAAATTGTATTTCTCACATCCATGTTTACATATATATGTATTATCATTTGTGTTGTAAAATGCGTCGTGTTAGAATATAAAGTTGTAATGAAAAAGTATTTACACGACTCGAACTATAAGGTCCGCAACTTAGAAAAGATAAATTCGATTGACTAATATTTACATAAGCGTTTAAATTCAAAATTCTTTTTCTTTCTAGGCAATCAAGGTAATGTTACAGAAAATGATAGAGATGAAGATCATTGGTAGAAAATGTTGGCGAAAATAAAAAAAATTTAAATGCAGAAATTAATAAATAAAGAGAAATAATAGAATGGAAGAAGAATGAAGAAAACAATCAAAAAAAAGAAGGAAATAGAATACACGCAGTTTAACTGTAAGAAAGGGAATAATCATGTCATCTTAAAACCGGATGATAAGCATCACGGTTATAACACAACCATTTTATAAGATAGTATCTATTTATTCTCAGTCGCGTGTACGTTTCCGCACAATTTAAGAATTACACGTTTAATTAGGCAGGAGTTGACACAGAAAGCATTTCGTAACGCTGTATAACAAACCAAAACATTTCAAGATCTTACTGGTTATGAATGTAAACTAGCAAGTACGGGGTAGATTGCATTGTTCTTTTGTCAAAATAATGACCTAACTCGCACCTTGGGTCTAAACATACAGCTTTATATACAATACCCCCCGACCTGTTAACCGCCTGTGGGTTAATCAGAATATTAACAGTCCTTGTATTCAACTCTTTGTCAGGCGAAACAAAACAGGATTGGGCAAATTAGGTGCGTGCTCATGCAAGTAAGTATTGCGTCATGCATGATCACAAACCAAAGAAGAAAATTGGGGGAAATTTTTAAGTTATATCATTTATGATAATTGTAATATCTGTTTATATGTTATATGTTATATGGCACATGACCAGTCAGTTTATGCATTATCATATTGGCGCTTATAAGGTCAACTCAACCACAGTTGGCTTAAGTCATTGGCAGACTCATCCTCGATTTCCCAGGGCGGAATGTTCCGTTGCCCTACATCAAGCGTTACCGAGAATGTCGCGAACCTTACCTTGCAGAAATGGCAAAGTATTCAACTAAAGCAACCATTTGCCAATTTATTTTCCTTAATTGGTGATCGTCCACTTCTGATAAGCTTATGAGTGATGTTGTCGTCACATCTGGTCAAATAGAAAACGAGTTTCACATATTGTTCGTTTGGTACATATCTCAAGTAGAGAGGACAATAAGGAGTTGAACAGGTTATAGAACTGGGCCCTCTTTCACAAAGCCTTAAGGTGATCGTAAGTCCTTAAGGTGGCATTAGTTCAATGTTAAAGAATGGGAATTAAGATCAACCTTAGTAAAGGTTGCTTTATGAAGGCAGGCCCAGGTCTCTTGATTTCAATGAGAAATGGGAAGTAACGTATTTGTTATCTTGGGGTGAATATTGGAGATGCGCCATCAATGACGAAAAGTTGAATTGAATAGCAACACCACAGCTTTGTACAACAAATGCCTACAGAAACTATACTATGAGGAAAAAAAGGATCTTTTGATGCATGCTGATGAGAAATTGTTGAAACTTTTCTACACTTGCTTTGTGAAAAGAGCCTTTTCTTATGACATGCAGTGTTGACACAACTTTTTCAATTTTCAAAATGTAAACAAGATAACCATGATTATAAAAAAAAGTTGTTTGCACCATTCTACGCGATTTTACGTTAATATATATGATGAAACAATATTAAAATCACATGCAGGAAATTGTGCTTGCGGCCTGTATAATAATATGAAAGTTAGTGTGTTGTTACGCGTATCAACCCATTATCTACCAATAGTATAAACTTTTTCTATATAAGTCGTACGTGTATCTCTGTTAGATAGAAGGATTCCCTTTTAATAAAGTGTTATCTTATATCAGCTTATCTTTATCTTCTGTTTTAGATCGTACCAAAGCTAAACAATATGTCATAAAAACACGGAGTTGCTCTTTAAAGGGGCAGTAGCACGTTTTTAGGGGGAATATAAGGTGCTGTTAGGAAAATTAAAATTGATGGTTCCATTTGAAAGACAATGTATTTAAAGTAACTGAAGCAGTAATAATTCAAATATAATGTCAAGTATAGCCATGCGATTACTGAATTAAAGGTGGTCACATAAAATGGCCACCAATGGATTTTATGTGAATCTTCATACTTTGTCCTCTGACTATGGATGATTGGCTTGTGTAATGAGATTTTTGACACTGTCAAAATATTAAATTTAGCATTTTAATACTTACAATTATCAGTGAGAAATTGAAAATATAAAATTATCAAAAAACGTGCTACTGCTTCTTTAAAGGATCTTTCCAGCTGCAGCTGGTCCCATAACAAAATACTATATTTGCAGTCTGGTTTGTCAATGCTGAAAGAAGACACAGGACAGCTATTTTTTCTTGTTTGCTACAAGTGTTCTGATTTTGAAAATGATTTTACATGGGACGTCCTCTATTTACTATATCTTGTGTTTTCAGATAGCACATAAACAACAATCTAAATGGCAAGTAGATTTGATGTGATTTTGATTGGAACTATCTTTTTTAAACCGTTAAAGTAACACTAGACACTGAAATATGATGGGTTTATTACAGGATACTACATAACTTTAGCTACAGAGATAGTCCTTAAGTAGCGAGTTTATATACAAACATTTTGGCTTTATCTTGCTTAGTAAACGAAAACTGTGATCTCATCCAAAACCTCATACTTTATCATGAATTGACGACTTTTTGGCTGTAAAAGAATATATTCACTGACGCTGTTGATTCATTCATATCATTAGATACATATTATTGTACGAATTCCACCTAAACGTGATTGCCATATTTTGCTCACTTTAAAAGTAAGTTGAGAATGATATATAATGGAGAAAAGTATATTCTTTAATAAATTGTGCAAAACTGAAGTTTATGCCAAATGGCTTAATATGTATCTTACTTTTTTTAGAAGCATTTAAAAGCTGGTTGATGAAGGTTGTTCTTTTTCTTAATATGTATCTAAGTTGATCCAAAGTCGACCTAATTATGACTCCTTATCCTAGGCAACTTATCTAGTATTGATGGGGAAAGTGTGTGAATGTTAAAAAAACATCATTTTCACCCAGATTGATCAGGATTTCATTTAATTATGTTTACAAAGCAGTTCCCTAGCTGCTGAGTTAATTGTACACCCGTTTTGATGAATGAAATATTCAAATAAATAAAACATTTTTTTATAATGGATAAAAACAAGTTGAACTCAATTTCAAAATTCTCGAAGTCCTAGATTTTGGACATAGAGTCGCCCAGTGACCCCAGATTAAACTGCTGGGGCTCTTGCAGTGGTAGGTGATACAAACACGTAAGGCATGTTCTAGTTACACCACGGGGGTTGAACTTGTTCACATTGTGGAACCCGTTTGGGCTCCGAACCAAGGCCACATAGAAAAAATATACATAATACAGATAAAACATGCCAATCACAAGCACCTGAGGCATTGGTATTGCTTGTATACTAAATGTAGTTACTAAGTATATGAACAATACCAATGCCTCAAGAGCATGTGATGCCAATCAAGACCTTACAAAAACATGTTTATGGTTGTTTAGATTTACTCTCTTGGTGCCACAGAGAAAGCAAGACGGAACTGATTATCCTTAGTAAAGGTTTGGAAAAGTGCCGTGAATAAAAATAAAGTAAGGAAGCAGAAACCCTGGAAGACTTGATAGAATATGAATAGGAGATAATCCTTTTGTTTTTAAAATTTTTAGTAATTCGAACGTAGATCCGACAATGAAACAAACAAATCAAATACAAGGATATTGCAATGTCATGATTGAATCATTTGTACGGGCGGATCCAGGATTTGAATTTTGAAGGGGTGCGCCAAATGGGTGCCGCAACTCAAGAACTACTATGAAATGATTACTTTGAATAAAAGAATGTGTCCACAAGAAAATTAGCTAGTTTTCAATATTTAGGTACCCAGTTACCGTTTTTCCTGAAATTTTATACGAGAAAAAATACGGACAGCATTTAATATATTTGGAACTCTCTTGGAACTGTCAATGATAAGCTTTAAATCGTTTTGTCATGTTACAATATGTGCATTGTTGATTGAAACGGCTATTTCGGCTCTCATTGACCGACCAACATCGAGGTCTCTAAAGCTTTGTAAACAAGACTACAGGCACAACAATCCCTAAAAAAAAGATATAGAAACCTATTCATATACTACTTGCTTTGCATAAACAGCCACACCAAGACTGAAATATTTCTGTTTACAGTAAATGTTGCAAGATGTCAAAGGGGCCTTGTCTTAAAGGAGCAGTAGCACATTTTTTCGATTTTTTACTGATAATTGTACATTAATGCAAATGTATTCTTTTGCAAAAATTACATTACACAAACAAATTATCCATAGTCAGAGAACAAATTATAAGTCCATTGGCGCCATTTTTGTGTGAACACCTTTAATTCATTTTGTGTAAGAAAATTGAATCGCATGGCAGAATGTTACGTATATATTTGATTTATTACTGCTTCATTTAGTTTAAATACATTGTCTTTCAATTGAAACCATTTATTTTCATTTTTCTGACATCACCTTATATTCTGAAAACATTCTACTGAACCCTTATATACCAGGATGTCTTAAAGTTTGAATTTCAATCCTTGCAGTTCTCATCACAAAGTGGAGGCTGTCTACCTATTATTGCTGCAAGATGTTAATTAATCTGTACAAGATAGATAACAAGTGGAGACACATGTTCAGTATGCTTGATAACATCGAATAGTCAAGCTGACAAACAAGATAGTGATAATTATTACTCCCCTGTGAAAGATACCCCAGTGTAATATTTATACAGCAATATTAAACTAGTGTAATATCACAATGCTAGCATGACGTCACAGAAGTATATTTTCTTACGACCTCAGGATGTAAACAAGCCGTCTTGCGGAGTCGCAGAAATATTACTTTGTACACACTGTCAGCAATTTTGTTTGATTTTTAGGACAAATAATAAACAAAATGCTAAACTTCCTTCACTTAAAATACCATATTTATAACTAATGAATAATTTGGTATCAAAGTGCTTCGCTTTTTTCACACAAAATCGTTTAGTATCCTCCATGTGTGAAGGTAACATTTCAACTTATATCCTACCTCAAGTTTCATATTCTGGAGTGAGTGCAGCTAACATAACATGCCTCTATATATATATATAACACAACAACTAGGAAAGTCTCCTAAGAAATTACCAATTTAAAGTTCAAAACACGGTTCCACTACAGCAGAACACGGATAAAGCGAACTCGGATATAGCGAACAATCGGATATAAAGAACAATTTTCAAGTCCCGTCACTATATAATATCATTAAAATGATATGTGTATAGCGAACACCAGATTATAGAGAACTAAAATCTTTGGTCCCTTGGAGTTCGTTATATCCATGTTCTATTGTATTTGCATTGCACAAACGCAATGTGGTCTGATCATTATGTCAGACGTTAGAGTTATGTCCTAAATATGTTTTTCCATGAAAAGTTTGAGCATAGAAATCACAACAATTATCATGTTTCACAATTGAAACTTTGTTGCAGTCTTTCATCAGCAAATTGATCTTGGTAGGGAAGAACAATTTAAAACAAAACAACAAACCCTCAATGGATAGTTTTTTATTATGTTGTTCAATAACATAATGAAATGTACAATAATGACACAAATGTTTCAGTATTTAAAGGAGCTGGTGATCCTAATATTCAACACTTTTGAATCAACTGTCAATTACTTTATCTTAATAATTTGGAATTCTCAAATTGATATCCAAATGGCTTGTTAACTGGAAACATGTAAACATGGACATTGAACTGTCAATCTCAAATTAAAATTTAAGCTTATTTGAAAGATGGACATCAAAGTTACACATTTCTCACCGAGCTGTGATCATATCAACAGACAATCTGGAGAATGAATTCAAAAGTGACACTTCATACCAGAAAGACATATTTCTGTGAAGACTGCTGGTCACAGGACACTGAGAAGCACTATGTGTTGTATGCAGATGGTCAAGTCATGTGAACAGCTGGTACACTGTAACACATGGATGTAGATGAAGATGATATCACCGAGCTGATGCCCCCCTCCCTAGTGGTCCATGCCCTCAGTCTCAGGGCCCCCCACGCTGGGTTCAGACGGGGCCGCCCCGCCCTCCTCCTGCCCCTCCATGGCAGCCTGTAGAAAGATTACAGAGTTAAATAAAACATATCTTCAAAGTGGCAAAAATTTTTTCTTAATTGCAAAACCTGAAACAATTTTGTCATTCACAAACATTCATTGTTTTTTTCAAGCATATAAATAACATCTACATAGTTCATTTACTGATACTTGATTTCTTTTCTTGGATGACAATTGAGAAATAACAGTAAGTTAACATAGGAACAACCGACACGAATCAATTTTACTTAATTTCTATGCAAAAAACTGAGATCATGACTTGCGTTGCCTGAACATGCAGCGATTAGTGGTGTCAATATCAAGTGTAAATCAAACCTTAATCTACAATACAACAACACTGGATCCTGTTCCACAAAACACTTACAACTGATTGTTAGGCTGCAATAATTTGTTATCAATGTTAAAATAAAAGGCGACCATTGGTCATAAGTTTATAACTGCATTGTGGAACGACTCCCAGAGCCATAATTAAAAGTGAATGCAAGGAAATATAGATGTGAACTGACCTCTCCCTCCTCCGCCGGGGGTGGTGGCGCGGTTCTCTCCTCTCCCTCTATCATCGTAAGCTGTGTCAGTCAAGGTCATACTCATAGGTCATTGGGAACACATTGAAACAATTATGGTCCTTTGATTGATAGTTACCGGTACACATTATCTTGTCATTGACAACTGTGAACTTTGAAGATTGTGAAAAACGAAAAGTCTCGAACCTGGAACTCCCATGTTTGAAGTGTGATTGTCACCCAATTTGCAAGTTTGTCTAAATGTCCTAAAGTTGTTTCTCATATAATTTCAGCCTCTTCTTTCAAGAAGATGAAGCCAAATGCTACAAACTTTTATTTCAATCAACATTAAAAATAAAATTTCTCGTAATTGCACAATGTTGGTTGTCAGAGAATACATTACCATTTCTATGTTAATTATCAAAGGCACAATAAAATATACTATATAGAAATGAACCTATGGATCTAAAACTTTACAAACTGATTATAATTCAGGTAAAACCTAATTATCAAAAAGAAATGAATCACTTTTGTATGATACTTGTCCTAAAACCATTGTCAGACAACATGGAAAGGATACATATTTAACCACATCTTCATCATCATATATAGCAAATTCTTGTTCTCTCCCCACGATCCCGATGGAACAGTTCTGGAATCAACAAGTTTTATGACAACTTAAAGAGGCAGTAGCACGTTTTTAGAGGGAATATAAGATGACTTCAGGAAAATGAAAATTAATGGTTCCAATTGAAAGACAATGTATTTAAACTAAATGGAGCAGTAATAATTCAAATTTATAACATAAAGTTTAGCCATGCGAGTAATTATTTTTTTTCAAAATGAATTAAAGGTGTTCACAAAAAATGGCCGCCAATGGATTTTATGTGAATCTTCATAATTTGTCCTCTGACTATGGATGATTGGCCTGTTTAATGAGATTTTTGTCACTGTCAAAATAATACATTTAGCATGAACTTACAATCATCAGTGAATAAAATAAAATATAAAATTATCAAAAAACGTGCTACTGCCCCTTTAATGACATTCTTATTATAGTGTGGACACAAGGATACAGAACATATCAAAACATATTTATGAAATTGTTAGAAATCTTATATGTATGATATAATTTTCTTTCTTAGTCACAGAAACAGGCTGAATTTGAAATTCTACAAATGCGCTACTTGGACAAAGGGACACAATTCAGAACAAATCAAAATACTTTGGTTCATCAATGACTGTAATGTCTTGCATGGCCATTCAACCGGACAATTTGAAATACTGATAATTCTTGAATTATCACCGAACTTTCAGAAAATCTCAACACCAATTTTACCATGTTTTCATCAAGTAAGGCGGCTATTCAGATATGTCATTTTTCAAAGCCATGAAATGTGTGCTCACTTTTGTAAAATTCAAACAAAAACATTGCTTTATTTTTTATAAATTTTTTTAATTATCATAGTATTGTACACTGTACATTGCTGACACAAATGCCCAATAATCCAAAAGATGTAATGAAATAGATATTTGCAAGTTTGTTCATACCGTCAACAACATACAAGCTTCACATAGCATTGAGTAACCAGAAGTCAGCAATATGAGGGTTTTGGCCAGATGGATATCAGGTTATTTGTTGGAGCTAACCATGGAGATATATACGCTGATACAGCAAGGTGAAACAGAGGATGCTTATTAGGGCTGAGTATCATGGGAAATCTCACGATACGATATGTATCACGATACAGACAGGCGATACAGAATGTATCACGATACACTGTTTAAAGTATAACTTTGTGCATATTTTGTGAAATATTCAAGATGGTGGAAATTTTGTGTATTGAGATGATAAAAAAATCGAAGATTAAAAAGGTTTTTTTCTTCTTCAAAAACAGTTATCTATGAATCAGATTGCTTCATGCTTACTGTAGTTACAGTTACTGCACAACACTAGCTAGTTTTATAGTGTTCACTTAGTTTTTCTTAGTAAGTGAAATTTATTTTTAATGTATCACGATACAGGAAGCTCACGATACAATAATCACGATTTCCCAAGCTACGATTGTATCGTAGGTATCGATGAATCGTTGCAGCCCTAAATTGTTTATCAAGTTTGTAACAGAGGCTGCTTATCAACAAGTTGAGGTACAGACCTTGGTAGTGAGCTCCAGATCCTGTGGTAGTGTGTCTCTCAAGGATCTCAGTCCGTGCTTGATCAACTCCTCTAGTGAACCTATCGTACATCAACACAAAATTAGGCATTTTCTTTTCCTTCTTTCTTTCATAACTCTTCTTTGACAGGTCAACAAAATCACTGACAGTGGTTGATGAATCTTAATACTCTTGCAATCAACTTCAACAAGATGAAAATCAAGATTGGAATATTCTTATGGTCACTTAAAATGAAATATCTATATATCACTTAAGTTGACACTGATTAGAAAACTTTTAAATACCAATTGACTTGTTATTGAGCTAAAGAAAAACATTGTATTTTCAACATGAAATAAGCAAATTACAGTTTATTGTATGTCAATGTGATTTACAAGAATTCCACAATGTCCAAAAAATCATTATCTAATAGAAGAATCTGTTTCTGAAATCTACAAATAATGTTCTGAATTTTGATTATGAATTCTGATTTTTTGATGAGTAGAACTGCCATGCCACTTACTCTCGAGGAACTCAGATAGTTTTCTCTCAAGGTAGGTTCTAGCGGATTGTGATCTGGCGCCGATAGCCATGGCCTTACAGTCGTAGTAGTTGGCAGAGGGACAGGTCTGGTAGATGTGGGGACCTTGGGACTGAAACACAACCAATCATCATGTAGTTCTGATGTTTTTAAAAATGTGAAGATTTGATTTAATAAAAGGGAAACCATAATCTCCATTATTATCCAACAGGTTCACTGTCAAAACCTTTTCTTTGAAAGCAAGGTTTTCAAATTACTTAATTGTTTATTTGTGTTTGGAATTTTTAAAGAACTAGGGTAATAGCAATTGTATTATACTTGACAATATTTGTTGACAAAATAAGATTACATCAATCATAAAAGTCTCTGAAATTTTCAGGTATATTCTGTGAATGTTTGGATCTGTTGCAACAATGAAGATTACATCCACATTGATATTTCCAGTATTAAGAATTGTTTCTTCAAATGTCAGGATTTATAGATATAAAATAAGGATATCCTAATACACATTAAATTAACTTGTTGATAACAGGTTATCTGAAAGACATATCTAAAAATTTTGTAAAAATGACATATGGCAATTTGACACAATGTGTATATCAAATATTGAAAACAAGTAAAGGAGAGACACTTATGATACTCACATCATATCCAGCCACAAGCAGACCAACACCAAATGGACGTCTACCGTACCTCTGTGTAGGAACTTGAGATTCTGGTCAACGTTAAGGAAGTATCATTGTGCTCATTTCTAGCATAAACTTAGATTTTTTTCATTAGCAATTATTACAAAATTCAGTTAATTGAATTGAAGGGCTTGCGTCAGCTGAATTATCAAATTGACCAATCAGGGCTTGGTTTACCAAGCGGCAATATTCTGGCTTTGCAAGTTTAACCTTGGAGGGTCATAGGTCACCTAAAGGTCGGCTGACACGACCTCTTACTATATCTCGCTAGACTCAAAATCTGGAGTGTAGCGAGTATTATTAAGGCTGGGTTTACTTAGACTGGCTCCACACTGACGAGGTTCTTAATAATGTGATTAGTTGAAGACTGCTCAAAGCAAGTTAACAAAGGATACTGTTTCCGATCATGCTGACGAGTCGGGACACTGGTAGAGGTGTTTCATATGCGTATCTTGAGTTGAGGCATTCAGATCGCATGAAGTTACTGGAAAAGGAAAATGATCTTCAACAAATAATACTATTTCACTACATACACTTTGAACACATAACAAGAGTTGGATTTATAATTGGGGATTGATAGTGAAATTGTTTTGCAAGATTTTAGAAGATACTAAGAATATTCCTAATCAAGATACTGTTAATATTCAGGGGTTGCTTTCTATCAAGATTTTCTCTAATGTCCATATATAGCATAAAAAAATATCTTCCTTTCTTCGACTAGTTGTGAATATTTCAAAGGTTATACTGCAAGGAAGGAAATTAGATTACAACTCTCTTTTACCATTCTGCTTGCCTACTGCTAGTCAGGGAATGACCTTAAACTTGTAGTAATGAAAGACGAGCCTGTAGTGGTAATTTTATGAATAAACTATTCTCATATGTATACATGGCTTAAGAGATTAGCTCAACTTTTCAATATTTTCATATGATTCAGTTTAATCGACGTCAAGGGAGTTAACTCTCAGCGAAACTTGTTATCCCGAAAGTGTAAAATGGTGTATTGGATTTATATAGAATTATGGACACTTGTTGAAATTGAAATGACATCACAAGTCTGACAAGTTTTCTTGAGAAATTCTGTTCATGAATTGACCAGCAATTTGTAATCTTTAGAAATAAGTATAGTATGACTTATTTCAACTGACCATAGAAGCCTAGCATCAGCTGTGAGACCAGCGATTGACACGCCCACATGGTTGTCGATTGGGAGAATCTTCTTCTGATGGGCAGATAACTCTGACGGGGCTCGCTGTAACAACAAGGTTTGTATGAAGTCTAAAGTTCTCAGACCTTTGTGTCAAATTAGCTATTACCATTAATATTTTCATATGTTAGACCGAAAGAGTTTGGGCGATTTCATAATGCAGAAATGCTTTATCAGCTTTGAAAATTTTTCAATGTATTTTTGTAACAACCAAGTGATATTTGATCATTCACTAGACAATCTGCAATAAACCTTTTTTTTCTTCATATTTTCATCAATTATCATGAATTGTTTTTTGGAAGACTTTTAATGATTGACTATTTTGAACACTTGCAATCATTTGGCAGTGTTGTTCCTTGGTGATCTGGTAAGGGGGTCATTTAAGCCTCTACTGAGAAGATGGGACACCTTGCAATGGTAAAAGTTTTATATTTCAACAAATTTTAAGGGGTACCAGGCAAAAAGGGTTGGCAAATTTACCAGTAACAACACTGCAGATGGCACCAACTTAAAACACATTTCTCATCCTATAGTGCCATTTAGAAATTTAGTCAACATATTTGAAACACATAAACAAGTCATCCTAAGACTCAAATAAAATTCTTTTACAGGAAAATCTTTGCTTTTTCACTTTAATACTATAGATGCATCTTTTTTATTTTCATAATTCCTTTCAATAAGGTACTATTAAAAAGCTTATTTTTGCGATGCATCCATAAGTGTAAAAACCCTTATCCTGTGGATGCATGCTTGATGTCGGGTCCAACCACTTGCCAATGCAATGTTCCTAAAGTTAAAGTAAAGTAAACTTAAGATTATACTGCATGACAAACCTTCAGTGCAACAAGAACAGCATGTGTTCGAGACTTGAGACCCACTGTAGCTGAACCCTGCTTGACGGCTTCCATTGCGTATTCAATCTGATGTATACGCCCCTGAAAATTATTAATGAAACATTTTAGTTGATTCTTTTGAAATATTTGAAAGTAAATGTGGTGTAAATCAAATCAGAATATCTAGTTAGGTATCATGGGACCCTCTATTATCATGGTAGAGTTTGTCGCTTCTGGAAAATCTTATTCAAACTCACATGCATCAATTATTGTTGTTATAATATGTTCAACTAGAAATTCTTCTTCAGTTATCATCTATGAAATTAATACTATATCATTATTCATTTATCACGAGAGCTATGAACTTCAGTCTTGCCTGCCATGTTTACACCGGAAAAAGTCGGCACTCTCTATTATCTCGGCAGTTCTATTTTTAGCACATATGGCACGCCTGCCTGCTTTCATTTGTTCCCAGATTTATTTTGTATTGTCTCAATTATTGAATCTAATCTTAATATAATCTTTGTTAACAGTTTAAGACATTAATTATTCTTTTTTATATTGATTTAGGATGAAATATAAATTTTACATTGAAACTCTTAACAAGGTTTATAAATATTCATAATTAATGAAATATATAAGATGGTGGATAGTTAAGGGCAATTTAAGAAATAATTTGAAAAAAAAATTTTTTAATTGAACAATAGAGAGTATTTTAAAATAGTATATATATAGAATTCCATATAAATTCATCTAAGAGGAATTGGTCTGAATTTTAAGTTAAAATAAACAAAACCGAAAAATTAATAGGTGCCCCGAAAAATGGAAGGACATTGTTATAAGTGATAATAACCTTACATTTTTGCCATAAAACAGCTAGAGAACCCGTAACTTCACAAATAATGTGAGAAAAGTCATTTCCGGCTCTATTTTTAGAAACTTCTGGATGAAGACGACCCTTTTGCTAATCGCATGATTACCTGAAGAGGGGTTTATCTTTTTTTGCAAGTTGATTTAAACAGTGGCAGGGGTTCGGCGATTTTCAAAGTGATCCATGCTATCGTAGTAATGCGAATATAGGACTATTTCTACGATCTAATGATACATTACAGTGAGAAATAGCTTTTACCGAGCAAGCGAAACTTATTGACAACATCTGCATATGTCAACAGCGGATAGGGCTCGTGTTTTCAGGTGCCACGATAATAGAGAGTCCGAGTATGATAAAGTATTTTGTTATTACTTAACTCTTTAAGTGAAATTCATATGGTACTGTTAAGAAATGATATTACACTATTTGTTAAATGTAAATCTGAAAATTAATTTGATTAAATGATTTAAGAAGGTAGAAAAAAATTAATTCAGTAGTTACCTGTGGGCTCCATACCGTGACATCGTTGTCATATTGGTTGCGAAACTGAACATAAAAAAATGAATGTGTTACTCTCCTGGTGAAGATATTGCAGTTTTATTAATCTACAATATTACAGGTGGCAATTTAGGATCGCAATATAATTTACAGCAAACTGATCGAAAAAAGGACAATTTTGCAAAGTTGACTAGATTTACACTTATAAAAGTACCACTAAATAGACTAAATTGAATACGATGTGGTAGGGTTATAAAGACTATGAAAAAAACCAGTTTACATTAATTATCGTCGGTAATTTATGAAAAGACCCACATAAAAACAACCTTTGGTTCACAAATCTTAAAATGATAATGCACAAATGTGACAAAATGTGGCGTCCAACCGGTAAGCGATTTTCTTCTCAACGATTCTTGTTGATTATAATCTCATTCAAAATCACTTTAAGACCAGATATTTGAAGTCATTAACCACAACCAGATCTACAAACAAATATACTGTACCATGTTTCACGTTTCTGTGCTGTTTGAGAAAACCTCTACAGCGTGACTCCACAGGAATATTTACCGGCGACCGTTTTCGCCTCTTTTCAGAAGAGTAACGTAACAGAGTAATGTCCCTTGGCTGTGTTCGCGCGATCTGTTTCTCACAATGACGTGAAAATGAAGCTTGCTTTGAGCCTTAAATGGTAAATAAAATATTACAAGGGTTCTTTTTAAGTCAGGGGTGTTTCATTCAGATCAAATTAAAATTACATTACACCAGCAGTACATGTGAGTATTTTAAATAGTTGTTTAAGATAAAAGTTCTGGATGTTCTCAAATTCTTAACTGACATAGAAAATTAAAGGCTTAGCATGTATTTAAAAAAAAACCCTTCTAATAAGTAGGTCTCAATCTTTCCAGTTCATCCTGACTCCAACAGTTTAAACTTTCACTGGTACAGTACCTCATTGCAATCAAAGGCTGTCTTCTCCAAGGGCTGGATGTTCTGATGCTTTACATGCACTCTAACCCCTGGGATCTTTCACCAGGAAAATCTTTACTGAAATAACCTGCCCTTATTCTTGTATTGAAAATATTATCAAATTAAAGGGCATGACATGGGATTCTGGAAAAAACATGTCTTGGTATCTAAACTTTCTTGCCGCATGTTGAGAGAATTTGATTTGAAAACCTTTTCAACTAGTTAGCAGAGAATACAATTCTTTTTACCAAAGAGCAGGAATTACAAGTTAATCTCCTCATCATTAGGTGGGCTCATGCTCACAGTTCCAGTTGGCAAGCAGCAGCCTTCTTTGATTATGCATTTCAGGCTGTAAATTTCAGTACAGATATCCTGATGAAAAGCACAAGGGCCTCAAAAGGTGCTGATAACTTCCTTGTGTTATCACTGAGTTCATAGGTCACCTGACACCACCAGTGTCAAGAAGGCTTTTGTGGCGAGGGGGTATTGCTATATCTATACATTAAGTACTGATTTTACTATAAATTTTAAAACACTGATTATTTTCAAATTCCTGTTATTTTTTCATCATTGCTCTGGATCTACATTAAACAGTTTGATTACCTGATGCAACACGTTTGTATCCCAGTAGCATCAACATTCAGGATATTGTGTTCCTTGACATGTCTATGTTAATCAGACTAGTTTTCTAACCCCTGATATATTTCACAGTAATAACTGTTATGAGAGAAGACTCGGCTGTGCAAGCCTACATGTGGAGCACAGTGGTGCAGTGGTTGACATGCTGGCCTCAAACATTAAAGGTCCTGGTTCAAATCCTAGTATCTGCGTTATCTAATGTGTTGTGTCCCAGGGCAAGGCTCCACCAAGTTGTTTAAATGGGTACCTGGAATAATGGGTATAGGTTTCAGCTAGCTCTTTGGCAATTCTCTCAGGGTAATAATATGTGGTGTTTTGAGAAAGTGTTTACATTCCAAGTACTTTTACCAGTCATTTATGGAAATATTTTAACACCATGGCTGTGTATCAACAACAATTTAAAGGGGAACAACAACCTGGCTCGTGAAACCTCATTGACCATTGTTAACAAGAGCATCCAGACGGGTAAGGGGGGTCACATGACACAAACTTGGTACTGGCTGTCAGCTGTAAGCCGTTCGTAACCAAACGATTTTGTCCCTACCGAGTATTTACGACTCTTTCGGGGCCCTGCTAATAAAACACTGGAAGTTAAAAATTCAGGTTGCAGACCCCCTTTAATCTTTGTTGGCTTCAAACTGAAAATTAGAAAAAAGAGAAATCAAACCTTATGTGTCTTGTTTAAATCAGTTTTATTTACTGGTAAGAAACATTCAGAAAAAAAGCACACTTCAAAGCCTTTCGTGATTGTGCATTTGATATGAATAAAGTGCTGTTGCAAAGTTCAAAATCTTAGAAAAATATTACCATCGTTGTACAGCCTATTTCCCAAGAAATTACTGTAAAGTTTTACAAACCTTAAATCTTATAAAATCTCTTTGAACAACTCTCTCACACACAAGTTTCACATTTTTCAACCTGACATTATTTGACTAATTATGCAATTACAGTTTGATTCAAGGTAAAACAATCTCTGCTCAAAAGAATCTAAGTAAAAAATATTTGCCTGATTTTTCTTCTAGTAAATAAAAAGCAGAGCAATTTGCTATTTAGGAAACCAACACAATTTGTTTATCAAACCTAAATCTAAGCAATCAGAACATCTAGAACTACTTGTGTTTTGTCAACTATGACCAAATGAATATACCCTCAATAACTCCGAGGCTAAAGTAAGATGAAAAGAAATATAAACAGATATAAGTTTAGCAAAGTAACTAGATTTAGTTTCTTAATTACATCTTTGACAATGGACCATTTTCATAATTAATGATAATTTTCTGAATTTCAAATGGGCCATTACATCAATAGCAATCTTAAAAATTTTAATGGGCGATTTTTTCATCCAAAGTGCAAAATGGACCATGGCCCCTGCCTTTCCAAATCACTGATAGAGGATGTTTTTTCAGCATTATCAATGAAAAGAGTTACTTCTAAGATTTCCTTTGAAGTGGGAGTTTTCAATAATTACGTTCATTGCTTAAATTTGATAAAGCTTAACATTAAAAAAAACCAAGAATTCCAAGAAGACGGCTTCTGATTTTCAAATTAAATCACAGCATTGAGATCCCGAAGACACACAGCAAATTGTTTTATCGAAGTTATCTTATCTTAAAAAGTTTCTGATAAATTTTGTCCCCTTTGTAAATACTTTTGAACAGAGTCCGAAAACACGTAACAAGAACCATAACTCTGTAAAATTATTTTTATGCTTCTTTTAAATTTCAGCCGTAGGGAAACGAGGACAGCCAAAATCTATATCCCCCTTCAATTTCTTGACAGGGAATAATAAGAAAACAAACTCTGATAAAACCAATATTTAACCATGATAACAAATTTTTTTTGGCAGAGTGAGAATTGGGTATGAAGAAATGAATACAAAACCAAATAAAACTATCTAAAATACAATATACAAAATAAAATCATTTTTATAAAAATATATGAATATAAAGATCACAGTCATAATTGCACTGGGGGTATAACAAAATCAGGTTATATTTATGCAAAAGATAAAATTGTGTCAACATGGTCATTTATTTCCCTAATGAGTAATTCTAAACTTTGTGAAAATGCCATAGTTAGTAGGAAATATGTTTTTATTGACTAATAAAAGTTTCTGCACAAAAATAATTCATGATAAAATAAAAATTTACCTTCAAACTTTTTTTCTAGAAACTATCCTCTTCAACTATGGGGTATAGTTTAGTGACAGATAGGGATGTTTAGTTCAGTGAATATACAACACTAGACTTTTGACTTTTGTACTATCCAAATAACTTTACAAGAATACAACCGTGGCATGGAGACAGACATAACTTTACCTGATGTCTTTTGATTTTTTGAACATTTTTTATATAAATACTAAACAAAAAACAATATTCCTAATGTTTTCTTAAAATGACACATAGAAGGGCACTTGTTGAAAAGATAAACACTGATGATTAAGTAGAACACAATCATGTGAAAAGGTTTGAACAAAATCATTGCCAATAATACAATTGGAACTGTGTAACGTCTAATGTTTGTTATTATGCATATTAATGGGCATCACAAGGAATTAGATGAGATTTCAAACTTTGTGCAAACATTCACACGGTACTACATGTATTTTGAAGCAATTTACAAACATTTGATATGTTAGTCGATAGTATCTATCATTAAACATACTTATCATCAAACAATGGTCAACAAAGTGCTTGAATGATGTCATTCATAAATATATATGTTACAGTAAATTTGTGTAAGGAGGAACTACTCAGGAACTGAAAATTACTGCCATAATAATTTACGTAGGATACATCAATTTTAATTTTCCTTATTTGTTTCACACAAAGGTGTCCATAAATGTTGAAAATACTATCACTCAATCTACTCATAAAAAGCAATCAGCTATTAAAATAACATATCATATCAACACATCTTATCTGAACTTATCATGTTTAGTCAATGTGTGTAATAAAGGGCTTTCAATTCCAGTAAATTTTCTAAAAAAGTTTACTAAAACTTTTGTTTACAGAGTGAAATAGTAGCATATATCACCTGATAGTTTTATTTAAAACACATTTACAATTTCCAAGATTTATTGCAACACATATGTATACCCGATTCTCTCCCAACAGAGACAGATCAAGATATAAAATGTTGACACAGCCTCTGTTCTAACTCGCCGAAATCCATGGGTCTCGGCAGTTTCCCCTGGCAGAAACAAATTGTACAACAATCCATTTGAATTTCTTTATAATGACAACCCTTCTCGCATGGAAAGGGTGGTTCATATCACAATGCTTTCGCCATGGTTCAGTAGCCAAAATGATGATTTTAGAACAGCATAGCTGATTGCACAACTAATTTTGATTGCCTCCAATCAGGCATCTCCCATTCTATCCCAATAAGTCGGCATAATATAACAGAGGCTTTATCAACATTTCATGACTTGATCTGCCTCTGTGGGGAGAGATTGATATAACCAGGTTGCAACACCAATTTCAGATGAAGGAGGTTTAGGGGGAGTGAAATTCTTTTCTGTAGCTCAGTGGCTGGAAGTGGGTAGATATAGTTTTGGAGTTTTGTTTCACCTTAAATGACATATATTATCATATCATAAAGAATAGCTACAAAAAATAATGTCTCTTGTGTTTGAATTTGTTCGTCAATATAATGATGGAGAGATCCCAGCTGATGCTTATTTCAAACACTGTGTTTGGCCTAAGGAATTATGCCCGGTACCGGTAATTGTGACAGAGCCCATTACAATTTTCATTTGTTTTGTCTCAACATCCCTCTTGTGAGAAGAAAATTTCACATTGTTTAAAATTGATAGAATATCCACAAATAACATATCAAACTAGTCCATATCCTTGACTTCCACACTGGAGAGCGACCACCAGACATTTCCTGAGTTCCTCCTTGCTTGGGTAGTCGGCTAGCTTCAACATGTTGATGCTGCAAATATAGATAATATGTGATTTGTTTTAAAGTCCTATGAGTTTGTTGTATAATTAAATTACTTTGATGTAAATAAAAGTGTCTTTGTTGTAAGTGAACATGACTTTTGTGAATGCAAAAAGTATGTCATAAAATGACATGACCTTGTTGTTATTTACATCTAATTGCTGACATTCAGAGAAAATGGAAAGGTAAGGGACCTCTACGGCAGGATAGCAACAATTACAAGGAATATCCTTCATCTACATGATGAAATGTTGAAAAAATCCTTAAAAGATAAAACCATAGATAAATGTAAAGTTGAGACCAGCAAGTAAATTGTAGCATGTGACTACCATGTTGAAGCTGTAGGCAGACCCCCGGCGGTGTACGGTGCTTGACTGATGGTGAACTGTTGTTGACTGCCGCTACTGCTCAGGTTAGCGAACCCTCCGTAGGGCACTCTGGAGCTGTAACACAGTGATGAACTGAACTGTCAACCTTCAATATTGCACCCTTTCAGCTCACATTTCTTAGTGTTAGAAATGGAGATTATTACACAAGGAAGTGTGACATTTACAACATTTTTGTAGTATTAAAGTGACAGCAACACATAGGATATCCTGGAGCGGCATCTACAAGAGGCACAGAGTCATCAACCTTCAGAATTGCAATGTTTCATCACCCATTTCTAAGAGTTACAAATAGAGATTATACACGACATCTGACATGACTTTTGCAAGATTTTTGTATTACCAAATGGCAAAGCAAAGGCACCTCACCTGGAGCTGCAAGAAGAGCCACATAATCGTCAACTGAGATTGGAATCTTTCTTTCTCCCATTTCTTAGTGTTAGAGATTAATATATGTATGAGGATGTTTATGACTTTTATGAAATGAGTGTGAATTTTTGTAATACCAAAGGGAGAGCAACACATAGGACTTCATAACACTTTCTCTCCACAGTCACATCAGCAATGTCTCTCGAGTTTGCTTTCTTGAGATGCGCCGACTTTCCTCCATCAGACCATATCTCACTGAAGGTGCAGCAGCCAGTCTTGTACGATGCCACATCACTTCCAGATTGGACTATTGCAATTCAGTCTTCTATGGTCTACCCGTCGATGAGATTGCTCGTCTCAAGCGAGTACAGCACGGGGCAGCGCGTATCGTCTTGAGGAGACGGAAGTATGATCACGTGACTCCTATGCTGCGACAACTTCACTGGCTACCTATCACTTACAGATGCAACTACAAGATTGCTACACTTGTGTATCGCCACTTTGATGGTTCACTACCACCGTACCTCTCTAAGGAGTTATCCACCTACCAGGCCACCAGAACTCTTCGATCATGCAGTGAAAAACTACTAAAAACGCCTAAATGCAATTTAAAATCAGCAGGAGAACGCTCATTCAAATACAGTGCACCATCAGTCTGGAATGCTCTCCCAAATGAACTGCGAAATTCACCAACACTTAGTGCTTTCAAGATTGGGCTTAAAACATACCTGTTTCAACAAGCCTTCCCTTAATTGTCTAAGACTGTGAGAGAAAAAGCGCAAGGAGTCCTTCTGGAGATTTGCGCTCTACAAATGCGATCCATTATTATTATTATAACTGCTACACAGTGTGGCAAGAATCATTAAGCCTTTCTTTTCTCTCATGTTTGGCAGCTCAAGGGTCCCACATGGATGATTTGCAAAAGTGTCATATTACAATGTAATATTTTATGATTGGCGATGGATTTCAGCAGAACAACATTCTGACAGATGCACGCTACGAAAACATAAATACTGTTAAATATCTTGTGGAATAGAGCAATCATTTATTGACTTTGATGAATAATTGTTAAACACTTTTCACAGATGGATGAAGAAACCTCACCTTCCAGTGACAAATTGAAGAAGTTGAACGGCATCTTTCTGAGCAAATTCTTCAACAATCTCCCAAAACCACTGAAAGAATTGAGAAATTAAGTCTTAGGTTTAAATTCAATGCCTCTTTCAAAAGGGTTTTCCAAATGAAAGAGACAAAATGTTACAGTTGACATCTCTTCAGGGAATATCCATGGGAATTTTAAGTCAACACATATGGAATCTGTATATTCAAATCTTTATCTTGAACATCAGAATGAAAAATTATATTAGAAATATAGCCATGTTGAAAACAAACATTTTGATGACTTGATTTTACAAATTTAATGCCAATTATGCATGAATAAATAATCATCATGAATCATAAACATTTTTGCAATGATACTTATTCAATATAGGCCAATGTGTAAAATTTAACTGTTTTTCGGCCCAACTTCTTTGAGAGGCATTTTAGAAGTTGGAATGACAATAATGCAGAGGAACATATTGATGAAAACTTCTGGTGGTAAGTGGTAAGAAGCCAGTAATGTACAAAGCAGGAATCTGTTTCTGTTTGTGAATGACAACCTGTATGACTCTGGACTCCTCTGTGTACCCGCTGTACTCGGTGTGCTGCTTCCAGTCCAACACGTCGATGTCCGGGATCCCGGATAGCAGCAGCTCCTTTGGTCAAATATAAAAGAATTAGAATTATGAAACTTGCATGCAACAGTACTCCTTCAGGAGATAAAATATATTAACTTTCCTTCTGGATTTAAAATTGTGTATTAGTCAGTTGGGCTGATTATAATATACAAAATTTGAAAAATAAATCTGATATCATCTCTCATCAAAAAGTATATATATGTATGTTTCAACAATCTTTGCTGTCTTGTTATATACATGGTACAATGGTCAAACAGTCATGATTGGTCAAAACTTTAAAATATTTTCAGATCTAATTTTTCTCCAATTTGCAGAATTATAGCAAAGCGTCCTTTAGAATAATAGAATTTTAACAAAAGTTAATGCTTTTCATAGACAAATAAATTAAGAAACCTGATGGAAAGAAAAATCATACCAGTTCATATTCATCAAAGAGTTGAACGAGGCTGTGTGGAATGTAGTCATGGAAACCAGACAGGAAGCTGTCTATCTGAGGTTTGATGGCGCGGGTCATCCGTAACTCAGTCACAAGCTGGACATACTCCGCCTGGACACACAGAGTTTTCAATCAGTGATTTGGAAAGGCAGGGGCCATGGGCCATTTTACACATTTGAAAAGGAAAATACCCATTGAAATTTTGATGTATTCTACTGATGTAAAGGCTTATGGTCCATTAACAGGGATGGCAATGGTGAATTTGAAAACATGAAATGCATGGAAATTAGGTTCTTTGATGGTGGTTTATGAATAAAACTACAGTAATGACAATCTCAAAGCAGCTGAATTTATCTGATCAGCTGAAAATTGCCATCCCTGCATTAAACATTGTGAAAGTGAAGTCTGAACACAAATTTCACCCTCATGTCTCAAACACCTCTGTCAAATTAAAATATGACACTGTGTTTCCTGTGTTACCTTGTTGGCCTCGGTTACCGGTACAGTGCTGCCCCCTGGTCTCAGGTCAACCTCCTGCAGAACTCCAAACACGTCCGTCTCCACGGAGAACGTCAGGTCGAGACCAAGCTGACTGATGTCATGGTCGAGGATCCACTATATCAAGTATGAAGATTATTTTAACTCAACTTCTAACATGCTAATAGAAGAAGTCTTCCACTGAAAGGTTTATTTCAAACTGTTAGTTAATTCATTTTGGTAGAACTTTGCACTGCATTTACTGCCATTTAGCAAATGGGCGAAGAAAACAAAAGCTAGGCACATAAATAACAAATTGATCAATGACTAAATCTTATTCTAATTGGTTCAAAACATTGAAATAAACAAAGACAAGGCAATGTTAATCTCACAAGAGGGATTTATATACCAAATTACATTTTGCATTAAAAACTACTAATTCACCAAATAAATTGATGTCTTCTTAATTTGATAGCTCTTTACAGTTGTATTGTATATTTTATAAATATCCATATTACATATAAAATTTGATGACACTTACCTGTAGATTCTTAGCATACTCAGGATCGATGGAGGCCACATCGGTGTAGTTGACCGGGATACCTGCACATACAGATTGATTATATAGAGGAAACTTAACAAGTGTCCATATGTACACATCTTGATAAAATGTGTTAATGATTTAGAAATCAATCAGCAATAGCGAAAATTAAAACAAATCATGCACAAGTTAACTAAAATAGTACCACATGGTGGGAAGTTTAGTATTGTTTGATCACTCACCAAATGTTTACATAATCTCACCAAGGATGTGCTGCACATATACAGATTGATAAGGGCTTTGCATATATAGAGGAAACTCAACAAGATCCTTTCTACACTATTTTAATTAAACATAATCTAGAACAAGTATTTGTCACAAAGGTGACAAGATCCCCCGCCGCAAATTGATGTTAACAACAAGAAGTGGGACGTACGTACGGAGCTGAATACTATGCCCCCCTTGAAGACTCAAGGTTAATGGGTTCATGAGATATGGCGCTAACAACATTTTCAAAACTGGTCAAAGTCTCGCCATGACCTTGAAAATTAGGTCAAGGTCACCGGAAACTTTTCAGGTTAACGTATTCCTTCGATGAAGACTGGTACCAAGTTTGAAGATTCTAGGTTGAGCAGTTCATTAAATATCGGGCTAACAATATTTTCAAAACTGGTCAAGGTCTAGGAGCGGGTGAAGTAAATGTTTACATAATCTCACCGAGGATGTGCTTGTAGAAGGAGCGGGTGAAGTAAATGTTGACACAATCTCACCGAGGATGTGCTTGTAGAAGGAGCGGGTGAAGTAAATGTTTACACAATCTCACCAAGGATGTGCTTGTAGACGGAGCGGGTGAAGTAAATGTTTACATAATCTCACCAAGGATGTGCTTGTAGAAGGAGCGGGTGAAGTAAATGTTTACACAATCTCACCGAGGATGTGCTTGTAGAAGGAGCGGGTGAAGTAAATGTTTACACAATCTAACCGAGGATGTGCTTGTAGACGGAGCGGGTGAAGTAAATGTTTACACAATCTCACCGAGGATGTGCTTGTAGAAGGAGCGGGTGAAGTAAATGTTTACACAATCTCACCGAGGATGTGCTTGTAGAAGGAGCGGGTGAAGTAAATGTTTACACAATCTCACCAAGGATGTGCTTGTAGAAGGAGCGGGTGAAGTAAATGTTTACATAATCTCACCGAGGATGTGCTTGTAGAAGGAGCGGGTGAAGTAAATGTTTACATAATCTCACCGAGGATGTGCTTGTAGAAGGAGCGGGTGAAGTGAATGTTTACACAATCTCACCGAGGATGTGCTTGTAGACGGAGCGGGTGAAGTAGATGTTTACATAATCTCACCGAGGATGTGCTTGTAGAAGGAGCGGGTGAAGTAGATGTTTACATAATCTCACCGAGGATGTGCTTGTAGAAGGAGAGGGTGAAGTAGATGTTTACATAATCTCACCAAGGATGTGCTTGTAGAAGGAGCGGGTGAAGTAAATGTTTACATAATCTCACCGAGGATGTGCTTGTAGAAGGAGCGGGTGAAGTAAATGTTAACATAATCTCACCGAGGATGTGCTTGTAGAAGGAGCGGGTGAAGTAAATGTTTACATAATCTCACCGAGGATGTGCTTGTAGAAGGAGCGGGTGAAGTAAATGTTTACATAATCTCACCGAGGATGTGCTTGTAGAGAAGCGGGTGAAGTAGATGTTTACATAATCTCACCGAGGATGTGCTTGTAGAAGGAGCGGGTGAAGTAAATGTTTACATAATCTCACCGAGGATGTGCTTGTAGAAGGAGCGGGTGAAGTAAATGTTTACATAATCTCACCGAGGATGTGCTTGTAGAAGGAGCGGGTGAAGTAAATGTTTACATAATCTCACCGAGGATGTGCTTGTAGAAGGAGCGGGTGAAGTAAATGTTTACATAATCTCACCGAGGATGTGCTTGTAGAAGGAGCGGGTGAAGTAAATGTTTACATAATCTCACCGAGGATGTGCTTGTAGAAGGAGCGGGTGAAGTAAATGTTTACATAATCTCACCGAGGATGTGCTTGTAGAAGGTGCGGGTGAAGTAAATGTTTACATAATCTCACCGAGGATGTGCTTGTAGAAGGAGCGGGTGAAGCAGATGTTTACATAATCTCACCGAGGATGTGCTTGTAGAAGGAGCGGGTGAAGTAAATGTTTACATAATCTCACCGAGGATGTGCTTGTAGAAGGAGCGGGTGAAGTAAATGTTTACATAATCTCACCGAGGATGTGCTTGTAGAAGGAGCAGGTGAAGTAAATGTTTACATAATCTCACCGAGGATGTGCTTGTAGAAGGAGCGGGTGAAGTAAATGTTTACATAATCTCACCGAGGATGTGCTTGTAGAAGGAGCGGGTGAAGTAAATGTTTACATAATCTCACCGAGGATGTGCTTGTAGAAGGAGCGGGTGAAGTAGACACTGAGGAGCTGCTTGTGGAAAAGAGCGAGACCGAGAGTCTGACCGGCGAATCTGAAGTAGCTGAGATGGTCCGGGTTGATGGAAGAGTTGCTGTTGGGCTGGAAGGTGCAACCTGGAATATCGGAAAGTATCTTTATATTTCATGATTGGTTGTGAAAAACGGATGAATCAACGGAAATAAGGTTATAAGATGGGTTTGGTTCAATCAATGTTATGCAAGGTGAAGAGGGTTGAATTGGGTTTGGTTCAATCAATGTTATGCAAGGTGAAGAGGGTTGAATTGGGTTTGGTTCAATCAATGTTATGCAAGGTGAAGAGGGTTGAATTGGGTTTGGTTCAATCAATGTTATGCAAGGTGAAGAGGGTTTGGGTTTGGGTGTAAGAATGGTTGATTTGAGGGGAGGTGAGGTGAGGAGAGGAAAGATCGGCTGAGTGAAAATGATTGAGGTGGGTAGGGAGATTTGGGTGGACTGAGATGAGATTTGCTTTGGGACTGGGGTGAGATGTGGTTGGATGAACTATCATGGGGTGAAATTAGTACAAAATAGCTGTGTGAGTTGACAATACTAGTCTGTTTGTAGTAGGAAGCGTTTCCTTACCATCAACAGATTGTGTGAATAAGGCGTAGTCCACATTGAGAATTTCTCTGGAGAGAACATCAAACCACTCTCGTACAACACCATGCCCCTGTAAACATGACCAATATTGAGACATCAATGATTTATACCAAATTTCAGTTATCCAGACACATGTCCTTTAAACAATGAAATTCCCAATACTGAAAGGATAACTCTAAACGTTGTCTTAGCTCAAGCAATCTTCAAAAGGAAAAATTAAAACAATTATTCTTATAAAAGTCATGTCTGCTTCTATACATCATCATACATCATTTCAAAATTAAAAGACACTACCATGTCTTATGTACTTATCTCAAATCTTGGGGACATTTTGCCCTTGTGAATCTAAAAACACAGACTAAGCTGCTCTTGGGCAAAAATCTCGATAATCTCTTTTAAACTGATGATTCATAAATGTTCGTGTTAAAAAATAATTTTCTTTATAAAATGAGTTCATATCCAATGCTTGTGGACATTAAAGTGGTGAATCGTGGCTGGACCAAAATGAGATCAGGGTTCTCTCTATAGTAAGTGATTGTCAGAATTCTTGGTGTTGATCTCTATAAAGACATGCTAAGGTCATTGATACTGCTCCTCATCGGCAAGACTGGGGTTCGATTCCTGTCATACCAAATGATGTAAAAAGATAGGAGATTTTGCTTACTTGCTTGAAGTTCAGCATTATAAGAATAGAACATGGCTTGAACTTGCACTGCTGGCAGGTGCCATGGGCAGGGTTCGAAATTAGCACTAGCCCGATAGCCAATGGCTAGTGCTAAATATGCTTGGCTAGTAAAATGAAATGACTGCTAGTCCGAAGGACTAGTTGAATTTAAAGAAAATACGATTTTATCAGTGTATTTGGCTAATCAGAATGTATTTGGGCTAGTTCTCTCATAAAATTCACTAGTTCGAATGACTTGTACTCAAATAGGACTGATTTTGACCCCTGCATGGGCATAAATAGAATTTCCGACATTACGTTGTAACTGGGACAATCAAGAGCATTATTATCATATAACAAGAGGCCTACCATGCCTTCCTCCCCGTAGAAGCGGACAGCGATAGCACTCTTCAGATAGCTGGGGTCCTTGTTTAGAATCTCCCTGCAGCTGCTGTGGAATAAGCGGTCTGAAACAAACATGGTCAGATTTACCATTCTCCTTCTAACAGCCATTTCAGAAGACCTAGATCAACATATTGTGGGAGAATGAATTTTTTCAGCATGAACTTTAATTCATCAGATAGTGTGTTGAGAGATGTTATAAAGAAATTTCTTGATTGACCCGAGCCCAAAATATTTGAGAGATTTAAAGACACAACACTAGTTGAGTCTGATCCCTCAAGTACCTGCGTGCAACTCTTTGGACCAGTGGAAGACAGAGAGAGAGCTACGTTGTCAAGAAGCGGACACAATAAACTAGTGACTCACCTCTGCTAACAGTGAGTACCGGGACCTCAGGCTCTATTTCACTGCTCTCAGGCTTCAGATTCTCATAGAACCAGTCTCTCCGAGTCTCAAAAGGCTGAAATATTGATGTCATGTATTATCTAAAACCTGAAGCCTTACATCCAATTATTTGGTTTCAAGGGAAATCAAGGAAACTTGAACATACAGATTGTAAGTAAATATACAATTTACATTTAAAACATGGAGCTAAAGACTGAGAGATTTGTTTTGTATGTGAAGAAATAGATCATGTACCTTTTCTAACATAATACTATTATCTCTTCCTTTACAACCTTAAGGTTACATATAACATAAGCTGGCCATATGCAAGCTAGTGTTTTTAATGACTGATCTTGAAATAGTCTTAAGATCTATTTGCAACTATGCATTTGTCTCCTTTAGAAAGATTTGGATAGCAAATAATGTCCTTTAGGTACTCTGAAACTCCACACATTGTTTTTCTTACTTGTGCATGTATTGTTGAGAGAAAGAAGGGCATGAGCTCCTTGCACTGCAGCAGGAAGTTGAAGTGTTTGAATATCACACACGGTTCTCTGCAAGTACAAAATAACTACATGTATTGTTTAGGAATGAAATAAACATAATATTGATCATAGATATATCAATGTTTTGATAGGTAAGTATGTACAAGAACGTATGAGTGTGCATTGAATCTTTTTTATGAATTTTTATGACTTATTCATCATGATTTTTTGTCTTGTTGTCATTTCCTTTGGAATAATGTTTTTAAAAGTTTTCATATGATTAAAATAGAATTAATTTGGTAAAAAGTAAACATTTGACTTTCTGATGTCTTTGCCATAACAATAATGCTAGAAACTGACTTACTTTGCTACAAATGATTTGAGGATGTCCACATGTTTAGCAAGGAACTGTGTGAAGTTAGGTTGTGGGCAATGTTGTCTGCAAAAAGGGAACACAGAGAAATAAGGTCGTCACAAGTAGGGTAAGGCAAGGTATACAGATATTGAAATTCCTGACAATTTTCCTTGTCTGGTTTTGCTTAAAGGTGAAATCATATACAAAAATCATATCTTATATCTTGACGAAACCATATTTGTTATGATCAACTCATTAATGAAAAATGTAATCAAATGCCCGAATGTTCTGAACTAAAAGTTGACTCATATTATTTCTCTAACCAACTCAAACTACAGCAGATCAAAATATGGCTACAGATTTACAAGATTTAATAATTCTTAACAAAGATATCAATCTCGGACCTGTAGACATATTTTGTACGAAATGGTATTGAACAGAAAGATGCAACTCACGGATAGTCTGATTGTGCAGCATTACAGTAGATTGAACACGCATGGATGAGCGCACAGACCCGAGGAATAACAGCGGACATGAGGTCACCGTCGCGGGGCGGGAATGTAGAGAGTTTACCGACACCAATCTTTGTCTCGGTCGGTCGACACAGACTCTTTTCTTTGTCAACTTTCTTGTTGGAAGGTGATGTTTTCTCTTGTTCTTTCTTTGTGGTATGTTCAACATGTGGTTGGTTTTGTTTTGCAACATTAGTGACCTTGAGCTTTTCAAGCCCTTCCTTCATCATTTCTTCCTTGATAAGGACCAACCAGTCTTCTAGCAGTTGCCATAGAGAATCTACAGGCTGCAAGAAAATAGAGATTTTTATTTTGATCTAATTAAATCTAGCCCTAATTAGTATTACTCCACTGTCAATCATTAACTAACTTAAAAGGACAGTCCCTTAAGGGTATCCTTTTGTGGAAGAAAGTTCAAGAGGACTTTCCTGTTAAAACATATATATCATTACTGAGGGTTTCTCCTTCCCCTGTTTTGCCTTCTACAAAAGCTCTGTATATTTCTAAGACATAAGTAAACAAGTTGGCATAAAAAAACTATATAAGCGTATTTATCAAGCGTCTCCCTTTTTAGCCCACAAAACTTGTCCTATTCAAACAGAGGTTGTATCTACCTAAGACTTAATCTATCTCTGTGAAGAAAGAATGAGAGGTTCAGAAGCCATTTACAACCTATTGTATTCGACCTAATAAGCTCCCAGGGCGCTTAAAACATTGACTTGGGTGGGCGCTTATTAAAGTGGTGTGAAGACGATCGAAAAATAAAGACTACTGAAGTTGAACATTATTGAGCAGCAAATGACACATATTTCCGCTAATGTATCCTTTAATTCCTCAGGAAACAAAGTGAACACTATTTTAGTACTGCTGGTAAATGGGCGGTTCTTTCAAAACCCTTTGGGGGCGATTATTGGAGCAGCACGCTTATTAGGTCGAATATGGTAATAACAACACAAACCTGCAGTGGATCCTCCGAGTTGCTGACCGACTGTCTGGACCGAGTGGTGGGACTGTCCTTAACGCTGCTGACCGATGCTGACCGCTGCCTGGACAGGAGACGAGCCAGAGTGTGTGCACACTTCAGTAGACTAGGGATATCCTGGTCTCCGTCTACACTGCTGTAAAACAATAAAAACTAGATTAGCGTTTGCGGGATACCGCAAAAGCAGAGCAGCCCCGGAACTTTGGGTTTCGCCTTACCCTGTTCCGCCTTTTACAGGCCTCACCAAATTGGGAATTTTCTCGTGACCTTGACCTTTGACACTCAAGGTCACACAATCAATGAACACATTTCATTGAGTATAACATTATTGTAATGAAATAAAGTGTTAAAAATACAATTAATCCATTTTCTCCATATATGTTGACCTTGCTGTGACCTTGACCTTCGACAGTTAGTACCCAAAACTTTTTGAAAATGTTGAACTTCTCAAGAGATAATATATACAAAATCTAAACTTCATAGCACAAAAACTTTTCAAGTTATTGTGTTTAGAAGGAATTGCAATAACTCATATCTCATGACCTTGACCTTTGACCTTCAAGGTCACACAATAATTGAACACTTTTTATTGAATATAACAATCATGTATTGATTAAAAGTGATCATAGTTAAAATTAAGCATTTTCGCTAAACCATGCTTAAGTCATGACCTTGCTGTGACCTTGACCTTTGACAGATTGTAGCCGAAACCTTTTCAAAATTTTTTACTTTTCCAAGGATGATATATACCAAGTTAGAGCTTCATAGCACAAAAACTTTTCAAGTTACCGTGTTTACAAAGAATTTTGTGGTGATTTTATAACTCGTGACCTTGACCTTTGAACTTGAAAGTGAACATGTCATAATGATTCCCTGGAAGTATTAACATTTAGACATGTTCATGAGTTCTGAAAAGCTAAATGGGATAAAGTTATACCCCAATTTAGTGCATTTTGTATTAACTCATATCTCATGACCTTGACCTTTGACCTTCAAGGTCACACAATCATTGAACACTTTTTTTTGAGTATAACAATCATGTATTGATTAAAAGTGTTCATAGTTAAAATAAAGCATTTTCGCTAAAACATGCTTACGTCATGACCTTGCTGTGACCTTGACCTTTGACGGATTGTAGCCAAAACCTTTTCAAAATTTTTTACTTTTCCAAGGATGATATATACCAAGTTAGAGCTTCATAGCACAAAAACTTTTCAAGTTATCGCGTTTACAAGGAATTCTTAGTGTGAATACATAGCTCGTGACCTTGACCTTTGACCTTGAAAGTGAACGTGTCAAAATCGTTCCCCCGAGGTATGAGGAGTAAGGTATGAATAAGAGTTCTGGAAAGCTTAGGGGAAAAAAGTTATAGCTAGTAGTACGAGTGCGGCGGCGGCGGCGGCGGCGATGGAAACTTCACAAAAACTGATAGCAGCCCCGTCCTTAGACGGGGCTGCTAATAATAATACTAATACTTACTTACTAGTTTCAAGTAAGGATGAAACGGTTCACAACTACTGTAGTTGAACCGCGGTATTTTGCTTTCGGTTCGGTACACGGTACATTAACGTGAATTTTCGGTACGTATACCGAATGCATACTTCTTTCAAACAATCAAATAGGACCTTTAATTCTCTACAAACAATAGTGTGTGAATGACTTCGTGATTGCCTTATATAAACGACAGTGTTTGAATGACTTGATATCGTGAAATCTCGTTCGAAGGTAATCAAAATGGCGACGGACATTCTTGGTTTTGTACCGAACCGAAAATGTACCGAACTGAGGGTTCTGTACCACAATACGTACCGAACCGAATCTCAAACGTACCGTTTCACCCCTAGGAAAGGTAACATCAACGATTCTTTGAGTGCTATTGGCAGCCACAATACAGCACCAGTTCAGTGATGTTTTAGTGTCAAGCAAAGAAACACCATCTCCCAACTAATAACGTTTTTGGTATGATGCAGTATAGATTTGAACCCCAGACTCCAGTGTCACAAGTAGGTACTCCACTAACGGAGTTTGTCAATTTAAAGTTTTATTTCTAAAATTCACATTTCATTGGATTACAGAACATAAGACAATATGACTATGGTGGTATTCAGTTCTGTATGAAGAGTTACAAAAGCAAATTGTATATATATATTTAGTTTGCAGACTAGATAAGGTGAGATTGAGGTTTGATGCTGTTTGAAAGCATATGTCGCTTATATCCCGGCTGCTAGTATCTTCATCCTATGTCGAACTCGCTAACCACTCCGCTATCCCACCCCAAGATTAGATTAATATATAAATAACATTTATATGATGAAAAATATAAACCTCTAACATTCTAAACCCCTTCAACCTCCACAACCCTGTAAGCTTCAAAATCTACCTGAAGCTAAGAAGTTTTCAGTGATATTGTTTGTGTCAATGTTTTGAACTTTAACGCAAGGAAGTATCATATTTAAAAGATCTCTGAAATCCAAATTATCAAATTTTATTACAAAATTGAACGACCACAAGTGAAATGTTTTCCCATGATTCATACGGCATATTTGACACTTGGCATCATAGGTGAAAGTACATCTAAATACATGAAAACCAAAAACGAACATGCATCATGAAACATCTGGACAATATCCATGTCAGTCAGTAATCATTAAAATACACACAGTCAGACAAACAAAACAGCTGTTGGTGAGTTACTGCTATTTGATCAACAAATTAACTTTTAGACAAATGAATAGTGATCAAGGATGTGATTTAAGCTATAAAAGTCATAAAGTTATCAAAGTTAATCTCTAAAAAAAACAAAGTCAGGAAATTTGTAAATAGTTATTTATTTATTTAAAGTATTACTATTTACATTAGAACAGCCATATCTGATTTTATCTCGACTAGCATAGCTTATCATTGGTCAAAACCGGTCATGTGCAGAAGGTTATTTGATATTTAACTCTGACACATGATAAATCTCCATATCAAACTCGCGAACACATGGTAACTTATAATCTATTTGTAGTGATAATCACTGAAATCCTCAACATCAACTTTGAAGTTATTTTGTCCTTTTCTTTTCATGTAAAGCTTTGGAATTGAAACAAAAGTTGTGGACCCTCAAATATTCATTGAACAAGGACATAGTTTTTAAAAGCTGTAATTGGATCTCACAACATTATAAATACAGTTACCAATTGCAATGTTTTCACATATCAAGTTGCAGTTGTAAATGAACATACAATGTACAATGCAAATCCATTTTCCTACATCAAATGAATAAGAGTAAGAGGGACATGCCATTTAGATTGTGAACAAAGGTAACTTCGTTCTATTTGGGATCACACTTTCTGCAACAGTAAAATTAAAAGGTGTTTACACAAAAATAGTTACCAGAAGTTTTAACTTCATACTTGATAATTTCTACCACAACTTGGATAATCAGGTTGAGTTATGAGATGACTGCCGCTCCAAAGATTAAACATTTGGCATGGAGTAATATTTTTCCGAGAAAATTTGAAGAAAGTTTTAACTTTAAGTGGACTAAAATTTCTCCATATAACTTAATGTTATTAGATGACCGTTCAAAGATTAAACATTTCGCATTGAGTAATTAATCATAGAAAATTTAAGAAAATCTAAAAAACATGCAACTGCCTCTTTAAGAGGGTTATAATTTCTCCATGTTCCCAGTACCTGAGGAGATGGTGACCGATGACGGACATCTTCTCGGCTAGTCCAGACAGAACTCGGTCCTGGATTGTTCCGTTATTCTTCGTCAGGTACAGGAGAACCTTCTGCAGCTGTAAGTTAATCATAGGTGTTGAAAATGTTAAATAATGGCTTATTTGATTTGATTAATTTGTATGACAAGATGTAATAAACAAACAATAATTGGGTCATTTCAGTATCCATCATTTATCTAAAAAGTCACTTTTTTTTCAAGCTTCTAATTTTCAAACTCGATCAAGGTAATCATCATACCCTAAAGACACATAGCAAATTTGGTTATCCTATTAAATAGTTTCTGAGAAAAGATGTCAAATTAACTCGGACGAACAGACAGACGCACACACGCACGGACGGAAGGAAGGAGCCCAAATCTCTCCCACTTCATGGTGGGTGATAATAAAATGTGACAATAGTTATAAACAAAGTGTGCAGTTGTGTTGTATAGATGACACAAAAGTGATTGAGGTCATCACCAGTCATTGAAAAATCTCCATTTCAAAAAATATCCAGTGGAAGCAGCACTCACCATGTCCTGTTTGATGTAGGGTTTGTCTATACACTGGAAGAGTCTCTCAAACAGTTTGGGTTGATGCTGCAGCAGTATCTCACACGTCTCGCCGTACCCACCCTGCAGATATAAACATACAACGTCATGAAGTCATACTTATGCATTTGCATTGTACTTGATTTATATAAGGAGATATCATAGAAGATTAGGAAGTATGTGTTTGAAGAATGAGTTGTCATACGGCCATACCAAAATTGACTGTCAACTCAAGCATAAAGTTCACCAATGGACAAAATATTTTAACTTTTTTATTCCTCGGAGCACGGCAGATTGTAATCAGACTGATTTGTTACCTCGACGCTGAGATCTAGGGGAGTCTTGCCATGAAGCTCTTCTATAAACTGGGCTTGTCTCTTCATCAATATGGCCGCCGCCTCATGCTGGCCGTGACTGCAGGGAAAAAGAAACAATTTACCCTGCTACATCAGCATAATTGTATCTGTAGAGCTCGTTAAATACTAGTACTCCAATATTTAAAGTTTATAGATTAAAATAAGTTCATAATTGATACATTTGTACATTAGATGAACTTGCTCCTCGCACATCACATGTCAATCTTGTCCATAAAAAACAATTGATTATAAGCGATGTAAATGTCTGATGCAAAATGCACAACATGAATATCTGAGATGGACATTGCATTGAGGACAATAAAGAGTTATTGTTATAAAGAGAAGCAGGTTAAATAGGCAGAAAGGAAAGTACAATCTTGATTTAATGTCAATAAATGTATAGTGTTTATGGGCTTTGTAGTTGTTGGATGCAAAATGCACAACATAAATTTCAGATATATGGAAAATAAAGAATCATTGGCATGATAAAAAGCATGTTGATTGGACAAGAAAGAAAAATCAATCTTGATTAAGTATCCATATTGTTGGCTGTCAGATGTAAATGCACAACATGACTTTCCGATATGGACATTGTATTGAGGACATTGTAGGGTAATAGGGAAGCAGGACATTGGAAGTTTATGCATCCCTCCCAAAAGTGTTGCAAACATAACAAATGTAGAGTCATAAATTTCTCATACGTGATTAAATTGTATGTCATGTGTTGAACATTAAGTATGAAGTTAATTTTCCCATCAACTGATAAATTCCATGTTTCAAGGGAATTATTTCGATAGTTCAATAGCACCCCATGAAAATAAAAATCTTTTATCCGCTACTGCAGGTTTAACAGACAGAAAGGAAAATTCAACCTTGATTTACCGGTAGTACATTCATAAATGAGGGTGGTTTATGAGATACATAGCTAGATACCTGCAGGCAAAGTGGAGAGGGGTCCAGTTGCTGTGGTTCACTTTGTTGATGTTTGATCCGTGCTCCAATAAACACAGAAGTGTCTGGAAAATAATTTACAGCTTTCTGGTAAAATTATTAAAATTATTTTCTGTGAAAGACATTTGATATATCATTTTAACTTTAAGTCACCATAAATAAAAGTACCGAGGGTACAGAAGCTCACCTTAAAATGAATGATGTGGTAATATAGTTTAATTGTGTAACCATATTTTATATGATAATTGATTATGGCTGCCATCATGATTTTTGTATCTTTTAAAATGCTAGTCTTCTGTTGGAAAAAATTAGAGCACGAACAAACATTAATACAAGAATGTTAATAAATCATGATTTGTTAACAAGCAGTAGGTTTTTGTATAACTTTTTTGTATATCTATGGCTGAATTGGTGACCATCTTGTATTTTTTAATCTTCAAAATGTTACTTATATGTGGGCATCCATATTAATTTCATTATCTTGATTGGTTTAGGAGTATTCATTTAAATGTCAATCAATAATAACAGGTTTTGTGACTCTTGAAGTCAAGAAATAGTCCCGAAAAATCTCAAGAATTCTTTCTTAAAAGTACTTGTACAGTACCAAAGTTTTCAAACACAATCACAAAAGTCAACAAACTGGTTAATCCAATGTTAGATTAGTCACACTCTCAACTTCCAAAGAACTAAAAAAAGATGCACATAAACATTTGGAATATATCCCTCTGACACAAATCACAAATTCAACTAGTGATAAGTCCAATTGCCAAAGTAAACTGTCCAGGTCAATGTCTCATGTGATTCTAACTGAAGATCTCTGAATATCTTAAATCTTGACATATGTTAGTGCAATCTGATTGGTCAGAATAGGCTAGCCACATGGGGGTTTATGCTAATTACTAGATATGATGACCTGTGATGACCTCTTGCACCTGCATGTAGCTTATGTAACTTATCCTCTTATGTAAGTTACTGTTATTCCATAATGTGAGTGTCTTCCCCTTAATTCAGTATGCAATACAGATATTAGGAGGGGAGTTGCAGGAGAGGGGCTGGAGGATAGGAGGGGAAAGGAGGGATAGAAGAGAGGTTTGCAATGGAAGGACAGGAGAGGAAAGGGGAGGAGGGGAAGGGAGGATAGAAGGGGTGGGGGTAGAAGAGAGGTTTGCTATAGAAATAATCTGGAGGTCAACTCAGTAATATGTTTATTGAAGTATTTTAATATTAATTGCATGGAAACAACAGTTAGTGTTGAGAGTGAACAAATTTAATCATTTTAAATGCTTTTGAAAAGGATTTGTTTGAATTGAATGATCATTATAATTATCTAGATAATCATCGTTCAGATCGTAATCAGATCCCTCACTGGCTATGTTATTTGGCCTTTTATGAAGTGTCAGGAATTATGTAACCCACTGATATCATTAGATGTTTTATTTAAAAGGATTTATTAAAACACTCATGGTTCAGGCTGTTCGCAGATAAAGATGATTCATACAGTTTTTTGTAACTGTATTTATAGTGTTGATAAATATTACAACAAGTGCATCAATACAAATATAAACACATTCATTTGATTGACCAGGAAATGTATTCTTTTCAATGAATTTTATGAAATCTAATTGAAAATTCAATATAAATGACATATTGACCATCTTGGATTCTTGATAATAAAATGAATGCGTCTTTGTCAGGAATCACTATATAAAAAAATACTCACTTTTCAGAATGATATCTTAATTGATTTAGTAGGAGAAGTACTTGGCCTGAAATCTAATTGAAAAATAATGACTTCTATGTTGACATGTTGTTCCCAGAGCCCCTTCAGCATGATACAATTATCATTTAGTTTTACAGGTTTTCATAAAACATATGGTATTGGAACTGGAACCTGATACAAATTACCTCCTTCTACAATAACTTATGTAGATTACTGTACATAAAAGCAGATTCTTGACTTATTAATATTAACTCATCTTGCAGATTGTTGTACACAAAAGCTGATTCTTGACTTGTTTAAATTGTTATTTGTAAAAAGTATTATTATTAATAGAATACAAGTATACTTTTCATAAAGTCAATTTATATACTTTCCATAAAGTCCATTGCTTAGACATGATAATTGCCATACATCATTATGTTGTATTTATCAATTACCCATAAGTAAAGATAACTAAGCAACATACAAGCAGGCAGGGCTGCTAGCCCCAGATCCTTAAGGAGAGTGTAGCAATTTGGGGATTTGGCTTTGTGTATTTGGAGAAGAATAGTGTGCTGAGCATGTAAACCTGAACTCTGGCTAAGCCCTTGTGTGTGGTATTTAAAAACTTGACGGGAGAGAACATGCATTGTTGTGAAAAATATATATAATTTCACAAAACATAGTTAGCTTATGTCCTAAATTGATTTTGTGTCAAGAAGAACTTCTGTTAGATATAGAAATGGTATAAATATGAGTAAACACAGGAAATGGAACCTGATACAAAATAACTCTTTCCACATCAACTTATCATGAAGATTGCTAAACACAAAACTTATTGATGACAACTTTTGTGTAAGTTGTTATTCTTAGAAAGAACATATCACTGTCATGAGATTACAAGTCTAATTTCCATAACTCTTATTGTATACACATGGCCATATAGCATATTGCTCTGCAATATCAATTGGGTCAGATTATGCAACAGACTAGCAGCTGACACTGTGATGCTTGCAGCCTGTATCAGGATGTGTATTAGAATAAACACTGTGGACTCTAGAGGCATATCTGAACTCTGGTTGACCCCTTATGTGTGGTATTTAAAGGAATATAAGGGAGATACCATTGTTTAAAATTTAACTTGATGTTTAATGTGATTGGGTTTTTGCAGCTAGTTGCCATGAAGATTTTAAGCAAATTAATTAATTATGTTTGTCTTATATATCTTATTTTTTTTTTAAAAACACTTAAAAATATAGAGCAACTTGCATGACAATCTTAAATATTCCATATTCAAGATAATATTATGATTAGTAAGTTCAAATAAGAGAATTTATTTGATGCAAGTGATCACTTGATGAAAGCTTAAAATTTAATAATAATGATGTGTCATTGCAGCTGAAAAGTCAATATGGCTGCTTTTGCGGCCATCTTGGATTCTCAAAACTGAAAAGTCTACCTTTCTGTGCGGAATCACTATAGGTATAACATACTACAATTTAGAAAGTATATCTAGATTGGTTTAGGAGAAGTAGTCTTTTTCATGAAATCTGATTGAAAATTCAATATGGCTCCCATGGCAGCCATCTTGGATTCTCAAAACTGGAACATCTACCTTTCTGTGAGGAATCACCTTGGGTATAACATACTACAATTTCAGAATGGTATCTGGATTTGTATAGGAGGAGTAGTCTTTTTCGTGAAATCTAATTGAAAATTCAATATGGCTGCCATGACGGCCATCTTGGATTCTCAAAACCGAAACGTCTACCTTTCTGTGAGGAATCACCATGGGTATAACATACTACAATTTCAGAATGGTATCTGGATTGGTAAAGGAAGAGTAGTCTTTTTCATGAAATCTAATTGAAAATTCAATATGGCTGCCATGGCGGCCATCTTGGATTCTCAAAACTGAAACATCTACCTTTCTGTGAGGAATCACCATGGGTATAACATACTACAATTTCAGAATGATATCTGGATTTGTTTAGGAGGAGTAGTCTTTTTCCTAAAAGTTTACGGACGGACGGACGGACGGACGGACGGACAGACGGACGGACGGACGGACGGACGGACAGACGGACGACGGACGAAGCGCCATGACATAAGCTCACATTTACTTTGTAAAGGTGAGCTAAAAAGGATATTTCACACAAACATTTATAAATCAAATCATATTAACTTTCAAGTTATCAATCTCCATTAGAGCCACTAAAACATATGTATTTCAACACTCATAAATCCTATATCTTCAAAATATGATTTATTAACACAATAACACAAGGTACATGTATTTACTTACTGATTTATGACCATTCTGACAGGCGACATGGAGAGCAGTTTGTCCCTGCGAGTCCTGTAGACAGATGATGAGTAAATAAACAGCTGTATTTCAAAATATACTGGTAGGCCAATTTCTTAAATATTCAATATCATTTCAAACTAAGAGGAATAAATGTTATATCACTTTGCTCCGACTAAAAATGTCATAAAATGATTTGTTTCTTAACAACAAAGTAGAAGTTACCAGAAAATCTTGTTTTTTTTGTATGAAACTTTGAACGTCCTACAAGGGTTTAATCTTGTCAATATAGATCACATACATCACTCAAAAAAAACAATATATCACAAATAAAGGGACAATAAAATCATTGATTTTTTATGTTGATCCTTATTCAAAATTAAAGTAATATTTCAAGTTACTAAATGAAGAAATAGAGTAGCCTAATCATCATGTGTTTTGCAATAAAGTATAGTTTTGCCCTGAACTATTATAGTTAAAGCATGAGGTCGAAGGCCAAGTGATTTGTCGTTATAAAAGTTCAGGGCAAAACTATACTTTATTGCAAACACATGATGGTTGGGGCTACTATGACTTTTCTAGTATGTCGATTTGAACTCATTAAAGTGATTTATAGCTCAAAATAAACATATATTTTGTAAATCACATTCCGTCGGGAATTGAAAATCTTTGATCAGGACCATGGCTGCTGGAGTCATAGGCCATTGTTTTGTGACGTCACTCAAAAACTATACTTTATTGTGGAATAAAGGATAGGCTGCGCCTTTGATCTTTACAAAAACAATACTAGAAAGACAAATTCATTCAAGAAGGTATGCACTTTATTAAGTTCACAATATACATTATACTTGATAATCAGAAGTCAGATGGTCCATGTTCCCTCATACTACTGGGTTCATGTCCCCTTATTCATACCACTGGGTCCATGTTCACAAGTCTCACCTCAATGTCCACTTCACTCACATGTTGCAGCATATCCTGCAGTATCTCTGTACGCCCGTTGACAGCCAACCAGTGGATCTGAACAGGAACCACACTCATGTCTTACAAGTTTCAAACCTTTTCTGCAATTTTGTAACTGCAAAGCTCCTAGTATACCTTCATATACAGTGAAACACGGATATAGCAAACTCGGATGAAAATGACATGTACATGACATAAGAATTTTTTTACACCATCAAGTAATAGCATTGATATGCTATAATGTCATCAACATGACTATGTCACAATGCTACGACATCCCTCCATTGGTAGTCTTAGGTTAGTGCAATGTTCAAAGATATGTATACACATTACAAATGATTTTGAATGCTAAATTAAATTTCACTCTCATTTCTTTAGGTATTTATATTAACTCTTATTGATAAAAGTAAAAATTTCCTTGGCATTTTAGGATATTAGTATTTTTTATCAACTTGTGTTGACATATTTGATAAGAGAAGACACTAGGGTGATTTTCTCCATAAATACGATACTTACAGCTGTCAAACCTTCGTTGTTCCTGATATTAACATCTGACTTGTACTCTAGCAGTTTGTTCAAACATTTCTTTTGTCTGCAAGATAAAACAGGCTATCAATATTGTCATAGACATTTTTGTTTCGACAAAAAAAATATAGCGACTTTTATCTTCTGAAGTCTATCATAGGACTTTTTCCATCTGAGAGAGAATTTCTAATGAGCGTTAAACACAAATTTGCTAAGCCTCTTATTCTTAACTTTTTCATTATCGATTATATTAAATTTTATTCTCTTTGAAAAAGCCTGCTTCCCTTGTTTGGGACGACTAAACTGAAGTGAAAAACAATGGTTATAACATTACAAAATACGGGAAGTCACACCATAACAATCGTTCCTCGACAAAAGCGATATGTGCATGTGTGCTCATATTACAAATATGTAGTTGTACATGTTTTTAACCCTACGAGCAATACAGCACAATATGTGTTAGAATGATTACCACTTAAGAGATTTCTAAAGAAAAGAGAAATATGCCTACTGTCACAGAGTGACTACTTTAGTAAGAGAATATAGACATCTTTTAATATTAACAAAGTCTTGACAGAATAATTAAATCAGAAAGAAATGGCATGTACACGAACTTATTTTGGGTCATAATAAAAGTTCAAAAACTGATAAAAAAAGATAAATCAAGTTAAATCACAATGTATGAATATTTATGGAAAGTAGTTTCTTTCAAACTTCGCACCCATTTCTGGCAGCTAGGTGTAGAGGTGTACAACCAGACACGTCCTGCAGGTTGACCTTTGACCCCTTCTTCAGCAGTAGATGCACACACTCGTAAGATCCACAGCTAGAGATACACGTTAAATCAGTAAAATTCAAAATCAGTAAAATTTAAAAACAGTAAAACAGCAAATCATTTAATCATTGTATTGGTTTTCTCAAGTCATTTTTGTTACAAAAATATGATCACAACAAATGAGATCATAATGTTAATCATCATCTATTCAAGATTTCTCTGCTGAATTGTAATATCGTTTGTCGAGGTCCCTATGGTTGAGTGGATGAGTAGTCAGTGCTGAAGATAAGTGTCTGACTCTGAAGATGTTGGTTTGAATCTCTCAGGAATTGTTACTACTGCTAACTAAATGCTAAAGGGTTCCTTTAATCTAAAACTCCAAATTTATGCCTGTATACTGTATACTTAAATTAAAAAGAGTAGTTTGACCTTTGACCTTATCTTATAAATTAACCAATCAATGCAAAGCACTCACTTTGCTGCCACATGGAGAAGTGTTCTTCTGGCTCTGCCACAAGCATACGTTACGTCAAACTTGGAACCTGATAATAGATCTGACACAGATCTGAAATAAAATATATATATCCAAACAAAATTTTGCTGAACTAATAAGACGGTTGCAGTAAGAAATTTCCGGTTGTAACAATTTCAGTTCATACATGTTATATAACCTATCAGTAAATGATTATTTGACAAACCAGTTGAAACATGTTAGTTGAGGTTTCATTTTCATTTAAATATTCGATTTGACACAAAAGATTGCACACTAAGTCAAAATCAACAAGAAGTGAAGCCAATTATTGGCGCTACAATTTGAGAAAACCCTTGATAAGACATTACAATTAAGGTATTGTTGATTATTTGAATCATTGATTGATGTAAATATGTTGAAATTCTATCAATGCTTATCTTTTATTTTGACTAAAAAGAAAATTTGATTTATGTACAGTGTTTCTTTGTGACATTTCCCCTTACTACCCAGAATGCTTAAACCTGATGCAGATAGAACAATGTCTAAAGATAAATTGCCGAAGACTCCCTACTGTAGGTATGAAGTACCTACAGCTAGGTATGAAGTACCTGTACATACCTGTGTTGATTAGCTATAACCATGGGCATCAAGGTGTAGAAAGCTGACTTGTCATCTGAAACAGGATTGATCAGTGTCTAGGCAAATTATAAAATATTCATAACTATATTTTTAAAACTGATAACATTTTCTTCCATTTGTTTAACTTTCAAAATCTGCACATTTTAATTTTTAAACACAATCATGCTTTGAAATATTAATTGCTGACATCCTTGTATATACTATATTTCATGTATGCCTAGAACTAACCTTCCATTTGGTGTCATAGAATCTAATTGGGGAGATAATTTTGACATGATGTAACAAAATAAACTAACACTGTATTGCGTTTTTATGTGTATTGATAAAAATTATATTCACACCACAGGCATACAATTCGTCAAAAAGTTTGCTGCATTACCATTGGCTTTGTGAAATGAAAAATCATCGTCAAGATTTGACACTCAACTCAGTTTGTCTACGGTAAAACTCAAGAAACGTCGAAATGGTGCCTTGATTAAGTTGAAACACTGACTGACAGTATTGAAATATGCATAATTCTCCAAAAACACTACCTGTCGGCAGTTCTGCTGTTCGACCTCTTTTCAAAGAAGCAGCAAGATGTTGTAAAAACTCCATTTTGTGCGATATAAATATTTCACGTTCCCATTGCGATCATTTCCTTCTCAAGACCGTCAAATTGGTACTTCCTGTTTATGACTGGGGAATACGTTACTATTAATAGAATTACCGCGACAATATTTTGATTGGATTTCTATTTTTAACTTTTGCGGTGATTGGTCAAGTAAACGTGTTTGGGCGAAAGTATAAGAGGTTTAATCAACGTGTTGACGGTGTTTATAGATAGATATTATGCGTTGAGGAGGAAAATAATGACATAATCTATGTCACACTTGTCCTACCTAGTAATGTTCGTTCTGTAGTTATATGTTAGCTTCGCGCACAGTCTAGATACTGTACTGTTTAAATATAGGGCCTATATGAAATTTAATGCTGAGGAATATATGGATGACAACTTCTTTGTTCATTGTATGCGACGTTTCGACACAGATTCTTGTGTCGTTCTCAAGCAGAGGGAAGCACAAGAATCTGTGTCGAAACGTCGCATACAATGAACAAAGAAGTTGTCATCCATATATTACTCAGCATTATTGTCATCCCAACTTCTAAAATGCCTCTCAAAGAAGTTATATGAAATTTATTTAAATATTTTTTTTTAGAATTTAAGAATTTCATGCGAAAAACATCGAATAGTATTGTTATTCTACCTTTTTTTCTTATTTTAGATAAATCTATAAAAAAAGAAAAAAGCCAGAAAATATTTTTTTTTTCATTATGTCGTTCGAAACCATTCACCAAATAACCAAATAATAAAGTCTATATCAATTAATTAATCTCGTTGTGTAAAAGTTAAATTACATTATGAACAAATATATAATCTTATTAAATTTCTTGGGAAAACCTCCACCCGAAATGACACGCAAATCGTATCACTTGTTTAAAAAATACTTCCTTGTATGAATTTTTCTTTCCTGTTTGGTTATCGACATTATTTTAATCTGAAATTTGCAAGAGTAATGTATGATTTTATACAAAAAGGAACTTCCACAGTTGATCATGCATTGTGAATGGTATATCTGTTGTTACGTATGTATACTGACGAGAATTGCCCTCGTGTGCAGTAGGCGAAACAAAGAATGAGGAAAAAGTGGTAAATTTGTCGACAAAAGACGTCCATGTATAACCTGACATATGTGTCGATACAAACAGGGTGTTAACCTGTTTACTTCACGCTTTTACGATGGAAGATAAATCTGTTTCGGAGTATTTGCTGATGTGCATTCTTTTAAGCGGTAAGTTGTCATTTTTCTATGATTTATTGGTACACAAGGTATCGATTGTTAATGCTATACTATATTTTGTCTTTTCGAATATTTGCATTGATTATTGAATTAACTTTTCTTAATCTCAGCCGTGATTTAAACCGTAATAAAGTATTTTCAATCATGTATATATGTCTACTTATTGTAAGAATATGCTTTGTACATTATTTCCTATCTTATAATTCTTAATATATATATCAACCACCACGAGCCTATTCCTTCGATCAATATTACTTTTTTAAATAAACATTTCTTAATGTCATAGATGTAACAAACAAAAATCTAAGTTCTACAAAGATAAATCCCCATTTGACTTTTATTCGTGTGTTACATTATTTCAATCAAGACATTAAAAACGTATTACAATACGATATTTAACCAAGTTACAAGGAAGTTAATTCGCTAATACGAGAGCAATCAAATAAATATCATAAGGAAGTATCGTAGAGGCTCGAACTGACTTTTTTAATAGTTTGCCCTTTTATTAAATGCAAAATAGTATTTAATATATACAGGTATGATAAAAAAAGCCACATAATATTCTAGTTATTGAGATTTGCTTTACCCTTTTCTTCTTTTGAGAACAGATCGATGCATTTATTTTGGGTAGAAAACAGGTTTCAATCATTGAAAGTGTAATTAAATGTAATTCTAATTTAGTTCCTGATTTATTTATTAGTTAAATAAAACTCATCCTTAAATATAGTCTCTGAAAATGAAGAGTTTTATAAACTAGAAAAAGTATGCAGGTAAAAGGAGCAGCCATTTTTGGAAAATGTGGTGGGTATAAAAAAAGTATGAATAAGCACTTTAAATTTGAAAGCAAATACAATTGTGGAAACACGGATTTTAAATCGCATTGGTAAAAGCGTACCCGGAGTACTGTGTTTAAGAAATGTATAAACTAAATAAAACAATATTTTTTTAGAGGTAACCACTTTCATTAAATGATAATTAAAGGAAGTGTATTGTCGATAATAAGCACCCTTTTCATAAGTTATTACTACTTTGCTTTCTGGTTCCTTATCACAAGCAATATCAGATCCTTGTGCAGAAACATTAACGTCTAAGTTTATGCGTTAGAATGTTTGGTAGATAATAAATTTTGTGTATCAGGTTGTCAAGTGCTTTACAGCGAATAATATAATGATATTCACCTGAAACGCTTTCCGAAGTGCAAAATTAAGACATTTTGCAAACTCTTGAAACGTGACGCATAGTCAGCTATGGTTACATGTTGGAAGTCTCAATATTCCTAGTGAAATAGTATGTTGATAGGACGAGATATGGATCAAAATTAGGGATGTGGATACCAAAACACAGTGAAAGCTGGATGGAGCACTGATACCATTTTGGTTTATGATGTTTCTTATCATTGATGGTATTTGTTTATATTGAATAGGCGTTGGTGTTTTTTCCTTGTTTCTTTTCGCTGGTTATATTTCCATTTATCTAGTTACTGGTGGTATTTTGAACGTTTCTGATTATATATGATATTGTTATTTCCGAAGCATTGTTTGTATATCAAATGCATATTTCTTGTTTCTAAGCAATGTAAATGCCAATTAATTTGGTGAGCATTGTATACGCATATTTCATGTTTTTTAGCAATGTGTAAGCATATTAATTTTCTGAGCATTGTATACGCATCTTCATGTTTCTGAGCGTTGTATACGCATGTTTCATGTTTCTTAGCAATGTGTAAGCATATTCATTTACGAGCATTGTATACGAATATTTCGTGTTGCTTAGCATTGTGTCGTGTATATATAAAGTTTTTGAGCATTGATGACATTGTTCATATTTCCATACAGTTATTGAAATCACATTTTCCACACAGATCTATACTTGACGCACGTATCCGGGAACTCCATGAGTCCAGCAAGCATGTCAGACGACCATCAGTTGACCACATCAATGTCCCTCGCCACCTTCACAGACGTTGAAACCATGACACCACAGACGACAGTGCCATTGATGACATCCTTTCATTCTTCATCATCAACGCCTAGTGATTCGGTTACAGGCACAATTTTGGACACCGTTTCCATTGAATATATGAAAATAAATTCAATGCCAACGGCCGTTTTATCGACTGCGTCAATGATTTCACTGAGTTATCCATCGACAAATTTCAGTTCTGACAATTTTGCGACAAGCAATTCTGACACCAGGCCAATACGTTTTGTTAACGAAGTGACAACTGACGGTTCCTTCACAATGTCTATACGAGCCCCCAATGCACTGACAACAGGATATGTATCTGGGATGTCTTCACACGTCCTTCTGACAAGCTCCTTTCCCATTTTCTCAACACATGCCATTGACTCATCAACGATAGAGGACGATGTGACGGTCTCCACAACAAGACTGTATCCTTCATCATCAATGGATGCAGAGTTTTCAACCAGCATCGTGATCCTACCTTCATCATCAACGCCCTTGACATCCGCGACTTCTGGAAATACCACGGAGGCTCCTACTGAGTTCAGTAAGTCCTATAGCCTAGATGATGAAACTTATTGGCTTAAAATCTTTTGAACCAGTTTTTTAACACTCTGACCCATGAAATATGAAATATTGTTAACAGTTGATGATTTACTCAATGGTATAACAGCTATGTTGTGTACATATCAAACGTCCAACATTTTGAATTTACTACAATATCAGTAAAGAACTAATTTCAATGTCCAAATGATCTTCATTGTTAAAGAATTTTCATGTACCTCTCTAGAATCACCACTTGTCCGAACTATTGGAAGTGTAATAAGGCAAAATAGTTCCTCATTGAATGAGAGGCTGTTTAGAGGATAGTTGTCTTACATAATACTCTAGATACTGTTACGGTATTTATTATCTTTCTTAGAGAGTTAATGAGGACATTTGTCAGCCATTAAACTAGGTGAAACGAAACCTTTGGAGAAGCGTTTTACTTTGAAGTTACAATGGTCATTTATCAGTATCAAAATCAATCACTTTAGTTGTTCATTGACAAAATGATAAATGAATTTTTAATATAAACTTCGCTTGTATTAATGTAATAGATCAACGTCTTTATCTAAACTTAGTCTGATTAGGATCGACCGTGTTCCGGGAAATAAAGTTTCAAAATGTTGATGCTACCGGGAATCGATCTTATCAGACACCTTCCCCTCTGGAGAGGAAATCGCGGGTGTATTGAGTTCGAACCCGATAGAATCAATAAGTTTTCAACTTTTTTCCTCGTAGCACGTTTGATTCCAATCAGACTGAGACACTGCTTAAAGTTTGAAACATTTTCTCCACAGAACGCCCGATGCTGCTGTTGAGAGTAAGTCAGTGAATTTCAATCAGACTGAACGACATTGAGTGAATTTTTAAAACATTCTCTCCCACAGAACGCCCGATGCTGCTGTTGAGAGGTGGTCAGTGAATTTTAATCAGACTGAACGACATTGAGTGAATTTTTAAAACATTCTCTCCCACAGAACGCCCGATGCTGCTGTTGAGAGGTGGTCAGTGAATTTTAATCAGACTGAACGACATTGAGTGAATTTTTAAAACATTCTCTCCCACAGAACGCCCTATGCTGCTGTTGAGAGGTGGTCAGTGAATTTTAATCAAACTTAACGACATTGAGTGAATTTTTAAAACATTCTCTCCCACAGAACGCCCGATGCTGCTGTTGAGAGGTGGTCAGTGAATTTTAATCAAACTTAACGACATTGAGTGAATTTTTAAAACATTCTCATCCACAGAACGCCCGATGCTGCTGTTGAGAGGTGGTCAGTGAATTTTAATCAGACTGAACGACATTGCTTGAATTTATTAAACATTTTCTCCACAGAACGCCCGATGCTGCTGTTGGGAGTCGGTCTGTCGTGTGGTCTAGGGGGGATCCTTATTCTCTTCATCATCTTACATGGGTACCAGTCAGTATCACCTTCATGCTCATCAGTATCACCTTCATACTCATCATAATCACCTTCATACTCATAATCACCTTCATACTCATCATATTCACCTTCATACTCATCGTAATCACAAATGGTTGTGAATCAATATCATCGCGAATGCTGTTTTAGAAGTAGTTAATGCTTTTCCATCGTGATTTATGTATTATGACGTGTAAACCGTTAATTTCGTAAATATGAAGTAAGTTATGATTGAGTTGGTCAAATTGACAAACCATCTTAAAATTGTTCATATTCAATGCTAAGTTTTTCGCCTAGGCGACAGTTAATAATTTTATTATTATAGAACCAAGGAAACATAATATTAACATGTCGTTTTCCAAGCAGGAAATATTTTGCTCATTGTTAACAATTTCCTTGATATAGTTCTGTTTTGCGTGAGTATTATATCAAAACCACCGCTGATTATATATTATTCAACACATAAGGGTTATATAAAGTTAAGAATAATAAAGAAAACCTAGAGCTGTGTTTTTGATTTTGAGGTTTTAGTTTCATATCAACAAGTATCAAATCTACGTTCAGATCACGAAATTAAGAACATTAAATGGTTGTCGATTTTACTATAACGGGTTAGTAACTGGTATATTGGAAACTGCATTCTTTGATATTGTGCAAGTACAGGCGTGATGTTGTCATATAAGATATGTTTGATGGCTGATACTCCAGCACAAACAGTGTGAAAAATGTAACAATTAAAGGATTATTTGTCCAAATAATACATAAACGAACTGAAGGTCTTTTCGATATATCGACATAGATAACAATAATACTTATCTACCTCGTACAAAGAGTTGACAAAAAGATAATCACGTGTTGTTTAAAAGTATTTAAAGCATGTGAAGTTTAATTGTAACTACAAGTTATCATATATATTCAGCCTTCTAACGTCCAACTCAACACAGTGATGTTACGTCTCTCTGTGCATTAATCCTTTTTGGATGTATTCAAACACGCTTATCGTATGATTAGTGTTCAAACGAAGATTTGATATTATCAGGGAAATCAAAACATAAGGATTTTAACATGTCATGGTTGATGTAATAGCATAGGCTCCATTGAATATGCTGAAGTTTGCTTTTAAACATGAACAATCCATACACCGACCACGACTATGTTTTCATTGATCTGTGAGTTCTTAAAGAAGTCTAATATCATTGCAGGCGCAGTTCTAGGATCGACGATTTCTCATTATCGAAAGCCAACAGCCAATCAGGGGAGACCCTGGAGACATGCACGATTACTCCTCTAGGCTCTGACGTCATGGACGGCCCACCAGAGAGCGTTGTTGACATGAACGGCGCGGAAATGATATCAATCCAAATCCACCCACCCACACCGCCACCTCTCCCCCCTCCCCCTCCTCCTCCGCCTCCTCACCCTCCTCCCCTACCCCCTAAAATATCCACAGAGACGGAGGATCCCGAAGACCATGATTACTTCGTTCTGGAACCACAGCAGGAAGCTCCTGTTATTAATCTAACCGAAAATTTCACAAACAAACGTTGGAGCTACCACGAAGGCCTGGATATGCCAATGAAGACCTTTAAAGGCAGCACTAGGGTGAAACCTAAACGACAAACATGGGGGATGGATGGAACGGTCCCCAGGTACCTCGGTAAAGACAAATCTGGGTCTTTAAAGGAAAATTTGATATGAATTTCATCCTGCTACGTAATAAGTTTTATATCAGCGTAGCTCCTACACATACCCTTGGTGCCGCTTCACAAAGAAGCAGTAAAGGTACGATCGATTGTAGCCCCTTCTTTTAACATTGATTATAATCGATTAAAGCCTTAAGATTGACTGTTAGTGTTTGGTGAAACTGGACCCTGATATCGATCACGACATTTGCCTTTTGTTGCTATCAGATGGTCCTGCATCACTTTAACTTTGCTTGCTCCAGCCAATGAACTATCGTTATTCGAGAAGCCTGAAGCAAAATACATGTGTATTATATTTCTTTGAGAGGCATTTAGAAGTTGGAATGACAATGAGGAAGAGGAATATATGGATGACAACTTCTTCATTCATGTTAAGCGTCGTTTTGACAACGGCACAAGGAGCTGTGTCGAAACGTCGCTTAAAATGAATAAAGAAGTTGTCATCTATATATTCCTCTTACTCACGTGTATTAGAGTCCCTGCATTTTGTAACCGTGAGTCGCCGCTAGCTGAATGCGAGTCATTTCATTGATTGGTTATGTAACGGGCAATACGAGGCTCTCGTAGTGATTGGTATCAGGGTTTGTGAACTACAACAAATACGCTGATTTAGGAGGTTGTATGATGGTATAATACTACTGTAATAGAATAAATTGCCTATGACGACCCTCAAAAAAGAGCAAGACAACGAATCCTTCAACAATCTCGTATCAACGATGAGACTTGCTTCTGACACTTATTATAAGCAATGTTCTGGGTCAGAAAGAAAATCTTCTTTTGGCCGATTTAAATGGGCAGTTGCACGTTTTTTTTGAAAGTTTCATATTTTTAATTTTTCATCGATAATTGTAAGTTTATGCACAATATATTACTTATATAGTGTCAACAATCTCATGACATAAATCAGTCATACATAGTCAGAGAACAAATTATATAGATGCACATAAAATCCATTGGCAGCTATTTTTGTGTGAACATATTTCATTTTGTGTAAGAAAAGGGAATAGCATGGCTGAAATTATATATATTTGATTTATATTGAATATATTGTCTTTCAATCAAAACCATTTATCTTCATTTTCCTGACATCACCTTATATTCCCTCCAAAAACGTGCTACTGACCATTTAAGATAAAACTAACAAACCGTGATGTCCGTTAATCATCTATTGAACTGTGTATAGTAGCAAGGATAATTCAGAGTCTATATAAACACTGTGATATGGTATTGAATGTATTACTGTTAAGTATTTTTCATAAAATTATATATGACATTGATACTTGCCAATATATCGTAAGTTAATATATATGTTCAAATACACCTGCCCAGCTTGTATATTCATTAACAATTGTAAGTATAGAGTTACTTACACCTACAAACTTTAAAATTCATGTAATGATGAAAACCCTCTGAGACAAAAGTACATGTATGTGATTATTTGTCCACATACTAAGTTTTGCTCTGCTACCTCACCCGGTGGAGGTGGTTTCAAAATCACTTCTGTTACACATAACACTGCTTTACGTTAATAGAATTATTTTTCAAAGTGACATTATTGCTCAAATATGTCAGAATTCATTAAGAAGTAGTGATTCATGTTTAGATAACTGTCTTAATGCTTATTGATTCAGTAAAATGATTTTTTTCAAACTAGCGATTGTCAATGCTTACAACACGTTTGACCCATGTCATGTTATCAATTTTCATTTTGTGTGTGTACTAACTGCATTATAATTATTTATGTGTAGATTCTCACATTATTACAGTTCAGTTCGAAAGGTAATCTTATCATTTCATTTTTCACAGCCTTGGGAGACCAAAATCCGAATGTTTAAATCTGTAGATGTCGTAACAAAAGAGAAGGACAACACAGAAATTTTCCAACGAATATGTTTTATGCAGGAATACTTGTACAAGGCTTATTGCTTGTTTCAAAGCAACATTTTCACAATAATATGATTATTATCCTTACAGAGACCCATGTTCTTTTCATTTGTATTATTCTCTTATTTTTACTCAAATAAAAGATAAAAACAAAATAATGTGTACATGATTCTTTTTGGATGTTAAGATATTTCATAAGGAAAGTCACATGATTTGCCATCCCTGGATTCCCAAAGCCGAGTACCCTATACTATATCACCCCCGGAAGTTTTCATCAAGAGAAACATATGTTCTAAAATCACGGGCCATTGAATTTGTTATAAACTAAATGACCCAATGCGAGGTTTTAACCATCCTGCTGTGGTATCATATTTATATTCACATTACTCCTACCATACCCTGACATCTACCACGCCAAAAACCTCTTACCGCCACCAGGTGGTACCTCATGACTATAAGTACTTTATTCGAGGAGCCCGAAGTACTCCATCGAGTCTCGGCATCATTTTAACTCTTGTAGTTCCGTTACTACTTGGTGCGACTCTTGGTTGGTTTCGGGTCATTCGTTTGATAAAATGCAAGGGTATGGAGGAGCTATAATTTAAAATTCACATTAAACGGGATTGAGCTTGACATGAAATAATTGAAGAAGGAGTCTCCGCACCTCGGGTATCTCAAACATAAGTTTAGGCGCATGTATAGTTATTACTGTAGATGCAAGAACAAAAATTTCGAGACTAGCATCAAGTTTATAATTGTTTATTATCATCCAAAAGTGTGTTCCACAGGAGATATCGCTTTGACTGATCATAGATTTTTAACAATGTCATCAGCAGGGACATGACATCACAAACGTTTTGAATCATCAGAAATGACGTCACAATGCTATGAAGTCATAAACACAACGACAACACAACGTTATGACGTCATTAACACGATGACGTCACAATGCTATGACATCACTGGATAAGAGTTGGAGAGCTATTCAGTGTTCAAATGTGCTGATGTGATCAAAAATGATTTTGGATGATAAAAAGAATCTCACCCTCGCGTCTTTTGATATCAAATATATCAACACTCGTTGATTAATTAAGAATTGAATGTCAGTTTGTGTGTTTGCACTGGAAAATGAACGATGTCAAAGCTACATTCAAACTCGTGTGAACCCAGCGAGCTTGCGATTACAATTATATTCTTGCAGATACATTTATAATTAGAATAATAAAGAAGACATGAAATGAGAAAGTTCATTTTTAACGTATTCACAGACAGTGAGGTGCAGTGGGGTATTGCTGTCATGGCGTCCTGATCTGCTCTGATCAGGGTGGTTTTAAACCATGTGCTTTTTAGATGTGTCATGTGATATACAATGGTTAGAAAGAGGCTAATTTACATTTTAAAGTTAGAACATGCAAATTAGGTTACAAAAGTTTGGTTAAGTATTTATCGGGGTTTGTACCTGGAATGTTAATGTATGATGGATTAGAAATCCAGTGTTGGTGGTGCAGATAACCATTACCAAACTTTAAACGTTGTTAGTAAAGATAACCATTACCAAACTTAAAAAATGTTGTTAGTAAAGATTACCATTACCAAACTTTAAACGTTGTAAGTAAAGATAACCATTACCAAACTTTAAACGCTGTTAGTAAAGATAATATTACCAAACTTAATAAACGTTGTTAGTAAAGATAACCATTACCAAATTTTAAACGTTGTTAGTAAAGATAACCATTACCAAACTTTAAACGTTGTTAGTAAAGATAACCATTACCAAACTTAATAAACGTTGTTAGTAAAGATAATATTACCAAACTTTAAACGTTGTTATTAAAGATAACCATTACCAAACTTTAAACGTTGTTAGTGCAGATAACCATTACCAAACTTTAAACGTTGTTAGTGCAGATAACCATTACCAAACTTTAAACGTTGTTTGTAAAGATAACCATTACCAAACTTTAAACGTTGTTAGTAAAGATAACCATTACCAAACTTTAAACGTTGTTAGTAAAGATAACCATTACCAAACTTTAAACGTTGTTAGTAAAGATAACCATTACCAAACTTTAAACGTTGTTAGTAAAGATAACCATTACCAAACTTTAAACGTTGTTAGTAAAGATAACCATTACCAAACTTTAAACGTTGTTAGTAAAGATAAATGTGATCCCAAAAATATAGAGTTTTGCAATCTTGCATTTACAATTACAATACCCTTGTATCTCTCAAGCCAAACTCTTTTTTTAATTTTTGTATTGGATGTTTACTTGCGGATATTAGCGTTCTCTTCTCACGGAGTTTGGTCAAATATGTCCATTCCCTGTTCTAATTAACCAGTCCCTTGGTTTCTGACAGGTTCCCCTTACGGAAAAGAATTTCATCACCGAACATTCCGGCAAACGAAACCCTTCTCCTCCTTATAAGGAGCAATTATTGACCAATGAGAGACACAGGACCAGCAAACTATCAATCTAGAGTATAGTATTGGACAAATATTCGAACGTTTACTTTTGATCATCGTGGATATGTCATAATTTGAAAGCGTTTTCTCCCCATTTTCCGGTTAATAATTATTTTGTTAACCACTTAACAGCCCACAGTTATATAATTTTACGAAAACTGTCGCATCAACTAACACTATTTCTGGAAATAGTGGTGACAAAAAGTTATTTGCTTTAATGATGAAGTGTTAACAGCTGACGACAAAACTGCATATATCATTGTACCATTTATCCTATAAATGAACTCTTTATATTTATACATGTTTATATTTATTTTGGTCACGATAAATCACAACGGCAGGTAATCCTTCCAACCGGAGACGTATACACGAGGACAACAAGGTAAGTCTTCTCTTGCGATTTAGGTAAGGTTAATACTTGATAACCTGATCATTTTGTACAAGTGTCTCGTTATTTTTTTCATATTGAAAACATATTTTATTAAGGAAAAGGATTATGAACAGATGATCCAACCTAATGTACTCTTTATTTATTATTAATGTAAGATAAGATAAGCTAAGATAAGATAAAAGTTTATTGTCCCGAAGAAATTTTTGGTTTCATCGTAAAAAATTATACATATTTGCAAAAAACATTAAAACACAACAAAGCATAATTTTCACAAACACTAACATAAAGAGAAACTAAACAATATATATAGTAAGAGCAATATAAAGGAAAGGAGCAGATAAAGCTTGATACAGTGTCAAGATACAAATGGCTGTTATGTAAAATGTTTAAAAAAATAGATTGATAAGTTAAAAATACTTAAATCTTCAAAAAAAGTATACATGTATATGTTTATAAATGTGTAAACAATATCATTGCATGATGGAAAGTAATATAAAAATGATAATAAGATATTAGCAAAGTAAATGAAATGCATACCATTTTTGAAAAACATATAGTGCAATACGCTTTATATATATGCTTATTCGGGCTGTTAGATCATATTCGGTACATAAAGCAGTAATAGAAGTACAAAGCACACAAAGACAGGTAAATTGGTTCGGTCACTTTTGAAACTGATTGGTAAAACGAGCCTCATCACTTTATTCTTATTGAAGTTAAGGTTACGTTCATAACATTCAACCTTAAATTATCTGGCCAAGGAACATTCCAAATGTAATCTGATTTAAACCATTTGCTGTATGCGAAAAAACCGAAACAAAACATAACTCGAAATGGAAACCAAAACGGGAGGACTATACATTTATTCTAACTTTAAATGCTGCATTATTAGAGTTTGGGATATAGGTATACTAATGGATGGTCTAGGAGACATGGAAACCAATTCGTCAATCAACTGTAATGGCTATATCGAGGACAAGGGAGATGACTCACAGCAGGACGGGGAGAACTCCCACACTCTACTTCTGTCTCTGAAAGAAAACTGCGGTCTCAATCAGGCTCTCACTGCCATTGTTGTAAGTAGTAACCAAAACCATTGGAGTATCTCTATAGCGCATAATTCATAATATTTGCCATAGCTTACTGCATATTGAGTCCCATACTGTGTTGTGTCCTAATGCAAGGCATTTCATCCTCATTGCACTCAGTTCACCAAGCCGTTTAAAGGGGTACTTCAAAACAAGATACGGACCATCATGGTCGCGCTTATCGCATGGTAGCTGCTGTGCAAGTACACACTTATCATGGCAATATTGTTGTTAGCGCACTTAGCAATTACCTGGCTAATGCGCCATATAAATGTAATAGCAATTATTATTTTCGAGAATTTTTATTTTTTTATCGTACAGAATTACAAGTTCGTAAATTTAGAATATTCACGAGGAAAGTAGAAACTAGTGGGGAGTGAGTAGAGTTCCACGTGCTGTCAGCAATATGTTAGCTATTTAACATGTAGAATGAGCAGTGGTCCTAATAAGATCAATAAGAAAATTGGGTAAGGAAACAGACAGGCGTAATGAGGAGGGGCCAGCACATATCAAAACGACTCAAAACCTTTTCCCAGCGACCTGTTTAGCTGAATTCCTGATTTCATGACATTTGTTGCAACTTTGAAAGCGACGAACCAAACCGTAATTCAACAGATGTACAAAGCATTGTTTTATAAAGGACACCATATGATATTACATGTACTTGTTAAGACAGACTCCATGCTTAAGTTGAACTTACAATAATTATTAAATATTTTGATTTTGCAGGAATCTGGTGTCATTGTTCTTAACATCGAATCAAGGAAGGGTCGAATTTTGGGCGAACGTTTCGATATAAAACTCGTGGTTGCGGGAAGCTTGATAACGGTAATGAATGCATGCAACATGATGCGTGAGAGTCCGTATGTACGGACCGTACAGACAGTCGGAGAGACGGACCCGGAGCGTGAAGGTAGTCAGCTCAACTTCAGGCTTTAATTTAGATGCCATACCGACAAGCTCCGGCAGTTATACGTGTTTAACTTGCACCGTTCAACCCGTATATAAGAAACAACAATATGAAACACTTTACTCAAATTGTTTCGCATTTTATACTTTGCACTTATTCCCTTACCTTAATGCCAAGGCATTGGGGAGGAGGGCGAATGGCTCTTTTGGCTGGATGCCAATCTTGAAGACATACCGTCCTAATGCATAAATATGCATTGATCTGATTAATTTCAGATATATGGTACCCAAAGCACATCTCGGACCTGGACAAGTGTATCGATGTTATGGCCAAACTTGCACCCGACTTTGACGCAGAGCACCCAGTAAGTCGTTGTTGTGCATGCCTTATCGTCTTTATCACTTGGAGAAAGCATTAAACTGATGATACTGTCAGCTCTTAAATTTTCAACAATAATACATATTTGTAAGCATTAATAGATGGCTAAAGTGAAAGTTTACATCCTCATATCTTCTAAAACTGATACAAATACTTTACTCAGTAAACCACTAAGTGCGTTACTTATTCTTATCGAATCGAAGGATACTTATTATCTGTACATCATTCATATTAACTGAATAAGTGAATGCGTCAGTGTCTTAAAGCGTGACCTTGTACTTGCACACAGGGGTTCAAGGACGCGGATTACATCAACTCAAGGGGAAAATTCGCCAAAATTGCTGCAGAGTTTCGACAGTAGGTATCAAACTTATATCATATTGATAATGTTAGCATTATACCACTGAAGTAACATTTCGATAAATGAATGGTAATAGGTTCAATGTAGAATTTTACGTTGAATTATAAACAATCTCATGTTCATAATTAGCACAGGTCATAAATATTTCGTTGTTTTAAAATTTCCAATTATCTAACATCATTTCAGCATCGATAAACAGGGGTTCGAATATCTGATTCGAACTATTAAGTAATCTAAAAAAACGAAAATCTAATTTTTGCAATTATAAATTGCTTTTATAAATTGTAACAACAATATAGTTACGAAATCGGTGAAAAAATGATGTACCTATTACTTCTAGAGGGCAGCCTATTCCCCGTGTGGTCTACAGTGAAGATGATACACAGACGTGGTGAGTTAAAAAGCATTGTTCGCTTTTTGCAAGACGATAAAATGGTTTGGGTAATATCCTTCCTTTAGCGTATTTATATCAGCGTACCTCCTACACAAACCATAGGACCGTATACTGGAACCACGTGGCCATTCAGCACTAAAAGTTGCCTACATGTATGTTTTTCAGTCCATTAACTATCGTTATTCGAGGAGCCTGAGGCAAAATATTAGAGTCCCTTCATTCGGGGACGGTCGCCTTATATTTGGATGCTAGTAATTTCATTGGCAGCTTATACAATGAGCCATGCGAGACGTTTTCCTTGATATGTATCAGGGTAGGTGAAGGAGGTTCTTTTGTGAAGTAACTGGATCGTTATATCCAATCTTTATACTAAATCAAGCTTATTGCTTACGCTGTATTGCATATCTGAAGATCTGTTTTGAAATTTATAATTTATAAGCACTTAAGCGTGGTTTTGGTTATCTTTGTTTCTTCATTTAACATCAAGTTATGCAAATTGTACTTGCTGTAAAGGGTTATTTTTCTCACTATTCATGTTCGCAAAGAAGGTGTTACGAATCAAGCGAAAGATTCATGAGAAGATTTCAGTGAGGACGTCTTTAAAAGATTAAGGAAAATAGAATCTCATTTCTTAACTTGAATTGATACATTCGTTCTGGAAACCCTAATATTGAATAAAAGTGATTGTTACGAAGAAAGGAAAAGGTAAATAGAAAATACAATACAATGACTGTAACGTGCAGGTGTAAGGTGTACCGCCGACTGCAGGAGCTGTACCCGACCCACGCCTGCAGGGAACACCGTCACAACCTGCATATGCTGGAGAGGGAGTGTGGCTTCACTCCTGACTGCATCCCTCAACTAGAAGACGTCTCCAACTTTCTCAAACGTACTATGAATGATTTATAGTCTCTGACAAAACATTGAAAGACGCTTGGTAACAAATAAATGAAATAACTTTCCTCGAAGTGTAAATTAAGTTTTAAGACAAATCATAAACATTTAAACAAAGAAAACACCAAATGTGTTTTAAATGTTAACTCTGATAATCGGTTTCAGAACAAACACTTGTTAAGTTTGGATACTGCTTCAATCGAAACATTCTTTTTTAATATTACAAATCGCCGTTTTACATTCAGGTAAAACTGGTTTCCAATTGCGGCCAGTATCCGGGCTTCTCACGTCACGTGACTTCCTGGCTTCTCTGGCTTTCCGCGTGTTTCAGTGTACACAGTACATCCGTCATCCTGTCAAACCTGAACAGTCCTCGGAACCGTAAGTTGTCATCTAGAGGTTGAACTATCCTCCAATAAGTCATTAGATGCTGCATTCTCTCCCCACAGAGACAGACCGTGTTATCAAATGTTGATCTAGCCTCTGTTCTAATTAGCCAAGTCTGTGAGCTAGAATTGGAGAAGCTTGATTGGATGCAGCGACGCTGTTATAAAATCATCATTTTGGCTAGTGACTCCTAAATCATGGTAAAAGCATTGTGATATGAACCACCCTTTCCATGCGAGAAGTGATGTCATTTTGACACAAGAAAAAACATCCGCAAAGGGAAATCGCTTGAAACCACGGTTTTGGTCTAATTAGCAGCCTGCCGTCTAAGGACGGGGCTGCTAACAGTTTTTGTGCAGTTTCCGCCGCCGCCGCCGCCGCGTCCGCGCTCATACTAATGGCTATAACTTTTTTCTACTAAGCTTTCCAGAACTTGTATTCATGACTTACTGCTTATACCTCGGGGAAACGATTTTGACATGTTCACTTTCAAGGTCAAAGGTCAAGGTCACGAGCTATAAAATCACTAAAAAATTCCTTGTAAACGCGATAACTTGAAAAGTTTTTGTGCTATGAAGCTCTAACTTGGTATGTATTATCTTTGGAAGAGTAAAAAATTTTGAAAAGGTTTTCGCTACAATTTGTCCAAGGTCAAGGTCACAGCAAGGTCACTACTTTAGCATGGTTTTGCGAAAATGCTTTATTTTAACAATGAACACTTTTAAACAATAGATGATTGTTATCCTCAATGAAAAGTGTTCATTGATTGTGTAACTTTGAAGGTCAAAGGTCAAGATCATGAGATTTGTGTTATTGCAATGTGCAACTAATTTGGATATAACTTAATCCCATTAAGCTTTTCAGAACTCATGAACATGTATAAGTGTTTACACCTCTGGGGAATTACAATGATATGTTCACTTTCAAGGTCAAAGGTCAAGGTCACAGCAAGGTCAACATATATTGAGAAAATGGATTATTTTAACTTTTAACACTTTAATTCGTTACATTAATGTTATATTCAATGAAATGTATTCATTGATGTTATATTCAATGAAATGTATTCATTGATTGTGTGACCTTGAGTGTCAAAAGTCAAGGTCACAAAAAAATGCCCAATATGCCGAGGCTTGTAGATGGCGGAACAGGGTAAGGCGAAACCCCAAGTTAAACGCTAATCTAGTTCGAACAGAGATAGGATCAACATGTTATGGTTTGATCTGCCTCTGTGGGGAGAGAATGAAAATGCCAATCACATTTATTGGGTTTCGAATCTCGGATTGGACCCTAAAAAATATGGAATTCAAAACCTTGACCTTTGCACCCATATATCGCGTAATCTTTCTAACATCCCCTTCCTCAATGGAAGCAAGTTAAAAGAATGAATGCATTGATATATATATTTTATTATATATTATGTACTGGGCTTTAACTTAACCGCACGTTTTTAAAGTCGGCGTGTCCGGTTAAACGAAGCCGATTTAATTCACAGGTGAAATTTAGGTGAAATTCAACATATAAACACGATATACATGTAGGACGCTGTCGTGAAGGTTTCATCAATGAGGGTGCAAAGTTGTAGCTTTAAGTGATTAATCAATTCGAAGTTTACATATTTGCATACGAAAAGTCGCTGAAAGATATACAGTAACTAAATGAAGTGTCGATCTTAATTTAAGCAAATTGGATAGATATCATGGTATGATGGAAGCTACGCGGAAACAAATACATTGTACAAGCAAGAAGCGCTCTGGGGTTCCAGCAATATTTTCTTCTTATTTCAATGGGGTTTATGACACCCAATATGGTTGTTGTTTCAGCGACTGTATACACGAGCTTCTCGGTCACGTGCCGATGTTTGCCGACCCTGTGTTTGCGGATTTTTGTCAGGACATCGGGCTTGCATCTTTGGGTGTGTCCGACAGTGATATTGACAAACTTGCAACTGTGAGTTAATGCTCTAGAACATGCCTTAGCAAAAAAATATCAATTGTCTTTCTTAGGCTTAGGCCATTAAATCTCTTGCAATTTATTTAAACTATGTATTCATTGTAAGAAATGTCACCGCCACATGTACCACATAATTCATCAACTGTACTTGTACTATAGGCCTTAAGGTCGAACTACTGAATAAACGAATCTGAATCTGATTTAAAAAATTTCAGGATTAAAGTAGCCGTTCATATTGAATTCACTATGTTATATCCACATTGAAAGAATTAAGGAAGCAGATTACTGAAAGACAGATGGTTCTAGATTTGTGTTAGGTTACGCAGAAAACTACTACTACTACTACTACTACTACTACTGCTGCTACTACTACTACTACTACTACTACTACTACTACTACTACTACTACTACTACTACTACAACGTCTACTACTACTACTACTACTACTACTACTACTACTTCTACTACTACTACTACTACTACTACTACTGCTACTACTACTACTACTACTGCTACTGCTACTGCTACTGCTACTACTACTACTTCTACTACTACTACTTCTACAACGTCTACTACTACTACTACTACTACTACTTCTACAACGTCTACTACTACTACTACTACTACTACTCCTTGTTCTTGTACTACTACTACTACTACTACTACTACTACTACTATTGCTACTTCTACTACTACTACTACTACTACTACTCCTTGTACTTGTACTACTACTACTACTACTACTACTACTGCTGTTGTTATTACTACTACCATCACTACTACTACTACTTCTACTTCTACTACTACTTCTATACTACTACTAACTCTGTTGCTGTTTCTGCTACTTCTACCACTACTACAACCATTACCGCTAGTACTGCTACTACTGCTACTACTGCTACTACTACTAATGCCATTACTAGAAATTCACTAATACTACTGCTATTACTGCTACTACTACTTCTGCTACTACTGCTACTACTGCTACTACTACTATTACTACTACTGCTACTACTGCTACTACTACTACTATAACTTTCACTAATTCTACTACTACTGCTACTACTTCTACTACTGTTGCTACTGCTACTACTATACGTTTCACTACTTCTACTACTACTATTTCTACTACTACTACTGCTATCTCTATACTTCAGCTATTCTGGTTTACCATTGAGATCGGCCTATGCAAGGAGGGGGACGGGGTTCGAGCCTTCGGCGCGGCTATCATGTCTGCATATGGGGAGTTGACCTACGCACTCAGTGACCAGCCACAGATTAGACCATTTGATGTTGAGGAGGCCTTGGTTCAGCAGTACCAGGTGGAGAACATGCAGCCGCTGTATTACGTCATAGAGTCCTTCCCGGATATGCTGAACAAGCTAAGGTAGATACAGGGAGAAAAACTTAACTTGTCAGTCAAAATTAAATGCGCTTACGTGAAAGTGTCATGTTAATGGCAATACGTAAATAGATTTAAATGTGGAGGTTATATGCGCGACCTCAGGTCTAACAGGTCTGTTATTTTGAACTTTTTTAAAATAAGGGGGCGCAAGAATATGTGAGCTCTGCTCGCTTCAAAGCTTTTAATTAAATATGTGCAAGTTAAAGGGGCTTTAGATAGTATCACGACCATTTCTTTTTGACAGAAACTTCGCACGAAACCTCCAACGGCCCTATGAATTGAGCTACGATGCGCTCAACCAGACCATTAGACAAGTGAACACGTCTGGGACCATACATCATGTATTCTCCAAGTTAAAGAAAGAAACAAAAAATCTTGAATATCTGATTCATAAATTGCCATTATGAATTGACAGTTTTTAAAAAGAAGCCTTCATTGAGTTGCTTCTGTATTTATGAGACGTTGGTGTTAATATTTAAACTGGTGTAGATATTGATATAATCAGCTAAATGTTATTGGTAGATATTTTTTCCGATTTGCAAATATTTTTGAACGTTTGCTGATTTTTCATTAGCTTTTGACACTAATCAACCTTAATCTTTAATGCAAAAGCTATGCACCATGTCAGTTAACACCTGTATCAATAAATAGATTGAATCGTTTCTTGTTAACAGACCCCTATTTGTAACAGTGAATAATTGATAATCAGCAACAACTTTAGTGTTCATGGTGCACTGCAAGGTTGTGTTCTTTCCCCTGTTTTATTTATGTGACCGCATCATACAATTTTCCCGTTTCTTACAATAATTAACTATAAAGTTTGGAGATGAAGCACCTCTTGCTGGTTTATAAGTCACACAAAATATTGACTGGTGTAAAAATAAATTTCTGAAATTAAATTTAAAAAAACCAAAAGAGAAGATTGTTGATTTCCGGAAAAATAAAAAGTGAACTGCTGCCATTTACCATTGATAACGAAATTATCGACAGAGTTGAAGAGTTTAAATATATTGGCACAGTCATTTACGCAAAGCTCGCTTGGAACAGCAATACTAAACAACGGATATATTTTTACGTTATTTTGTGAAGAACACAACAATACTATCGTTAAGTCTTTTATTCGATATGTAAGTTTCTAGGACGGGTGCCTGTCTGTTGAAAACCGATGTTAACTTTTCAAAACTGTTAACACGTCAAATAAAATTATTTGGCTTCAAATGCAATATTGAATTTGCACAATTTACAAGCCGCAAAGTGATAAAGCACAAAGATAATGCAATTAGCAATCATGTCCTCTTTCCTGAATTTCAAATTCTCGCAATTTGTAAATATTCAGAACAAACATGACTTAAAAAACTCTCATTCCAGCAAGCATCAGTGTTTGAAATGATGTATTTTAGATAGAGTTTTTGCCAGCCATTTTAGTAACCATTTTACATTTGTATGTGTGCTCAGATATGTCTCCGCTATTGAGTATTGTGCAGAAGTGCTTGTGTGTTACATGTTATGTGGCTTTGTAGCTTCTTACAATATGACTTGTTCAGCCCTGTAAAGCAAATTTCATCGGGATATTATGAATTTAATCTATCTAGTCTTATTTTTTTTGGGGGAGTATGTATTTGATAAATTATCGAATGTGTACAAATTTTAGAATGAACCCTTTTACATCAATGGCCTGTAATTTCCTTGAATGGCATTTTACAAGATAAGTATGATAAGTCTTTCTATTGATATACAACTACTTAATTTTCATGTAAGAGACGTTTCAACAAAGATACCTATGTCGTTCTCAAGCAGTGATATATTAGTAGAGGTTGGCAGGTTTATGGACATAGTACAAGTATGTTTATATAGTTAAAAGTGGATAAAGAAAACTTGAGATGTCCAAACAATAATGATTTACAAATATGAGTTATTTATACAAGAGATTGAGATGATGTACAGTTAAGATGTAGAAGCCGAAAGAGATTAATATACAGTTTTAACAGTTGAAAGGTCGATGAAGATGATAGTCAATAAAGAGTTACTTGTTGATGTACTTGATGGTGAAAGAGATTGGATGATATACACACATTGATGAATTAAGCAAACGGAGGTACAGTGTAGGTATTTGGAAAGAACATAGGCCTATCCAGCATCTCTGTTCAGGACCGGTACAATCCTCTTAATATGGATGGATTCAAGATATTTCCTAATTTTATAGTCCGGTAAGTGTTAATTCAATACGTCAGCCAACGGCCTTACCACTGAAATAAAAGATTTATGTTTTTTACATATAAATATTAATGAATATTATTTTAATTCATTTTTAATAGGTAAATGTTTAACAATCCGAACACTTTAACACTTCAATTCGGGTTCCACCTCATTAAGAGAAGATATCAATCTGCATCATACAGGCTAGCAAAATGAAATTTGATATCGGTTCTTTAAAATGTGATCATATACATGTATATTTTAAGAAAAGTAAATTTGTGCTTATGTATGTGGTCCACGTACCATGGCAATAACATTGCTCAAATATTCTCATTTGACAATTTAAATACTGTTTGAACAGGTGATGGGTGCCAGAAGAGAGTGCATGAAATATATTGTATTATTCGATACATTGGAATCGATGGTTTTAACAAAAACACTGTAACATACATAAGCCGAAAATAAAATATATTACGTACGCTTCGGGATGATTTTACTATTCAACATGGTTCTTCTTTACATATTCTTGGGACATAACGGTTAGAGAGGCATTGGGTTAGAGGCAATGACTCCGTGTGCTGTTCAATGTTGATATGTTTGATACGTGTATTAACCCATATGCTAGACCCCTGCCTGCTTATCTGAACGATGTTGACTGTTTTCAAGTGTATATATATATAACCTCGCACTATATAGGCTACAGGACAACGTACACTTTTAAGCTTTTTCTGCCTGAAATACCGTAATTTTTTTCGCACTTTCATTGACAATAAGCTTATGTGGAACGCCAGCACAGATGCTCTGTACAGCAAGTGTCAACAACGCCTTCATTCAATGCGTAAATTGCGTTCCTTTGATGTTTCACAATCTGTTATGCTGTTATTTTACACTATATGTATTCAAAGTACACTCCCGTAATATTTTCAGTTCTTGTTCGAGTCTCTTTCAGTCAAAAACAAAGCAAAATTTACCAAAATTGTAGGTTAAGCTGCTAAAATAGCTGGGGCCAGCTTCGAAAATCCTTCACTACTTTATAAGCGGCAAGTACTTTTAACGTCTCAAAAAAACCGTAAGTGACCAAACATGTTTTTAGAATGAAGAGTATCAGGTATGACCTTCCGGTCGCCGCTTCGTTGTGTCAATAACAAGGACTAAAAGAGCTCTCGGACGTCATTTATACCTCAAAGCATTTCACTTTTACATAACTGCTGAATGTACACTGGTCAGTTATCTTCTTATTCTCATTTATCTTTTAACTACATGCCTTATCATTTCTTAATGCTTTCTTAAACTCATATTTATGTTGTTATTTATTACTTTTAATTTATGTCAGTGCTCTGTGATCATAAAAAGAATTCCTCTTAAGTTAATAAAGTTTTGTCTATTGTCTGTTGTCTTATGATATATTTATGTCCGGTCAATTATCAAAACATCGTTGAATGATGTATCAAACGAAAGTCAAGTATCTCAATATGAGTTCATTACAGAATGTTTTGGTTACTCTTTATGTCCATTATACATCAACGCAAAACTAATCTTAATTTTAACAATACAAGTTCAAGGTCTATAAGAAGGTTTTATATTTGATATTGTATTAGTATAGTAAGTAGTGTACAAGGCCTCCTTTCACAAAGTTCTAAGGTGATCGTAAGTCACTAAGGTAGCCTTAGTGTAATGTTAAAGAATGGAAGTTAAGGTTAACCTTAGTTAAGGTTGCTTTGTGAAAGGAGGGAAACATACCGATACTTACACTACAACTGTAAGAGGGAAACACTATGTACGTTACAATCATGGTCATGAATGAACTCGAAAGGATAGTATTTTATATTCAATACAGAATGAAAATATCGGAAATTTATAAACAATTTCCTTTGTATTGATATGATAAAGATCTGAGGATTTAAAAAAGGAAATTTTAAATGTATGATTTCCTTGATCGCATTGAGATTAAGACGAAGTACATGCTTTTCTGTTGGCATCAGAAACTTGCAAGTGCAAGGACGTATATGTAAAAATATGCAAGTTGTGAAACTCTTTTCTTTGGTGTCAGAATATTGTTGAATGACTTACTTCAATGGCAAAATGCAAACCGCTGATTTTGCATTTTGGAAAGTTTAACCTTACTTTTGATTAACTAGCGTTTATGAAATGAGGATTCATCTTTTGATATTTCCGAATGCTACATTTTCTAATAATTCGGCAAATCACTTCCGAGTTACCGAGAATGGTTTGTGCTAGGTACTGTTGCACATTTGTTTATTTCCAGAAGTCCGTACTGCTCGACCCGGAGTGTTATAAGGGGAGACAACTCTGTCAGGTCTCCCTTCCCAAGCAGCAATATTAACGACAGTTCAGTTGTGTTTTACTAACCAAATACCAAATCACGAAAGAGACACTGTTATTTTCGTCGTATTTGCTTGATTTTAAAACAACAAATTCGACATTTGTTCAAATTAACTCGATTTTCTACCCCAAAATGAATAAAATCAAGTGCACTGATTTTAATCGTTTGATAGTTTGGTGATAATTGTTAAGAATATATATGATTCCATATAGCTAATAGACTGACCCGCTGCATGATAAACCTAAAGCTTTGATACTACTTATGGAGCCACTACAGCACGTGTTAACACACAACTTAAAGCATATCAACAGAAACAGAATGACTTCACATGGACAACAAGTTTATTATAAAATTATATTTAAAATCGCCTGCCTCAATATTGTTAAAACAAGCTGTAATATCATACGCCAGCGAGCGAATGACACAACCTTTTCACTGTCTCGTAAACATGTTATCCATAAAACATGTTTGCGTTTGTTCTTAAACATAATTCACCATAATACATGTTTTCAATAAAACAGGTCTAGCTTTGTTTCTAAAATGTATTCTTCCACCGTTCAAATTTGAAATATAAGTTAGTCTAAACACATATAAGCGATTATATTTTTAGTGCAAAAAAATAGATTCTAATTTTCGAATATTTGTATAAGGTAAAATCAGTGATTCGAACCTCTGTGGTGTAAACTAAATTGTTCAGCATCAGTTCTTCGATTCTCTATAATGTGTCACAATTTTTAAACTTTGGCATATATCGCTGTTATGACTTTAGCAAAATTTGAAAAATTGAAACTCCAATGAGTTCACTTATAAATTGTTTTCATGTTGTGACTAACATGTATTCCAAATTTGAACGAAATCGGTGAAGTAATAAAGTTTTTAGATTTGATTTATAGGAAATACTTCATACGGACTGAGCATAAAATTCACTTAATTCACCATCTTGATGCGGTTTCTCCAGCTATCAGAGAAAATAAACTAGAAATATTGTCATATGAAAGTGTCAACTTATGCGATGAATATGAGCCCTTGAGCTTGTAAGCAAAACGGGGCACTCTAGATAAATCTTCACATGTTCGATCATGCATATTTACCTCGCTCCTTTATCCGACAAGAAACTCTATTTTCATAAAATTTCTAACGAATATTCATACCCATATGTCTTGGTTAATTCTGATATCTAATTGAGATATGAGATCTCATTTGGTGGAAAAATTTTATAACGAGGATTCCAAGAACAGTAAATTCTTTAGTTCATGAGTATGAACTTTGAATGACTATGAATTTAGTCATTATCCATTCTGTAACGACCAACCTTTGAATAGACTTGATAAATAAATAAAGTGTTTTGTCATTATATTTTTATATAGGCCTACTAAATGTACAACAATACATTGGTAATAACAAATATTGAAAACAATATTTACTTAATATATTTTCAAGTTGATACATTAAAATATGCCAGATGCTCATAAATAATGCTGTTTAAGTTACTGTTTTTTTAAAATTTGGCTTTTATTAGTGCGAAAATGGACATTTAATACATTATTCACTACAAATAGTGTTTCTTTATGAGTATTGATTTTTTCATAAACAAACTGGAATTGCATACTTACATATATATTCTATTTCTAATATGCATCATCAGTTACAAATAGTTTATAAGTATACACAATTCTAAAGGCGGAAACATTTGACAGTAAAGAACATGTATAGAAAAATGTATATCCGATAAAGAATAAATACAAACCTTCAAGTTCGTTCATTATCACGAAAACGAATCCATGGAGAATTCACGTATTCCAATTATGACTGAAGATGAATCGTAGCTTCGCTGTTATTTCTTCAAATTATCTTTTGTCGGTTAACGCAATGTCTGGTAATACATGTCCTCATCTATCAATTTTGCCATCTTTGGGATTGTAGTATCTTCTTCTCTAATGCGCGTCCCAAATCACAAGTACAAATCGTCCCCACAGATTTGTTTTGGTGCATATTTCGCATAACTTCTCAGACTTGAAGGGACATAAGAAATTTTTTTGATAATTTTATATTTTAAAATTTTCACTGATAATTGAAAATTAATACTAAATGTACTATTTTGACAATGGCAACACTCTCATTACACAAGCCAATAATCCATAGTCAGATGACAAAATATGAAGATTCACACAAAATTCATTGGTGGCCATTTTGGGTGAACACCTTTAATTCATTTTGTGTAAGAAAAAGCAATCGCATGGCTATGTTTATATTATCATTGCTCCATTTAGTTTAAATAGATTGTTTTTTAATTGGAACCATTAATTTTCATTTTCCTGACATCACCTTTTATTCCCCTAAATACGTGCTACTGCCCCTTTAATATAGAATATATTTCATAATTTTTTAATGATATTTTCTATGTACAAGCTTACGTGAATACGTTTTTGATTGTTATTAACGTGAATATTTGTCAAACGTTTTTTTATCAAACTTGAATGAATAAAATATATACACTTACTTTAAGTGGCACTATTTCCAGTGTATCCTCAATAAACAATATTTCCTTGTTTAAAGTATACACGTGTTTTCTAAAAAATAAATCCAACCTGCGTCTTGATTTAATAAAATAACATTTCTTCCTCCTGCTCCACACACTTCAAAAACTAATGAAATGACTGATGTGATAGCGTTACATCATTTCAATTCACGTCAATAAAAGTAGTTCGCTAAATGTTTTTTATATTCCTACATATACCACTCAAACGAATTAAATGTACAGTATCTTATCGTTTACAACAACTTTAAAAGTTTGCTGTTCAAAAAGAAACTATTCGATTGTTCAGCTCAGTTTGTTTGCATACGTTTTGTTCCTACTCATATAGATATTACTTGACTAGATGCGAGTCTTACATATATGCAAATATTTAAAAACAAATTAATTTGTTATGCGATTTTTTTAGGAAACTGTCTACATTTTCCCCTACACCGCCAATGCAATAATACCACAAAAAAGACTGTGTTTCAGTTAACCCTGCTGTGTGACTCAAAACGGTCTTAATAAATATCTCAAACGGATGGTAACGTTACAAATACTAAGTACACGTTCATGGTTTTGATGTCAATATCGCAGTTTCTATTACAACGTACGTGCAAACGATGGTCCATGTGGTAAAAGCTTTGCACGTTTGTTTTTTAATTGTGTCCTAAATATGTTACCAATTTGCAAATTTGGCTTTTATTCTGTAAAAAGTAAAATAAATCATATTAATTTGATGTCTTTACAAGGCATCGTTGGGAAAACTAAGTTAATTCAGCATCTACAGGAATAATATGAATTAGTCGAGTAAAAAATATATGTCAAAACCATTTTAGTTCCACTTGCCTGAGTACCAAAAGTGAACTTGTCTGATGTCAACCTTAATCATAGTATACTACACATCTATCGTTACTGATGGACATACAACATATATTTTGCGTTTAATTAAATTCCCTTGATGTCTCAATCCGTATAAATGTTTTAGGTTAGTAACACAGACCAAATAGGCACGCCGTGAGAAATGTAAGATCAGACAAAACACACTAGTTCCATGGCTTCATATAGAGCTTCCCAAGGTCACCTATTGATAGCTTTCTGTCAGTGAACTGATTTATGAGATGGTTCATTTCCTCGAGGTAATCCTAATATCCACTTAACCTTCTAACTACCTCGACCCAATCTAGTTCATATGTTCTAAAGGCTTCACAAGGTAACCAGTACAATTGACCTACATGTTATCCACAAGGATACCACAAATTTGATGTTAATGTTTGGAACCGAGATACAGAGACGTTCATTCCTTCTTAAGGCTACAATAGGTAATCAATACAAATTGACCTACCGTATTTCCTCGATTAGACGCCGAACCTCGAATAGACGCCGGGGCATGGTTGTTTTAAGTAAATACACGCCGGGTCTCGAATAAACTCCGGGTGATGAGTTGAATAATTAATGCTCCCGTAGTTGAATTGAAATAAAGTATTCTCCCTTTACACCATCTATAAACATATATTTCCTACTACAAAATAAATGACGCCGGCCTCGAATAGACGCCGGGTCTTGAATACACGCCGGGAGTTAAGGGGGTCTGAAAAAGAGACGCCGAGGGCGTCCATTCGAGGAAATACGGTAAATATTATCGACCTGGCGATCACACATTGTGTTGTATTGTAGTGGAAGCAACTGTAGAGATTTGAAGTGTACATGAACATTAAAACTTCTATCCAGTCGCGATCAATGCAGTTCTGAAAGATAACAATTTGAAACAAATTGTTTATCGATTTGTATGTTGGGACGAGTTCTCTTGGCCGTCAGCTCAATAAAATCTATCAGTCTCAAGTCTACAGTCTTAAGGACAAGCGAACCTAAACATTAATTTCACAAGACCAATTCAAACGTAAAGTTCACTTATTTGACACTGAATGTTGAAGGAATTTTCTTTTGCATTGAAATGTCATCAGCATCGTGCTTAAAGTCAATAATCCACTCTAATAACAACATATGATAACAAACGGTTTTGGATTTTCCAGACTTTTAAATAATAAATATAAGTTTGCCAAGATAAAAATATATTGAGAACAAGACTCTTATTTGATTCAGCATTCAAATACATAAAATAAATCTTTTAAATGATTAGATATTCTATGCAACATCTAAAATCCGTTATAAAACCGTGGACGGTGTAACGTTACGAGTGTTGTTACCCTCAAGACCCAATATTAATTACTTGCTGACTTAAAGTACATAAAGTTATTTGAATAGATCAGAAAAAAATAAGTAATATGTATCGAATTAATTAAGATTAAATTTGCCATTTAGGACATAAATATCACCTAAATTAATAGATTATTTTGCCCCCCCCCAGTCTTTTAGATGAGACTTACTTTCCGTCTATGGGGTAAAAAGTAGTTTAAATACATTTTCTGCCAATTGGAACTATTTCTTTTGATTTTCTACTAAATGACCTTTTTTATACTCTAGCTTGCTGGATTTTTTTGAAATGTTTGCTTTAAAAGTGAAAAGTTTTAACAATGACGTAAGATTGACAACTATCATATTTAGTTTTTTGCTCGTTTCTTATAGACCGACTTATAAATAAAATGGGATTATTTTGTCAATAAATATTTGTTAGAAAATATTTTCATCAGTTTTTATAAAAGCACTCTGTACCGGAAAAAACATCGAGGTGCACAAATGAACTTCCTTCCAACAACCAAGAGCTTGTTACAAACGATGTTCATTGAAGGGTTGAATATTCAAGGTAATTTCAAGCCAAGTCATTTTTACAGAACGATGCTATTTACTTCCGTGTTGATATTATTAATGATAACGTATCAATCATTATTAAAACTAGACATGTGATGCACTGTCATGTCCACCAAAAGTTTTAAGCAAATCTCATCATCTGAGCCTTATTTGCTAGTGAAGTCAGAGACACTTCCTAATGATCATAAATCTTTTTAAAAAAGAAAGAAATAAGTTGCCTAAGGAGTAGAAAAGCTCTGAGGGGGAGAATATTACACCAAAGTTTTAATAATTGGATTCCCGATGAATTGGATCGCCGATGACAGTAGTGTTGTTATTTCGAGATCAGTATCATCTTGTCAATTTTCAATTTAAAACCAAAGACAAAATACATTCCTGCGACTGACTGTAGAAGACCTGAAGGTATTAAGAAAATGCATTGTAGAATAGTTGCATAAATACGTTTTAAGATTTTCTTTTGCAACGCCGGGGTAAATATACAAACCTAAAGCGATTTGTACAATAGCCAATTAGCCCAGATTCAATTTCTGCTTTTTGGAGGGTTTAAAAATAGGAAATATTTTATTTGCTTTGATGTTTCATGAAATATATTTTTTGATTGGAAGTAATATGGTAAACTTGTTTAACATCGTTTTTTTCAGTCTTTTCACAAAACAATTTCAAAATCGACTTTTTGAAGTTTCTCTTGAAATTAGCGACATTATTGTCATATTTTTACGGGTTCTGGACCTTTGACTTTCACTTAAATACAGAGCTGTTAAAACGTAATCAACTGGATTCTACGCAAGCTGTCAGGGAATCTAAACAGGTAAATTGACGGAGAACTGGTTGCCTTCATTGTCTAAATGACTTCCTGAATCTTTTTAATTCTTTTTTTTTCTACCATGCCATTTCAAAATCCTCGAATTTCATTGGTTTATTTCTATAGTCGAACCTACATTCGTACACGATTTTTGAAAAAAAGAATCATAATGCACAATTATATACCGTTTTGTAACAAATTATGATGTTTCTTTTCTACGATGTCTTTGAAAGGTTAAGGAAGAAAACCTTGTTATAAGACTTTCAGAAAAAGGTAGTGAGGCAGGTTGCACAACTTTCTGAGGGATTCTAGTGTACGATATTTTGATACAGAAGATAAGTTCAATTCGAAATTTAATCAAAAGCTGTTATGATAGTATTTTTGTACTAAACGATCATAATTTCTAATGTTGTTTAAAGCAAACGCGTATTCCTAAAAGTTTCAAGCAAGATTAAGATGAACACGGCTTCTGATTTTAAAACATCATGTTAACATCAATATAAACGTTTTCTGTAGGCATCATATACAAAAAACTTTCTTTATTTCATTATATATATGACACTATAAATATATATTTCCTCAAGGAAACAACTATTACTTATCTAATCTTTCTATTATCCATACGTACTTAATGTATCTTGATATTTGCATAGACCGTCCCTCAAAGCTAACTGCAAATATTCTATTCATGATATATTACTGATGAAATATCACTGCGATCTATTAAATACCTTTCTTATTACGGGATGGAAACATAAACAAAGTTTACTATCTAGTGAGGCTGGATTCATTTCATCATTCCATGCCATGCAAGAGAAATGAATACTTAATGTACACTAGAATGACAGATATATTGAACAATAATTTCACATTATTGGTTGGAACTACTAACTAAAGAGGAACAGAGGATCATTTTAAATACTTTCCTGAAGAAGGCAATGGAATAAATGAAGCTTATGAAAATGCTTTTATACTTGAGGTACTTCAGTATATTACATAATAACGATACAATAGTGCGATGATAGGCACTCAATGAATAATTCTAAAGCCTGTCTGGGAACGAGTCAAGCGTGAATATTCTTGCCTGAGGCAAGTTGTTTGACATTTTGATATAACATAGAGAGAATGCTGCCTGAATGATAATATACAGTGGCAGCCTTGCTTCTGGTACTTGTGAAGGTACAAATAAGGTCCTGTACACCAATGAACAATATTATATTATCATTAAAAGACCAACACTTATAATTAATGATTGTTAACTATTAAAAAAGATTGTAGGTCTTTGTACACATGGCATCTTCAAAGGCATCTTTCAACACATTTTATGGCAAAGGTTTTATTCAAAACATGATCCGAGGTAGTGGTTGCAGACAAGATAATTTAAAATGAAATAAACTAATTCTTTATTGCCCGTTAGGGAATTTGTTTAAGTGAACATTAAATTCAAAATTATATACATGATAAATACAACGAATATATACATATATTAACAAATGAACAAATCGTGTGATAATGAGCAATTCAATATATTATGACTTGAAATCGGCACCTTATACCGACGGCCGATGGTAAAAGTTCAAAACATTCATCAATTCATGTGAAGTGTCACTGATATTTTTAAAGCTAAATTTGGATCCTGTTTTTCGTGAAGTTCATCTTATCTCTTAACAATACACTTAGCAGACGCTCTGTTGGTGTATGTGACGTCACCCAATGCGAATTGTTGTGTAATGGAAAGTTGTGAAAAAGGACCATGCGAATACTATATTAATTCAGTGCAGATTGTTGGACATAATTATCTAAGAGAAATACGAAAGAAAATCCTCCTGTTATACTGATAAAATGACAAACAGACCTCATAAGTAATAAGGCCTAGAAATAAAAGTAATTTGTCGCTGGGTTCTATCCGCGTCAGTTTCAAACCCCAACATTTAGCCCTTTTTTCAAGATCTTCACAAGGAAAAAAATTTGTATCGAATTAATCCCGTGGCCTAGAAAAAACACTGAAGCGCTGACTCTTAAAATGTTACGCATTTCGGTTCTCAATGCCTTCAAAGACGCAATGATAACTCCAAGAAAGGTTGTATTTGTTTCCTTTTTCTTCATGTTCAATAAAAAAATTAGAATTTGACATTTGTGAGTAAATTTCATTTCAGCATTGTTTCATAATGATATGCATGGATGCTTGTAAATCATCGATTAATACGATGTAATTTAAGTAGGAGCATAATCTGTTATGCTTCATTAAGAAGAGCAATGTTCGTAAATTTTGCATAATATTTTTTATTTCACATTAAGTTATATTAAGTTGTGATGAAAGTTGTATTGGGGAAAACAATAACAGCAAGATACATAGAAGTTATCATGATGTATGTTTTGGGATCGTAAATATCCGGCATCATGGAATAAACATTGTATTTTGCGATCCTTGGCTTGATATTACGATCCCAACACACGAGCATGATAACTTCTTTATCATACAATGTCATTTTATATTAATTTTGTTTCTTAATACCATTTTGATAGTCGACTTTGTTTTAAAAGATGAGCGCACTGATATATGCAAATGAACAGTTTAATGACTGTGACGGTGAATTGAAAGAAATATAAGTCCTCCTTATAAATGCCTCTAAATACCATTTAAGTTATTAAGTCACAACTTAAAAGATTGCAAATTATAAAAATCTACCAAACAAAAATAATTTGCAAATGAAAAACATTTCAACGTGTCTTCGATGGATTCGAACACACGAACGTGTGTAGAAGTTACGAAAAAAAGAGGGCGAGTCTTTGTCACTTAGGGGCAAGAGTTGCTTCCTTCCGCCTAAGGTGCAATGGCAGATTGCGTTGAAACAACGAGTATTAACGGAGAGCGAAACTTCAAACTATTCAAGTCAAAAGTAAAGAATACTGAAGATGGACACAAAAAGTGTTAAACATGAGACTTGAACTGCCTTTGGTACCTGTGAGTAAAATAGATCGGTCGGTCCATTCAACTCACGATGGTAGTGTTTTTGCACTTCTTTGTCATACATGTGGCTAAAGAACCATTCAGATTTGTTGTTATTTCTTAAATTAATATCTATGCAATGTATCATTTGTATTCTTATTTCTCTCCCCGTTACTTAAGGCGTTCAAAATATTAACGCTTGTGACGTCATCGGAATTTTCAAAATATGTTCCAACCTTGAACTTTAAATTTGCATCTCTTACCGTATATGACCCCTATGGATGACGAAAATATCCGTTGGCTTTATTATGCTGAGAACACTATCCCTTGTTTAATAAATCCCAGTTTCTTTGTTGTCTAGTTTGTGTTGTTTTGTGTCTTGACAATGTAAATATATACAACACTAAGTTGACGTCATGCCGCACCTGTTGTAAAAGTCTGGAGTCATCATGTATCACATATAGGAAACTTTATAAATGTTCTTTCTCTGTAATTGCAATACTTTATTTTTTAATAAACCCTTCAATCGTTCTTGTGATCATTACGTCTCTCTGTAGTTTAACAATTTACTTAAGTAACAAGAGGTGCCAAATGACAGAATACAAGCTAATGCAACAGGAAAGGAAATTGCTAGTGAAATAAGGTAACGTCTTCAAGGAAATACCGATTTAAGCTTGAATGGTTCCCAAGCAACTCCTAACCAGAATAAAACAAGTGAAATCGGTTTTCAGTTTCCTTATAAGTATCCTATCCCTTTTCATCTTCAATTGTAAGTCTTCAGATTAAATCAACAATTATCTTGCCATATGTCATAAAAGTCAGTTAAAACAAAAACACACACACAGAAAAGTAAGTTCAACAGGGTCATAGTTTTAATCTGTCTATTGTATGTAGCTTTGTGTTCACAGGTTTTGAGTCTTCAATCCACAAATGATACCTTTTGATAAGTTTTATTCAGACGAAATTCATGATCTTAAACTTGATTGCAATCTTAATACAGGAAACCAAAAAAATTGTTGTGTCAAAATGTCGATGCACACAACACTTTTCTTTCATGCATGGCTAAAAAGATTTAAGATTCTTTGGCGTATCATTCGAAGTCATATTCCTGTACAATACTGTCAAGAACGTGGAAAAGAAATTCAAATGGCTGAAATCAGTAATTGAAAATTTGAAGAACAAGAAAAGATAAAGAAAACGTAACATTTACACAGAGTTATTAAAAACGGAGTCAGAACCAACATAAAATAATTCTAGTGGTAACAAATAATCTTGAATTTTGACTGAAGCCGTCAGGGTGACGGATGGATTTTACATTTCATAATAGTTTGCTAAAAATATGACAGGAATTGTTGAAAACATTTGTTTAACTAGATTAGCGTTTGCGGACACGGCTAAAGCAGAGCAGCCCCGAAACTTGGGGTTTCGCCTTACCCTGTTCCGCCTTTTACAGGCCTCACCAAATTGGGTATTTTCTCGTGACTTTGACCTTTGACACTCAAGGTCCCACAATCAATGAACACATTTCATTGAGCATAACATGAATGTAATGAATTAAAGTGTTAAAAGATAAAATAATCCATTTTCTCATTAAATGTTGACCTTGCTGTGACCTTGACCTTCGACAGTTCAAGGTCACACAATCAATGAACACTTTTTATTGAGTACAATCATGTATTGATTAAAAGTGTTCATAGTTAAAATAAAGCATTTTCGTTAAACGATGCTAAAGTCATGACCTTACTGTGACCTTGACCTTTGACGGATTGTAGTCGAAACCTTTTCGGTTTTTTTTACTTTTCCAAGGATGATATATACCAAGTTTGAGCTTCATAACACAACAACTTTTCAAGTCATCGGTTTTACAAGGAATTCTTAGAGTGGTTACATAGCTTGACCTTTGACCTTGAAAGTGAACGTGTCAAAATCGTTCCCCCGAGGTATGAGTAATAAGTTATGAATAAGAGTTCTGGAAAGCTTAGTGGAAAAAGTTATAGCTAGTGCCGCGGTGGCGGAAACTTCACAGAAACTGATAGCAGCTCCGTCCCGAGGTTAAAGGCAAATGCTAACAGTTGTGAGCTATAAGTAAGTTATGTTTGACACGAAACCTCTGTGAAATGATAGTTTATTGTGTAAGATTCTTGGATGGATGCGGTTTAGCAAACTTATATAGAGGATATTATATGAGTGTCCATGACATACTATGTTTACGACACGAGTGCCTAAATATTAGTATTTCCCGAGCGAGAGCGAGGGATATACTGATATTTAGGCACGAGTGTCGTAAACATAGTATGTCATGGGCAAGAATATAATATTCTGTTTATTACCGTACTTCCCAAAATTAAAGAAAATACTCAAAACCAACTTCTCAGCATAGGCGGACTAGCCGCCACCGACCAGTATAGATTGTGACGTCAAAGTACTGTTTTTAACGTGACGTCACAATGAAAAAGTGATATTTTGCCCTAGGGCAACATATCAAAAATATGAACCTCGGTATGACTGCCCTCGTAGGTAATAATTATAGGATATCTAACGAGCTTCCCCTTTCATATCAAGTTTATGTCCCTAGTGAAATAATTTTGCTTTGTCACGAGCCTTGGCGAGTGACAAAACAAAATTATTTCACGAGGGACATAAACTTGATATGAAAGGGGAACGAGTTATGTATCCTATTTATTACCAACTTGCATTTCAGACGATTTATTGCTTTTTTAAACAACTTTTTATTATGCCTATAAAGGGACGAAACGGCGGATGAATATCAAACCACGTCACAGCCTCAATTATTATACTATTACGACGTTAAATATTCACATTTCTAAATTCTACCCTACGTTAATTCATAGTGTCTGGTGAAATGTAAGTAATATAAGCACTTTTGTCGTGAACGAAGCGTACGTGAAAATAAAATCTCACTGCGCGAGAACAGTCAGAGTTATCTTTCTTTGATCAACGGCATGTCATGGCGGCCGCCATTTGCCTGTATCTTTTCGTCAAAATGTGTAAACAACCGCCTTCAAAGTAAGTTTAAGATGCTTATCATTGTTCAAACGCGTTTTGTTTTGAAGAAATGTTGTCTTAAGAATATTCAGTTGTCTTTATATTCTATAGATAACAAGCAATAACTGTCTGTGTCATTTTGGAGCGACATGTCACATGGATCAAATTAATGAAATTCGGTGATCAAATTGTGCTGAATTTAAACCCTTTTGTGTTTATATTAGCCTTGAGATATCAGTAAGATGATTTATTGTAATTCTGTTGTCCTCCGATTTATTCCTTAACAATTCGGTAAGGAAGATTAAAAAAATAAACTGAAAGTTTGAAAAATGACTTCGACTCACTCAGTTCCATTCGAATTTGTGAATGAAAACACGTTCGTTTTATGAATGAATAAAGTAGTCCGGACAATGTCAAAGTTCACCGCAAGCCAATCAAATCACTTTGAGGTGTTATGACCCATATGTGTCATAACAAATTGTTATGAAACCCCTTTACGAAGTACCACGTGGGTAATAAAAGAGGATATTTGCGATCTTTTAGAAAGGAGTCGCCGAGATTAGACCAAACAAGATCACGACCGTTAACGTTTTATTTGAAAATTAATAATAAGGTAATGTGGAATGCAACGTTCAAGCTTCATATTGTGATTTATATTGAGAGGTCATATTCAAAACATTTAACAAAAGAATTAAAGGTCATATTTGTTTTAATTATGATAATTATTCACTTCAAATTTGCTGTGTACTCCTTTCATATTCAAAACATTTAACAAAAGAATTAAAGGTCACATTTGTTTTAATTATGATAATTATTCACTTCAAATTTGCTGTGTACTCCTTCTCTCCCCACAGAGGCAGATTAAGTCATGAAATGTTAATACAGCCTCTGTTCTATTACACCGAGTTTGTGGGATAGAATGGGAGATGCCTGATTGGAGGCAATCAAAGTTAGTTGTGCAATCAGAGACGCTGTTTTTAAATCATCATTTTGTTACTGAATCATGGCAAAGGCATTTTGATATGAAGTAACTATGTGTTAAGCGTTGTCATTTGATAAAGAAGTTCAAATGGATTGTGATGCAATTTTTTTCTGCCAGGGAAAACTGACGGAACCCACGGATTGTCGGCGTAATAGAAGAGAGGCTGCATCAACATTTAATGACTTGATCTGCCTCTGTGGCGAGAGAATGCTGTGTACTTGTATTTAATGTTTTGTTTCACGTATTAAAAATTAAATACATCCTCTGACGACAATCATCACAGGAAACATACAAGAAGGAGCGCTGATCAGCCTCTTTCGAAACCTTTCTTAGTTTCATTATGTTAAAGCTTATGTAAAAAATGTCATCAAAAGATTTAAAAGACTGTTAAGAACGAAAGACACATTTTGATCAACAAAGATGTCATTGCCTTTGTTCTTTCGGAAGAGATGATATTTCCCATCAAAGGTGGATCCGGTTTTAAGATTTGACCGAGTATTATCAGAATGATTACAACAAATTAAAACATTGGAAAAAATGTTAATTATTATAATCCAATGGATTACTCATTCTTGAACTAAAACATGCAAAACATAAAAAACTTGAAGCATGACTAAGATAATCGGATAGATTTTTTTACAAACGGAAGTGTTTTATGCTTAAATAGGGATTGACATATTTAACGATTTCTCTATGATTCAAGTTCAATAGCGTTAATTAATTTTACAACCAAAGCTGGCCAACACGATCTTAAATGACTAATCATCATAAAAGCCTTAGAGATGATATTTAAAAAAATCATATATATCCCAGAACAATTCTTCTCTTAAATATTGATCTTTAATCTGATTCAGGAACACTGAAGTGGAAAAGCTATCTAATAAAGACCCGATGATATTTTAGAAATGACTCCTAATCAGTTCATTAAGTTACGGAAAACGTCATATGCCATGCAAGGAAGCAGAGACTGTGATCATTGATACATCAGAGCTGGCTTCAATTAGTCGTAACGGTTATCCATTAACATTTCCTTGGTTTCCTTGACATTGCACTCAGGCTTCTGAAGCCTTATGGATCCAAATAATTGATTGTTTCGACGAATGATGCGCACGCATTTGCTATCTTAATTATTCCAAAACTTTTAATGTTTGTTTGGTGATCAATATTCATGTTCGTCGAATTGGAAGCGATCTTTTCTTAAGTTTTGATAACATATATTCATCGTAATAATCTTTGTTTGAATTAAACCTAAATGATAAACTAGATTTGTGGCTGTCAGTTAACCTTAGACGTTCATGGAGAAACGCTCTGCTCCATTTGATGACTCAAGAAAGCTTGTTCTTCTTTTGTTTTTGCAGGGAGAAAGCCCGCAACACTTGTGTGTCTGCATTGCATTAAAACCTGCGAGCACAATTGGTGGTACTGCGCTAAAATTCGGTGAAACATTGCACCTTAACCTTATTGCATATATATCAGTACTCTGCTGTGACAAAGTTACCAAGTCCCTGACGGGCTTCGAACCCGGACTTTTTTTATCCGAAGCCGAAAACACTAGCCAATGCTCTATCCTTCCCTCAGTAATAAGATACATTTTTTACTTTGGTGCACTTTTCGATTATATCTTACTGCTGAAAAGCGTGACAAGCAAGTATACTCTCCCAAAATAGAAACGCAAAGATGATGTAAGGAATGGTGAAACAAGATGTAAAACAATACACATTATATTTCCTTACAAAACGTCAGTGTTATTTGATTGTTTTCAGCTTCGGTATACAAAAACGACAAATTTTAACTTTAATTCTTTTTAGAAGCATTTGAAAACGTTCCAGGAAAAACGTCATTAAGAAAATATCTAAAGCAGAATTTCTTTGAGAATTAACCTTAGATCATGTGGTACCGTTACCCAACCTAAGGCACATGCTGTTTCAAATTGTGTTATTCAATATGGCATAAAATAAAGATTATCATTATAAAATGAAAAAGTGTCGATAATGAAAATGACCTCGTCCGTCAATTTGAACCTGATGGTTCATGATTCACAGAAGTCTGGCATCAGAATGATCATTATCACACATATTGTGCCATTTTGGTTGGTTCCTGCAGGCCAAGTCCATCAAAAAGTGCCAAAGAAAAGTGCATCAAAGAGTTGCCACCAAAACCAAAACCTTCTACATCCGGGTCACAAACATGTTTCTTTCTCTTGCCACAGCTATACAGATTATTAAAACATCCAGATTTGAGTAAAAAGGTCGACCACAGAACCGTTTGCATTAAGTGTATATTCGACCACGAAGGCCAGTTATCAAAGAACACAATAATTTAAAGTGACGTTGCAAAATCAAAATCGGAACCGAAGAAAAAATTAGGAAAGTTTAATTCAGTAGTGAATCACAAATTCGTCATTACTAACATGTTGAGCATGTTGAGCAAGTTATAATCTCATTATTAAATCGCATTTCACTAAGTACATTTGATTATATAATTCAGTTAGTGTATTAAGCATCATGTTTGGAAAGATCATCTACATGTTTTCTTGTTACATATTTGGAAGAATGCCACGCACTGGAAAGCTGAACTCTAAATTGGTTAAATCATTATTCCCCTTGAACAGAGTTTGTCAAGTTAGCAAAAAGCCACGTGAAACAAGTGAACAATATGATCTAGTTGTTCTCATGAAATAAAAAAATCTGTAAATCTGGACCAGAGAAACAAAAGTGGGACATGACACACGATGATCAGGTTTATATTTTTATAACTGAAGAGTGCATGAAATGATAGAGTAGACATGATTCCGTTGTTGAGAAGTTCTGAGCTGTAAGACCCATTAAATAGAAAGTTTAAAAATTTATTGTCATAGATTTTTCATAAACTGATTGACGTCATAGGTTATCAGTATATGTTCCTCACATATGTTATACCACTTTAGTGGCGTATGGACACTTCATCGTGATATCGTACTTAGGGATAATTCTTTGCATTTTTACAAGAACATCATAAGTTCTATGACATTGTTAAAAATACGTTTTGGCAATTAAAGGAGTTTGGGCGGTAAATGGATTTAACAATTATGAATCTTTTGATTTTAAAAATGGTCAATTCCGGTAACTTATGTCAATAACGTTTTCTTTATCTACATTGGACCTTAGACAAATAAGGGATTATCGTGTTGACCTTTCATGTACAAGTAATACCAATAATATATGACAAATAAACACATCTCGTGGAAACGGACGCACTAATCGAGTTTAGCCATGATGTATTAAGCTATGGTTTCCTTGACACTTTCCGAGATAATTATATAAATATGTTTATCTATATTTACTATTATATAATTTCAGTGATAATTGATGTCAAGACTTAAACACGTAGACTGCTGCACATAGAACTGATATGGATGGCAAGAAAATGTTTTCAAACAACGTTGAATATATCAAAACTCATGTAATTTTCTTATTTCCCATTTTTTTATGATTGCAAAAGGTGAAATATCTAAAAGTTGAGAGACCCTTCTACACAATGATATGCAAACTCTTTGACAGAATGAATTTATCACTTTTTAAAAATGAAATCATAATTTTTTAAAGGGGCAGTAGCACGTTTTTTGATAATTTTATATTTTAAATATTTCACTGATAATTGTAAGCTGATGCTAAATCTATTATTTTGACAGTGTCAAAAATCTCATTACACAAGCCATGGTCAGAGGACAAAGTATGAAGATTGACATAAAATCCGTTGGCGGCCATTTTGTGTGAACACCTTTAATTCAATTTTTGTAAGAAAAAGGAATCGCATGGCTAAAATTTATGTTATAAATTTGAATTATTACTGCTTCATTTAGTTTAAATACATTGTCTTTCAATTGGAACAATTAATTTTCAATTTCCTGACACCACCTTATATTCCCCATAAAAACGTTCTACTGTCCCTTTAAATACAAATATTGATAGTAAACATCACAATAAAAACACATTATCATTAAATTATTATCATTAGATTATAGGGAAAATGCAAAAATGTGACGCGAAATTGCCGTTGGTGTCAAGCACATGCTTAAATTGGATCATGTTCATCTCCACTGTAGAAAAAACATTTACAAACCATCAAAGGTCAGACCAAAAAATTGTGAGAAACCTTTGAAAGTTGAAAAATACTGTCCTTTTGATGAATCGCCATAGTTCCTAAAATTTTATAAGCAATTTATTAATTGCTCACGAAACCCACTACAATATGGTTGCTCTCTGCAATTCGTCATAGTCAGACGTCATAATGCAAAAATCATTGTAAGGCTAATTTATGGTAACCAGGATATTTTACACATAATTTCGCTTTAAACAAGCATTTTCCCATAATCCTCTAGGTTCAGTCATACTTCAGCAACGCAATTGTTTGACGCTTAACATCTTTGAGTAATATAGTCAATAACATCTGTGAAGTTACGTTATGAAACTCATAGGTTACATGGAGTATTTACATAATTTGATTGCAGTCCGTGAAGACACATGCAAAGATATATACACTCTTCATTCAGATATTTAAAAGAGCTAAGCATGAAACAATTATGACAATTATGAAGTAGAGGCTTGGTTCTTTTAACAACGCTTTTCAACAATATTGTCACATGTGTTTCAATGTACAATAAATTTGCAGATTTGCTGTTCATTACAATGATAATTGCGTACGTCGATTGTCTGGAACAATCACTGGTTACATATCACATCAGTATGACTTATATGACTCAAAATTTAATATATTATTAGAAATATGAAAATTAGTTGCTACATATATATGTATGCTGAACATAATACATGCAAAAGGAGTACAAATATAATTTAATTAAGTGTTCATTTTTCTATGATTTTTACAACCACCTTTCTGCCTTTATTAAGGAAATGAATACCAATATGTTATTCTATGTGTTCTTTGATATTCTGGATTGTAATATGACTTAAAGGGGCATTAGCACGTTTTTGGGGGGAATATAAGGTGATGTCAAGAACATGAAAATTAGTGGTTCCAAATGAAAGACAATTTATTAAACTAAACGGAGCAGTAATAATTCAAATATATAACGTAAAGTTTAGCTATGCGATTCCTTTTTCTTACACAAAATGAATTAAAGGTGTTCACACAAAATGGCCGCCAATGGATTTTATGGGAATCTTCATACTTTGTCCTCTGACTATGGATTATTGGCTTGTGTAATGAGATTTTCGACACTGTCCAAATAATACATTAAGCATAAACTTAATTAAATTATCAGCAAAAAAATTGAAATATAAAATTATCAAAAAACGTGCTACTGCCCCTTTAAGGAAAAACGCAAATAAGATAGTGAATTGATAAAACGTTTATATATGTCAGAAGTGCGGTATCTGTAACTCTTCAAAATTATTGTAATTTTGTTTCACTTTTAAGAGCGTAATACGTCTAATGACAGGTTATAAGGATAATTGACAACAGTAACAGTAATGTAACCTTTATAGAGCAATGTTGTAGTTTAAATTATGTCAAAGCCAATGCTTGCAAATATGATCAAAAGGGTTTTAGGTCTGGAAAATGACAGTAGTTTAAATTGAACTTATTGTTTTGGACGCTTTGAAAGGTCCCATTCCCTTTGTTGTTTCAGAAGACATTGTATTTTTGATGAAAGGTTGAGAGCTGAGAATGGATTGACGTTGTCTTCATTGAAACGAATTTGACAGCTCAAATTAACAAAATAAATATGTTATCCAGTATCATCGTCTCAATCCGAATGGATTAAAATTGCTTGAAGCTAACATACAGATCTGCTAACAATTTAAGGCTGAACAAATGAAATTTACTTATTTTACATACAATAGCAATCAATATATAATCCTGGAATAACGTTGTTTTGATAATTATCATTTGCAGCTATTATAAAAGTGGCAAATTCTACGTCTTGCGTAGAAACAGGCAGTGTTAAACATATTTTACTACATTAAAGATAATTTCATGCTCTTTACTGGTGCCTACTTGTACTTATAATAATCAGAATATCTAAGTGGTTACATAATAAGGGCAGACAAATACAAATGTATATTTAACATCAACTTACAATTGTCAGTGAAAAATTTAAAATATAAAATTATCAAAAAACGTGCTACTGCCCCTTTAAGACACACCAAATTTGGAAATCCTATAAAAAAATAGTTCCAGAGAATCTTTGTCTATTTCGAAGATACCCACGAACAGAGTCCAAGCTTAACAGGTTGAAGGACATCAATCTCTCCCCACAGAGGCAGATCAAGTCAAGAAATACATCCTCTGTTCTAACTCGCCGAAATCCGCAGGTTCCCCGGACGAAAAACGTGCACCTCATTCCATTTGAATTAATGATCAAATGGCAAAGGGGGGGGGGGGGGGGGGGGGGGGCTTCATATCACAATGCTTTGGCCTTGGTTCAGTAGCCAAAATGATGATTTAAGGACGGTGTTGCTGATTGCACAACTAACTTTGATTGCACCCAATCAGGCATCATTTCACCCCATAAACTCGAGGAGAACAGAGGCTCGGTCAACATTTCATGACTCGATCTGCCTCTGTGTGGGTAAGAATGTCATTTATTATAAGCACGTGTAAAATGTGATGTATTCCGCCAGATTAATAATCTGTACGGCTAATACGCCCTTTTTAAAAATATATTTTAATTTTATTTTATTTAAGAAACCATCGTTTGGGGTAAATTAATTTTAATTGATAATGAGTCTTGAAAAGTCTTCAAGCCTAAAGGGGCAGTAGCACGTTTTTAGGGGGAAAATAAGGTGATGTCAGGAATGAAAATAAATGGTTCCAATTGAAAAACAGTGTATTTAAACTAAATGAAGCAGTAATAATTCGACTATATAACGTAAAGTTTAGCCATGGGACTCCTTTTTCTTACACAAAATAAATAAAGTTGTTCAAAAAAAATGGCCGCCAATGGAATTTATGTGAATCCTCATACTTTGTCCTCTGACTATGGGTGATTGGCTTGTATAATGAGATTGTTGACACTGTCAATATAATACATTAAGCATTAACTTACAATTATCAGTGAAAGTGAAATATTTAAAATATAAAATTATCGAAAAAAAGTGCTACTGCCCTTTTAAGTGGTTAAATATATAATTCAAGCATCGCTCTCACTATCAAACTATCAACATTATCGGAAAGTACAAAGGGTTTATGTTCTAGCTAAAAGATATTCAGGACAAAGTCATTACTAAATTATAAAAGAAGAGCGTATTCAATAATACATTTGAATATAAACTGATCAATGTTCAATCATTCAAAATCAATTATGTTTTTAAACTGTCTCTGTTAGTTAATAACCCCGATGTTTGTAAACGAAATAACCTTTCACCGGATAGCATGATAGATTTGGCCTTTTCGTCCTGTATTGACCCAGTATATCACTATTTAATTCCAATCACATTCGAAGTTGTTCGGCCGTTCAGATCTAATGTTGTCTGCTAGAACAAGCAAAGTAAATCAAGTCATTATCGACTTAGTATTCAATAATCAACCATCTGTTTGTATTCTACAAATTACCAATGCAGCGATTCCTTGCCCTATTGCAGAAACCTTGTAGAGGCCATCGACTCAATATTATATTTGTCAAAACTGACTGGGGAGAAAAACCAACTGATGACTCGTTATGGGTGTAATGGTGGGAAACTAATTATATCAGATTGTGTCAACTGAACCAGTTTTGGAATCCGAGTTTCATGAAAGAGGGTTTCTTCCTTATAATGGTACTGTCTTATTTACCATACCCTAGGCGTGATTGCAGTCCCATGACACGATTTGCATATATACATATGTTTTAATGTGTTATCCATCTTTTTATCTTAACATTTGTGACCACACTCGCTTTGTTCATTGATAAAGACTGTTTATCGATATAGCAGGCATTATGGTTTAGCATTTGAATTTCAATTAACGGTTCTTACCTACAGAATACCAATTCAGCGATCCTTTGCCCTTTATAAGTAGCCTTACATGTAGTTGCCGGAGGCCATCGACTCACTATTGTATTTGTCATAACTGACAGGGGAGAAAAAACAATTGATGACTCTTATGTGTGTGGTAGTGAAAAACATATTTTATCAGGTTGTTTCCATTGAACCAGTTCTGCAATCTAAGACATGATTTAATTCATTCCAAGAGTAACACTGAGGTCACCTGTACAGAGGAACAATGAAAGAGGCCTAGGTATGCTACTGTCTCATTGTCCATACCCAAGACACGATTTGCTTATATACTCATGTCCAAAAGAAAGTTGACAAAATAAACAAATGTTTTGGTTAATAATGGGCTGTTTCCAAAAGTAAAAATGAACAGATATACATGTAACTGTAATCCAAGAAAGGAAACACATCCACGAAACACACTTTATTAAAAAAACTTCGACCGAAAATGATAAAAATGGAAAATATGCATTTGCGTCGAGAACCACGCAATGCACGTGCACAAAATCGTACAAAGTAGATGCTTTGACACGTTAAGACACAGCAACAAAACACACACACAATAATGCCTAGGTTGACGCCCGTTCAAAGACAACGGGCCATAGGAATGGCCCACTAGGGAGCAAGCATTACCGAAACCGCTTCAACCTTCAACTGCAGCTGTTTTTCAGTCTACAAACTAATGCAGCGTTTTAGACAAACGAGTACTACGTCAGACAGAGCTAGCAGTGACAGAATCCGTGTGAATATCAGCATTTTGGCGGCGGGAGTGTGATGGTATGTGGAGGCATTTGTGATGACACTAAAACGAGGCTAGTGATTATTCAAGGCAACCTGGCGGCACAGAGGTATATCGATACAGTGTTAAGACATGCCATGCCACCATTCATACAGCAGCAACAACGTGGGGTGATTTTCCAACATGACAATGCGAGACCACATACAGCAGCAACAACACAGAATTACCTGGCTAATAATAACATTCAGACTCTGCCGTGGCTAGCTTGTTCTCTAGACATGAATCCCTTCGAGCACGTATGGGATCATCTTGGATGACAAATCAGACAACTACAGGTGGCACCAGTAACACTTCAAGATTTGCAACGATGTCTGTTTGTAGAATGGCAAAACATCACCCCAACGTCATTAGAAATTTGACAACATTGATGCGTCGTTGTGCCCAGGCATGCATTGACGCACAAGAAGGACATATTTGATATTGACTCTTAAATATTATTGGGTTTAAGATGTATTTTTGTATTATTTCTGTTATCTCACCTGTTGTAATTTTCTCAGTTTCTGACCTAGTGTCAATTTGATGTTAAATGTTTCCTATTTTGAATGATTTACTGATTTGAAAATAAAACAGTTTGTTTGAAAAAAGATTTTTCAATCCAAATAAATCATTTATTTCATTTAGTATGTCTTATTTCTTCTTCAGTGTTACTTCTAAAACGATGTCAACTTTCTTTTGGACATGAGTATATATACGAACAAGTTCTTATGGATAGTGTTTAGTATGAAATACAATAAAGAAGTTGATCGCATTGATTGAGCATTTTATGCAATAAAGAAGTTGACTATCGACAAAAACGTGTTCTTCTTCATCTTCTAATGCCTCTCAAAGAAGTTATACGACTGTTTTAACATGTTATCGATCTGCAGTAGCACGTTTTTTTGATAATTTTATATTTCAAAATTTTCACTGGTAATTGTATGTTATTGTTAATTATTTTATGCTGATTGTGTAATAAATCTAATTACACAAGCCAATCAGCCAGATTATCTCCCGCGTTACAGACAGGCAGCTGACAGACAGGTCGCTGACAGACACTCAGTTGAAGATTAATTAGGTAATCCCCTACAGAGATAATGGAACAGTCCACAGTCCGATTAGAGCAGAGGGCGACTTCCCATCCATTACATAGTCCATAACAATGAATAAGCCTGTCTGTAACGCGGGAGATAATCTGGCTGATTGGCTTGTGTAATTAGATTTATTACACAATCAGCATAAAATAATTAACAATAACATACAATTACCAGTGAAAATTTTGAAATATAAAATTATCAAAAAAACGTGCTACTGCAGATCGATAACATGTTAAAACAGTCGTATAACTTCTTTGAGAGGCATTAGAAGATGAAGAAGAACACGTTTTTGTCGATAGTCAACTTCTTTATTGCATAAAATGCTCAATCAATGCGATCAACTTCTTTATTGTATTTCATACTAAACACTATCCATAAGAACTTGTTCGTATATATACTCATGTCCAAAAGAAAGTTGACATCGTTTTAGAAGTAACACTGAAGAAGAAATAAGACATACTAAATGAAATAAATGATTTATTCGATGAAATAGTAAAATAGTGTGACTTTTGCTTTAAATCATATTGTTGGAAAGCTACACTACCAGAATCCAAGATGAGCATAAAGATGTTTCAAACTAGTAGCAAACTAGTTTTGACAAAGATCACCTATGCAGATAAGGATATCTGATTTAAGCACATAATGAAATATATGATGATTTTCGTCATGAATCTAATGTCTAAAACGGATTTTATAATTTTCTTATGCAATTTTGAGTGTATCATATTGAATGTAGTTGTTATTATATTTCAAACATGTTTGTTTACATGATACATGTAACAGAAATTTAAAAGTTGTTTTATCTATCCCCCTTTCTTACAAAAAGATGAATTAAAGGTGTTCACAAAAAAGCCGGCAATGGATTTTATGTGAATCTTCATACTTTGTCCTCTAACTATGGCTGATGGTGGGCTCCCAGCTGACAGACAGGCAGCAACAGACGCATTAAACCAACAACATTTACTGTTCAGTGCACAACTTGGTTACTTCTTGTTACCTATTCATTGTTATGGACTATGTAATGGATGGGAAGTCGCCCTCTGCTCTAATCGGACTGTGGACTGTTCCATTATCTCTGTAGGGGATTACCTAATTAATCTTCAACTGAGTGTCTGTCAGCGACCTGTCTGTCAGCTGCCTGTCTGTAACGCGGGAGATAATCTGGCTGATTGGCTTGTGTAATTAGATTTATTACACAATCAGCATAAAATAATTAACAATAACATACAATTACCAGTGAAAATTTTGAAATATAAAATTATCAAAAAAACGTGCTACTGCAGATCGATAACATGTTAAAACAGTCGTATAACTTCTTTGAGAGGCATTAGAAGATGAAGAAGAACACGTTTTTGTCGATAGTCAACTTCTTTATTGCATAAAATGCTCAATCAATGCGATCAACTTCTTTATTGTATTTCATACTAAACACTATCCATAAGAACTTGTTCGTATATATACTCATGTCCAAAAGAAAGTTGACATCGTTTTAGAAGTAACACTGAAGAAGAAATAAGACATACTAAATGAAATAAATGATTTATTTGGATTGAAAAATCTTTTTTCAAACAAACTGTTTTATTTTCAAATCAGTAAATCATTCAAAATAGGAAACATTTAACATCAAATTGACACTAGGTCAGAAACTGAGAAAATTACAACAGGTGAGATAACAGAAATAATACAAAAATACATCTTAAACCCAATAATATTTAAGAGTCAATATCAAATATGTCCTTCTTGTGCGTCAATGCATGCCTGGGCACAACGACGCATCAATGTTGTCAAATTTCTAATGACGTTGGGGTGATGTTTTGCCATTCTACAAACAGACATCGTTGCAAATCTTGAAGTGTTACTGGTGCCACCTGTAGTTGTCTGATTTGTCATCCAAGATGATCCCATACGTGCTCGAAGGGATTCATGTCTAGAGAACAAGCTAGCCACGGCAGAGTCTGAATGTTATTATTAGCCAGGTAATTCTGTGTTGTTGCTGCTGTATGTGGTCTCGCATTGTCATGTTGGAAAATCACCCCACGTTGTTGCTGCTGTATGAATGGTGGCATGGCATGTCTTAACACTGTATCGATATACCTCTGTGCCGCCAGGTTGCCTTGAATAATCACTAGCCTCGTTTTAGTGTCATCACAAATGCCTCCACATACCATCACACTCCCGCCGCCAAAATGCTGATATTCACACGGATTCTGTCACTGCTAGCTCTGTCTGACGTAGTACTCGTTTGTCTAAAACGCTGCATTAGTTTGTAGACTGAAAAACAGCTGCAGTTGAAGGTTGAAGCGGTTTCGGTAATGCTTGCTCCCTAGTGGGCCATTCCTATGGCCCGTTGTCTTTGAACGGGCGTCAACCTAGGCATTATTGTGTGTGTGTTTTGTTGCTGTGTCTTAACGTGTCAAAGCATCTACTTTGTACGATTTTGTGCACGTGCATTGCGTGGTTCTCGACGCAAATGCATATTTTCCATTTTTATCATTTTCGGTCGAAGTTTTTTTAATAAAGTGTGTTTCGTGGATGTGTTTCCTTTCTTGGATTACAGTTACATGTATATCTGTTCATTTTTACTTTTGGAAACAGCCCATTATTAACCAAAACATTTGTTTATTTTGTCAACTTTCTTTTGGACATGAGTATATAAGCAAATCGTGTCTTGGGTATGGACAATGAGACAGTAGCATACCTAGGCCTCTTTCATTGTTCCTCTGTACAGGTGACCTCAGTGTTACTCTTGGAATGAATTTAATCTCCCAGATTATCTCTAACTATGGCTGATGGTGGGCTCCCAGCTGACAGACAGGCAGCTTACAGACGCATTAAACCAACAACATTTACTGTTCAGTGCACAACTTGGTTACTTCTTGTTACCTATTCATTGTTATGGACTATGTAATGGATGGGAAGTCGCCCTCTGCTCTAATCGGACTGTGGACTGTTCCATTATCTCTGTAGGGGATTACCTAATTAATCTTCAACTGAGTGTCTGTCAGCGACCTGTCTGTCAGCTGCCTGTCTGTAACGCGGGAGATAATCTGGTTGATTGGCTTGTGTAATTAGATTTATTACACAATCAGCATAAAATAATTAACAATAACATACAATTACCAGTGAAAATTTTGAAATATAAAATTATCAAAAAAACGTGCTACTGCAGATCGATAACATGTTAAAACAGTCGTATAACTTCTTTGAGAGGCATTAGAAGATGAAGAAGAACACGTTTTTGTCGATAGTCAACTTCTTTATTGCATAAAATGCTCAATCAATGCGATCAACTTCTTTATTGTATTTCATACTAAACACTATCCATAAGAACTTGTTCGTATATATACTCATGTCCAAAAGAAAGTTGACATCGTTTTAGAAGTAACACTGAAGAAGAAATAAGACATACTAAATGAAATAAATGATTTATTTGGATTGAAAAATCTTTTTTCAAACAAACTGTTTTATTTTCAAATCAGTAAATCATTCAAAATAGGAAACATTTAACATCAAATTGACACTAGGTCAGAAACTGAGAAAATTACAACAGGTGAGATAACAGAAATAATACAAAAATACATCTTAAACCCAATAATATTTAAGAGTCAATATCAAATATGTCCTTCTTGTGCGTCAATGCATGCCTGGGCACAACGACGCATCAATGTTGTCAAATTTCTAATGACGTTGGGGTGATGTTTTGCCATTCTACAAACAGACATCGTTGCAAATCTTGAAGTGTTACTGGTGCCACCTGTAGTTGTCTGATTTGTCATCCAAGATGATCCCATACGTGCTCGAAGGGATTCATGTCTAGAGAACAAGCTAGCCACGGCAGAGTCTGAATGTTATTATTAGCCAGGTAATTCTGTGTTGTTGCTGCTGTATGTGGTCTCGCATTGTCATGTTGGAAAATCACCCCACGTTGTTGCTGCTGTATGAATGGTGGCATGGCATGTCTTAACACTGTATCGATATACCTCTGTGCCGCCAGGTTGCCTTGAATAATCACTAGCCTCGTTTTAGTGTCATCACAAATGCCTCCACATACCATCACACTCCCGCCGCCAAAATGCTGATATTCACACGGATTCTGTCACTGCTAGCTCTGTCTGACGTAGTACTCGTTTGTCTAAAACGCTGCATTAGTTTGTAGACTGAAAAACAGCTGCAGTTGAAGGTTGAAGCGGTTTCGGTAATGCTTGCTCCCTAGTGGGCCATTCCTATGGCCCGTTGTCTTTGAACGGTCGTCAACCTAGGCATTATTGTGTGTGTGTTTTGTTGCTGTGTCTTAACGTGTCAAAGCATCTACTTTGTACGATTTTGTGCACGTGCATTGCGTGGTTCTCGACGCAAATGCATATTTTCCATTTTTATCATTTTCGGTCGAAGTTTTTTTAATAAAGTGTGTTTCGTGGATGTGTTTCCTTTCTTGGATTACAGTTACATGTATATCTGTTCATTTTTACTTTTGGAAACAGCCCATTATTAACCAAAACATTTGTTTATTTTGTCAACTTTCTTTTGGACATGAGTATATAAGCAAATCGTGTCTTGGGTATGGACAATGAGACAGTAGCATACCTAGGCCTCTTTCATTGTTCCTCTGTACAGGTGACCTCAGTGTTACTCTTGGAATGAATTTAATCTCCCAGATTATCTCTAACTATGGCTGATGGTGGGCTCCCAGCTGACAGACAGGCAGCTTACAGACGCATTAAACCAACAACATTTACTGTTCAGTGCACAACTTGGTTACTTCTTGTTACCTATTCATTGTTATGGACTATGTAATGGATGGGAAGTCGCCCTCTGCTCTAATCGGACTGTGGACTGTTCCATTATCTCTGTAGGGGATTACCTAATTAATCTTCAACTGAGTGTCTGTCAGCGACCTGTCTGTCAGCTGCCTGTCTGTAACGCGGGAGATAATCTGGCTGATTGGCTTGTGTAATTAGATTTATTACACAATCAGCATAAAATAATTAACAATAACATACAATTACCAGTGAAAATTTTGAAATATAAAATTATCAAAAAAACGTGCTACTGCAGATCGATAACATGTTAAAACAGTCGTATAACTTCTTTGAGAGGCATTAGAAGATGAAGAAGAACACGTTTTTGTCGATAGTCAACTTCTTTATTGCATAAAATGCTCAATCAATGCGATCAACTTCTTTATTGTATTTCATACTAAACACTATCCATAAGAACTTGTTCGTATATATACTCATGTCCAAAAGAAAGTTGACATCGTTTTAGAAGTAACACTGAAGAAGAAATAAGACATACTAAATGAAATAAATGATTTATTTGGATTGAAAAATCTTTTTTCAAACAAACTGTTTTATTTTCAAATCAGTAAATCATTCAAAATAGGAAACATTTAACATCAAATTGACACTAGGTCAGAAACTGAGAAAATTACAACAGGTGAGATAACAGAAATAATACAAAAATACATCTTAAACCCAATAATATTTAAGAGTCAATATCAAATATGTCCTTCTTGTGCGTCAATGCATGCCTGGGCACAACGACGCATCAATGTTGTCAAATTTCTAATGACGTTGGGGTGATGTTTTGCCATTCTACAAACAGACATCGTTGCAAATCTTGAAGTGTTACTGGTGCCACCTGTAGTTGTCTGATTTGTCATCCAAGATGATCCCATACGTGCTCGAAGGGATTCATGTCTAGAGAACAAGCTAGCCACGGCAGAGTCTGAATGTTATTATTAGCCAGGTAATTCTGTGTTGTTGCTGCTGTATGTGGTCTCGCATTGTCATGTTGGAAAATCACCCCACGTTGTTGCTGCTGTATGAATGGTGGCATGGCATGTCTTAACACTGTATCGATATACCTCTGTGCCGCCAGGTTGCCTTGAATAATCACTAGCCTCGTTTTAGTGTCATCACAAATGCCTCCACATACCATCACACTCCCGCCGCCAAAATGCTGATATTCACACGGATTCTGTCACTGCTAGCTCTGTCTGACGTAGTACTCGTTTGTCTAAAACGCTGCATTAGTTTGTAGACTGAAAAACAGCTGCAGTTGAAGGTTGAAGCGGTTTCGGTAATGCTTGCTCCCTAGTGGGCCATTCCTATGGCCCGTTGTCTTTGAACGGTCGTCAACCTAGGCATTATTGTGTGTGTGTTTTGTTGCTGTGTCTTAACGTGTCAAAGCATCTACTTTGTACGATTTTGTGCACGTGCATTGCGTGGTTCTCGACGCAAATGCATATTTTCCATTTTTATCACTTTCGGTCGAAGTTTTTTTAATAAAGTGTGTTTCGTGGATGTGTTTCCTTTCTTGGATTACAGTTACATGTATATCTGTTCATTTTTACTTTTGGAAACAGCCCATTATTAACCAAAACATTTGTTTATTTTGTCAACTTTCTTTTGGACATGAGTATATAAGCAAATCGTGTCTTGGGTATGGACAATGAGACAGTAGCATACCTAGGCCTCTTTCATTGTTCCTCTGTACAGGTGACCTCAGTGTTACTCTTGGAATGAATTTAATCATGTCTTAGATTGCAGAACTGGTTCAATGGAAACAACCTGATAAAATATGTTTTTCACTACCACACACATAAGAGTCATCAATTGTTTTTTCTCCCCTGTCAGTTATGACAAATACAATAGTGAGTCGATGGCCTCCGGCAACTACATGTAAGGCTACTTATAAAGGGCAAAGGATCGCTGAATTGGTATTCTGTAGGTAAGAACCGTTAATTGAAATTCAAATGCTAAACCATAATGCCTGCTATATCGATAAACAGTCTTTATCAATGAACAAAGCGAGTGTGGTCACAAATGTTAAGGTAAAAAGATGGATAACACATTAAAACATATGTATATATGCAAATCGTGTCATGGGACTGCAATCACGCCTAGGGTATGGTAAATAAGACAGTACCATAATAAGGAAATAACCCTCTTTCATGAAACTCGGATTCCAAAACTGGTTCAGTTGACACAATCTGATATAATTAGTTTCCCACCATTACACCCATAACGAGTCATCAGTTGGTTTTTCTCCCCAGTCAGTTTTGACAAATATAATATTGAGTCGATGGCCTCTACAAGGTTTCTGCAATAGGGCAAGGAATCGCTGCATTGGTAATTTGTAGAATACAAACAGATGGTTGATTATTGAATACTAAGTCGATAATGACTTGATTTACTTTGCTTGTTCTAGCAGACAACATTAGATCTGAACGGCCGAACAACTTCGAATGTGATTGGAATTAAATAGTGATATACTGGGTCAATACAGGACGAAAAGGCCAAATCTATCATGCTATCCGGTGAAAGGTTATTTCGTTTACAAACATCGGGGTTATTAACTAACAGAGACAGTTTAAAAACATAATTGATTTTGAATGATTGAACATTGATCAGTTTATATTCAAATGTATTATTGAATACGCTCTTCTTTTATAATTTAGTAATGACTTTGTCCTGAATATCTTTTAGCTAGAACATAAACCCTTTGTACTTTCCGATAATGTTGATAGTTTGATAGTGAGAGCGATGCTTGAATTATATATTTAACCACTTAAAAGGGCAGTAGCACTTTTTTTCGATAATTTTATATTTTAAATATTTCACTTTCACTGATAATTGTAAGTTAATGCTTAATGTATTATATTGACAGTGTCAACAATCTCATTATACAAGCCAATCACCCATAGTCAGAGGACAAAGTATGAGGATTCACATAAATTCCATTGGCGGCCATTTTTTTGAACAACTTTATTTATTTTGTGTAAGAAAAAGGAGTCCCATGGCTAAACTTTACGTTATATAGTCGAATTATTACTGCTTCATTTAGTTTAAATACACTGTTTTTCAATTGGAACCATTTACTTTCATTCCTGACATCACCTTATTTTCCCCCTAAAAACGTGCTACTGCCCCTTTAGGCTTGAAGACTTTTCAAGACTCATTATCAATTAAAATTAATTTACCCCAAACGATGGTTTCTTAAATAAAATAAAATTAAAATATATTTTTAAAAAGGGCGTATTAGCCGTACAGATTATTAATCTGGCGGAATACATCACATTTTACACGTGCTTATAATAAATGACATTCTTACCCACACAGAGGCAGATCGAGTCATGAAATGTTGACCGAGCCTCTGTTCTCCTCGAGTTTATGGGGTGAAATGATGCCTGATTGGGTGCAATCAAAGTTAGTTGTGCAATCAGCAACACCGTCCTTAAATCATCATTTTGGCTACTGAACCATGGCCAAAGCATTGTGATATGAAGCCCCCCCCCCCCCCCTTTGCCATTTGATCATTAATTCAAATGGAATGAGGTGCACGTTTTTCGTCCGGGGAACCTGCGGATTTCGGCGAGTTAGAACAGAGGATGTATTTCTTGACTTGATCTGCCTCTGTGGGGAGAGAATGATGTCCTTCAACCTGTTAAGCTTGGACTCTGTTCGTGGGTATCTTCGAAATAGACAAAGATTCTCTGGAACTATTTTTTTATAGGATTTCCAAATTTGGTGTGTCTTAAAGGGGCAGTAGCACGTTTTTTGATAATTTTATATTTTAAATTTTTCACTGACAATTGTAAGTTGATGTTAAATATACATTTGTATTTGTCTGCCCTTATTATGTAACCACTTAGATATTCTGATTATTATAAGTACAAGTAGGCACCAGTAAAGAGCATGAAATTATCTTTAATGTAGTAAAATATGTTTAACACTGCCTGTTTCTACGCAAGACGTAGAATTTGCCACTTTTATAATAGCTGCAAATGATAATTATCAAAACAACGTTATTCCAGGATTATATATTGATTGCTATTGTATGTAAAATAAGTAAATTTCATTTGTTCAGCCTTAAATTGTTAGCAGATCTGTATGTTAGCTTCAAGCAATTTTAATCCATTCGGATTGAGACGATGATACTGGATAACATATTTATTTTGTTAATTTGAGCTGTCAAATTCGTTTCAATGAAGACAACGTCAATCCATTCTCAGCTCTCAACCTTTCATCAAAAATACAATGTCTTCTGAAACAACAAAGGGAATGGGACCTTTCAAAGCGTCCAAAACAATAAGTTCAATTTAAACTACTGTCATTTTCCAGACCTAAAACCCTTTTGATCATATTTGCAAGCATTGGCTTTGACATAATTTAAACTACAACATTGCTCTATAAAGGTTACATTACTGTTACTGTTGTCAATTATCCTTATAACCTGTCAATAGACGTATTACGCTCTTAAAAGTGGAACAAAATTACAAGAATTTTGAAGAGTTACAGATACCGCACTTCTGAAATATATAAACGTTTTATCAATTCACTATCTTATTTGCGTTTTTCCTTAAAGAGGCAGTAGCACGTTTTTTGATAATTTTATATTTAATTTTTTTTGCTGATAATTTAATTAACTTAATGCTTAATGTATTTTTTGGACAGTGTCGAAAATCTCATTACACAAGCCAATAATCCATAGTCAGAGGACAAAGTATGAAGATTCCCATAAAATCCATTTGCGGCCATTTTGTGTGAACACCTTTAATTCATTTTGTGTAAGAAAAAGGAATCGCATAGCTAAACTTTACGTTATATATTTGAATTATTACTGCTCCGTTTAGTTTAAATAAATTGTCTTTCTTTTGGAACCACTAATTTTAATGTTTTTGACATCACCTTATATTCCCCCCCAAAAACGTGCTACTGCCCCTTTAAGTCATATTACAATCCGGAATATCAAAGAACACATAGAATAACATATTGGTTTTTTTTTTCTTAGTAAAGGCAGAAAGGTGGTTATAAAAATCATAGGAAAATGAACACTTAATTAAATTATATTTGTACTCCTTTTGCATGTAATATGTTCAGCATACATATACATGTAGCAACTAATTTTCATATTTCTAATAATATATAAAATTTTGATTCATATGAGTCATAATGATGTGATATGTAACCAGTGATTGTTCCAGACAATCGACGTACGCAATTATTATTGTAATGAACAAATCTGCAAATTTATTGTACTTTGAAACACATTTGACAATATTGTTGAACAGAGTTGTTAAAAGAACCAAGCCGCTACTTTTGTGTCATAATTGTTTCATGCTTTGCTCTTTTGAACATCTGAATGAAGAGTGTATATATCTTTGCATGTGTCTTCACGGACTGCAATTACATTATGTAAATAGTCCATGTAACCTGTGAGTTTCATAAGGCAACTTCGCAGATGTTATTGAATATACTACTCAAATATGTTAAGCGTCAAACAATTGCGTTGCTGAAGTATGGCTGAACAAAGAGGATTATTGGGAAAATGCTTGTTTAAAGCGAAATTAAATGAACAATATCTTGGTAACCATAATTTACGGCTAACAATGATTTTTGCATTATGACGTCTGACTATGACGAATTGCAGAGAGCAACATGAATATTGTAGTGAGTTTCGTAAGCAAATTGTTCACAGAAAAATCATTTAGCACCTTTGGCGAAGCAAACTGTTTCGTGCACTCTTGTTTTGAGCTCAAATTGATGGTTCTCAGGAGACTGTTGTTGTGCATATGCTTTGTACAGTCATTATCATTATGATCTGCATTACCCTTTTTGGCAGGATTTCAAAACAGAAATTGTGAAAAATTTATATCAATGCATTGAAGAAAGTCAAACAGAAATACAGCTTTACACTTACCTTCTTTTAGAAGTAAACTCCTCGGCACCAGAAAGTTATCACTCATTAAATAAAGAAAAGCATTAGAAGGTTGAAAAAAAGTCAGTTGATTATATTAACCTAACCCCAAAACTTCGAACAACAGAAATTGATATTTGACATAACCCGTAGTGCGCTCCAAAAAGTTCAAGTTAGAATGGGCAAAAACAAAAATTACAGACTATCATTTTCATAACTTTTTACTCTAAAATCCTGAATTTTGGAAAGTAAACATGAGATCAGACCTAAATATGAGTAAGACAAGTGTAAGCACATAAAAAAGCATTTCGTTTTTACCTTTATCATGGCTTCATGATGAATCAGGTTTGTTTTAATCAAGTATGAAGACTTGGTGTTCTTCAATCAGTGACAACGCGTATGGCCTTTACAATCGCTATATATCTCTAACTAATAAGTCGTTCTTCCCATTTAGCATTTGCAATTAATAAAAGTTAATGTAATGATGATTGAAGAATCGAATAGTTCTGATTGTACTTGTCCTTGATCTCCCTGTACGTACGTAAATACATACCAATGTCATTTGACGTTCATGACGTCACTTAATAAATACGTTGACGATGGTCTAATGCACAAAAAGCGGATATAGTCTTCATATAAAAAATATATTACTGTTTTTGCTGTTTGTGCTTGTCCAATATCTTCAAATCCTGTCTTTTTTTGTGAAAACAAATTGTCAATAAAAAATAGCAACTATGGCGATTCTTCAAAAGGACAGTATTTGTTCACTTTCAATGGTTTCTCACTATTGTTTTGGTCTGACCTTTGACAGTTTGTAAATGTTTTTTTCTACAGTGTTGATGAACATGATCCATTATAAGCATGTGTTTGACACCAACGGCAAAGTCGCGTCACCTTTTTGCATTTTTCTCATAATCTAATAATAATAATAATCTAATAATACTCTTTTTTATTGTGATGTTTACTATCAATGATTTCCGTTAAAAAAAGTGATACCTTTATTTTGGCAAAGAGTTTGCATATCATTGTGTAGAAGGGTCTCTCGACTTTTAGATATTTCACTTTTTGCAATCATTAAAAAATGGGAAATAAAACAATAGAGCCATTGGCTTTTCATATGATTTTGCTTGAGGGAGTGATCTATGTGGTTTCCACCTTAGTAGGGGCCACAGGGTCACAAAATCTACACTTATTAATCCTCACTAGTCAAGGAGTCTGTACACAAAGTTTCTGCTTTCTAGGCCGTATGCTTCCTGAAAGGAAGATGAAAATAGATTTTAAGGATGTTGTCCCTGTGGCCCTTATTAGGGGTCACAGGGCCACCAACGCTACAATTTATAATACTCACTAGCCAAGGTCCTGTACACCAAGTTTCAGCTATCTAGGCCTTATGCTTCTGGAGAAGAAGTCGAAATTCCACAAAGTTTACGGACGGATGGACGAACGGACATGCCATAAGCCCATCGGGCCTTACAGGCCGGATGAGCTAAAAATTACATAACTGCAAAACACTAAATCTGAAAGTCCAATTTGAATACTGTTAAAATATATAAGTTGTGAAGTTCGTAAGTTTTGATACATTCAACGTTGTTTGGATACATCTTCTTGCCATAGAATATATATATATATATATATCAGTTCTATGTGCAGCAGTCAACGTGTTTAAGTCTAGACATCAATTATCACTGAAATAATATAATAGTAAATATAGATAAACATATTTATATAATTATCATGGAAAGTGTGAAGGAAACCATAGCTTAATATATCATGGCAAAACTCGATTAGTGTGTCCGTTCCACGAAATGTGTTTATTTGTCATATATTATTGGTATTACTTGTACATGAAAGGTCAACACGATAATCCCTTATTTGTCTAAAGTCCAATGTAGATAAAGAAAACGTTATTGAATTAAGTTACCGGAATTGAATATTTTGTTTTTGAAACAAAAGATCATAATTTTTAAATCCATTTACTATCCAAACTCCTTTAATTGTCAAAACGTATCTTTAACAAAGGAATCACAGTCTTGTCATAGAACCTATGTTGTTTTTGTAAAAATGCAAAGAAGTATCCCTAAGTACGATATCACGATGAAGTGTCCTTAAGTCACTAAAGTGGTTTACATATGTGAGGAACATATACTGATAACCTATGACGTCAATCAGTTTATGAAAAATCTATGATCATAAATTTTTAAAACTTTCTTTTCAATGGGTCTTACAGCTCAGAACTTCTCAAATCTCAACAACGGAATCATGTCTACTCTATCATTTCTTGAGCTCTTCAGTTATAACAAAATAAATCTGATCATCGGAAGCCATGTCCCACTTTCTCTGCCTGATCAAGATTTTTTTTATTTCATGAGAACAACTAGATCATATTGTTCACTTGTTTCACGTGGCTTTTTGCTAACTTGACAAACTCTGTACAAGGGGAATAATGAAGAAAAAGATTCTCTTTTTAATAACTTCTAAGATTTAACCAATTTAGAGTTCAGCTTTCCAGTGCGTGACATTCTTCCAAATATGTAACAAGAAAACATGTAGATGATCTTTCCAAACATGATGCTTAATACACTAACTGAATTATATTATCAATTGTACTTAGTGAAATGCGATTTAATAATGAGATTATAAATTGCTCAACATGCTCAACATGCTCAACATGTTAGTAATGACGAATTTGTGATTCACTACTGAATTAAACTTTCCTAATTTTTTCTTCGGTTCCGATTTTGATTTTGCAACGTCACTTTAAATTTTTGTGTTCTTTCATAACTGGCCTTCGTGGTCGAATATACACTTAATGCAAACGGTTCTGTGGTCGACCTTTTTACTCAAAACTGGATGTTTTAATAATCTGTATAGCTGTGGCAAGAGAAAGAAACATGTTTGTGACCCGGATGTAGAAGGTTTTGGTTTTGGGTTTGGTGGCAACTCTTTGATGCACTTTTCTTTGGCACTTTTTGACGGACTTGGCCTGCAGGAACCAACCAAAATGGCACAATATGTGTGATAATGATCATTCTGATGCTAGACTTCTGTGAATCATGAACCATCAGGTTCAATTTGACGGACGAGGTCATTTTCATTATCGACACTTTTTCATTTTATAATGATAATCTTTATTTTATGCCATATTGAATAACACAATTTGAAAATACGTGTGCCTTAGGTTGGGTAACGGTACCACATGATCTAAGGTTAATTCTCACGTGAATTCTGCTTTAGATATTTTCTTAATGACGTTTTTCCTAGAACGTTTTCAAATGCTTCTAAAAAGAATTAAAGTTAAAAGTTGTCGCTTTTGTATACCGAAGCTGAAAACAATCAAATAACACTGACGTTTTGTAAGGAAATATAATGTGTATTGTTTTACATCTTATTACACCATCTTTGCGTTTCTATTTTGGGAGAGTAAACTTGCTTGTCACGCTTTTCAGCAGTAAGGTATAATCGAAAAGTGCACCAAAGTAAAAAATGTATCATATTACTGAGGGCAGGATAGAGCATTGGCTAGTGTTTTTGGCTTCGGATAAAAAAAAGTCCGGGTTCGAAGCCCGTCAGGGACTTGGTAACTTTGTCACAGCAGAGTACTGATAAACATGAAGTAAGGTTAAGGTGCAATGTTTCACCGAATTTAAGCGCAGTACCACCAATTGTTCAATAGGTCCAGCCGATGCTCGCAGGTTTCAATGCAATGCAGACACACAAGTGTTGCGGGCTTTCTCTCTGCAAAAACAAAAGAAGAATAAGCTTTATTGAGTCATCAAATGGAGCAGAGCGTTTCTCCATGAACGTCTAAGGTTAACTGACGACCAAAAATCATTTTTTTCATTTAGGCTTAATTCAAACAAAGATTATTACGATGAATATATGTTATCAAAACTAAAGAAAAGATCGCTTCCAATTCTACGAACATGAATATTGATTTTGGAATATCTAAGATAGCAAATGCGTGCGCATCATTCGTCGAAACAATCAATTATTTGGATCCATAAGGCTTCAGAAGCCTGAGTGCAATGTCAAGGAAACCAAGGAAATGTTAATGGATAACCGTAACGACTAATTGAAGCCAGCTCTTATGTATCAATGATCACAGTCTCTGCTTCCTTGCATGGCATATGACGTTTCCCCTAACTTAATGAACTGATTAGGAGTCATTTCTAAAATATCATCGGGTCTTTATTAGATAGCTTTTCCACTACAGTGTTCCTGAATCAGATTAAAGATCAATATTTAAGAGAAGAATTGTTCTGGGAATATGGGAAAATATGATTTTTTTTAAATATTATCTCTACGGCTTTTATGATGATTAGTCATTTAAGATCATGTTGGCCAGCTTTGGTTGTAAAATTAATTAACGCTATTGAACTTGAATCATAGAGAATTCGTTAAATATGTCAATCCCTATTTAAGCATAAAACACTTCCGTTTGTAAAAAAATCTATCCGATTATCTTAGTCATGCTTAAAGTTTTTGATGTTTTGCATGTTTTAGTTCAAGAATGAGTAATCCATTGAATTATAATAATTGACATTTTGTCCAATGTTTTAATTTGTTGTAATCATTCTGATAATACTCGGTCAAATCCGGATCCACCTTTGATGGGAAATATCATCTCTTCCGAAAGAACAAAGGCAATGAAATCTTTGTTGATCAAAATGTGTCTTTCGTTCTTAACAGTCTTTTAAATCTTTTGATGACATTTTTTATATAAGCTTTAACATAATGAAACTAAGAAAGGTTTCGAAAGAGGCTGATCAGCGCTCCTTCTTGTATGTTTCTTGTGATGCTTGTCGTCAGAGGATGTATTTAATTTTTAATACGTGAAACAAAACATTAAACACATGTACACAGCATTCTCTCGCCACAGAGGCAGATCAAGTCATGAAATGTTGATACAGCCTCTCTTCTATTACGCTGACAATCCGTGGGTTCCGTCAGTTTTCCCTGGCAGAAAAAAAATTGCATCACAATCAATTTGAACTTCTTTATCTAATGATAACGCTTAACACATAGTTACTTCATATCAAAATGCCTTTGCCTTGATTCAGTAACAAAATGATGATTTAAAAACAGCGTCTCTGATTGCACAACTAACTTTGATTGTCTCCAATCAGGCATCTCCCATTCTATCCCACAAACTCGGTGTAATAGAACAGAGGCTGTATCAACATTTCATGACTTAATCTGCCTCTGTGGGGAGAGAAGGAGTACACAGCAAATTTGAAGTGAATAATTATTATAATTAAAACAAATATGACCTTTAATTCTTTTGTTAAATGTTTTGAATATGACCTTTCAATATAAATCCCAATATGAAGCTTGAACGTTGCATTCCACATAACCTTATTATTAATTTTCAAATAAAACGTTAACGGTCGTGATCTTGTTTGGTCTAATCTCGGCGACTCCTTTCTAAAAGATCGCAAATATCACATTGGTTTAGTTTCAGGAGATAAAACGGCTTCCTATTTCTTGGTGATTAAAATCTCATTTGGTCTTCTATTACTTGTCAAATCCTTTTAATAAAGCAATGTTCTGTATTGGATTTGCTTTTGAATGAACTTGAAGTTTTGAATTTTGATATGTTTAATCGTAACGTATGCCAAATATTTAAAAATTAAATACTTAAATTTTCTCCATTGAACATATAAGAAATTTTGAGTTAACACAAATACATTGATAAGGTGTGTTATTATTTTGAAACAGGTAACATATGTTTGCCAATGATAGTTTCAAGAAGATGAAAATATCCGATTTAAGAGAATCTTCTCTTGATCCATCTGATGTCAAAAACATTAAAATCACGTAGTTATTTCTTATCCGTATATTATGGTTAGATTTAAAACCATCAGAAATCTTTAGAGAGTCCTTTTTATTCTTTATTCTTTATTATTCTACATGTACATTTAATAAATCCTGATGTCTGCAAATATTTGCGATTAAACATTAGCACAAATGCACAGCTGACATCAAATCCCAAATTAGTCATAACAGCAGATGTTGGTGATAAAATTAAACTAAAACGTGAAAGGTAATTTTTCAAATATATCATTAGTTAATATACAAAAACATATACCCTCACACACTCCCACACACGCACACAGACACACATACATACGAATTGTAATTTGACAACAAATTCGAATTGCCTTTCATGGGCATAATCATTCCCGTTAAACATAATCAGTCACGAAAGCAGATCTTGGGGTCAAATGACTGTAATACCTAATGATCTAATGCAATGCAATGTAAATAAACAAAGAGCAGTGTTTCTTTTGTGACTTGACAGTATAAAGAGTTTCATTTCTTTCATTTGACAAAAATGAGCAGTTTTGAGACTGAGCGGGTTCGATGAAATAGTAAAAGAGTGTGACTTTTGCTTTAAATCATATTGTTGCAAAGGTACACTACCAGAATCCAAGATGAGCATAAAGATGTTTCAAAAGGTAGCAAACTAGTTTTGACAAAGATCACCTATGCAGATAAGGATATCTGATTTAATCACATAATGAAATATATGATGATTTTCGTCATGAACCTAAGGTCTAAAACGGATTTTAGAAGGAAGAAGCAATTGTGTTTATCATATAAATTTGATGTTATCATTTTCTTATGCGATTTTGAGTGTATCATATCGAATGTTTTTGATATTATATTTCAAACATGTGTGTTGCCATGATGCCTGATATTTTTAAACGATCGTTATCAAGTTAATATGGCTCTGCAGTTTGAAGCAAATATTTTTAGGCTTTGTCCAAATAAAAGTGTTTATGATAATATCGACTTTACAGTCTCTAAACTGCATGTTAAATGATCTGTTATGTTAAAATCTGTATTCAGCCTCAATTCCTAAGATTAATGGAACGACTCTACGAATGTACATGTAGGAGCATGAGAATAAGCTGTATCAGAAGATAATTGTATTAGAAAAAGTATTTCATACAACAACCCTATTAAATGGAACTGAATTCATGTGCAACCTTCAAAATCAAATTAATTCAGTAATTGTTGATGAGTTCAATTCTTACAAAATTGTATTAAACTTAACGTTTATCAAACAATAAAAAACAATTTACAGAAAGTCTTCTTCAATATTTTCAGAACAAATCAATCAAATCCTTTGAGAAAATAATATTTTATGCATTCAATATTGGATCTTTTATGTCAATCAAAAGATACATTCATTATTTTTTAAGTATGCTTGAATAAGAGATAGAGATCCATTGATACAATGTTATCATTGTTAAAACTTCAACTGACAGTAAACATGTGATGAGAGATATGATAATGATATAAAGCGTCAATATCGCTACATTTTATACAACTAAAAAAGATTGTTTTTAAGTCATTCGCGAGAAAATAGATACTTTAAAAAGCTCTAAACGTCTGAACATTTGTGATCAAAGAGATTTCCAGATCATTCTCAGAGCTTTCGGTCATTGATGTACCAAAAATACTGAAACTGACAGACACTTCCTGATAAAGTAGCACTGCTACAGATTCGGAATGATTGAAGATAATGGAATGTACGTCATGAAATGCTTTTGATATGCTTTGATGTGGTGCACGTGTACATGTGGTTGATATGAATAAAACTGAATCTGCAAAAGAAAGTTCCCACTTTTCAACTGAAGAAACGCAACATATTTTATATGAATATTGACAGAAACTTCGTATCAAATGCATCTAAACTAATTGGAAATTGGAAATGACAAGAAAAACCTAAAAACATTTAAGAAAACCGGCGATGATAAAGATCATATACATTGCAAAAGCACTCACTTGAGTCATACCACATCCTCCATTTATGAAAAGGCGACGATTACAGTTTAGAAGGAAACTAGAGGAACATAATGTGACGTCGCAACATCCTTCCAATATTTGCTCAGGCAATGTGTTCTAATGTGCTTACACTCGTAAGGGCTTTAATTTGGTCTTATCTAATGTTTTCTTTCCAATTTCTTTTGTTTTAGAGTTAAACGAATTATCAAAATACGAGTTAATTATATCAGTTTTTGATCCCTTCTCAAATTTCTGAATCGTGCTAAGGATTGTCTCAAATAACATTTTCTGTTCAATGGTTAATATAATTGCCTTACATTGGTTCAAATTTTTATCCCTTTTTGTTATCTTTTTGGCTGATGAATTTATGTCCTTTAGTAATAAAATTGAAGATGGTTGATTTCGTCCAGTTAGTTCGATCAGATGCTGGCAGTTCAACTAGTTAAGTTGACTTCTAAGGAAACTTTGCCACTCTGCTTCATTCACATTTATCTTACATGGAATAAAATATCCTGACATTTATGTTACCAGCGTTTCTTTTGCCCGTGAGTTTATTTGATTTATTACTGCTCCTTTAAGTTTAAATGCATTGTGTTTCAATTGGAACCATTAATTTTCATTTTCCTGACATCACCTTGTATTCCCCCTAAAAACGTGCTACTCCCCCTTTAACCCTTCAAATCTATTAATTTCTGATCAATACACTCTCTGGGTTGGCTACAATCGCATGTCACCTCACCTCACCTCACCTACTCACTCACTCCACCTACTCACTCACTCATTAAAAACTGAAATACTTTCGCAATGTTATAAAACTTCTAATCTAATAATAATCAGATAAAATCGAATAATGTTATATACAATAATCCTTTTATTTTCACTTCGTGTTGAAACTATACACTCAAAATATGGGGCTTCTTATGTGTTGATTTTCAGCTAATTACGTTTGTGTAGACATGAATATCAAATTATATGTACCCATTCTTGGGCCCTGAGGAAGATTCAGTATTAATTGAAAGTTATTTACAAGTTTGTGACCCTTACAGAAATATTTTATATGAAGAAAACATCTAAAAACTCATTCTAGTAAGTAAATTACCAAAATGAGTTAAGGATATATCCCAATATTCGAATTAAAAACATGGTTCCTTCTTATTTTCTAATAAAATACAGCATTTGTAACAAGTGATAATATTGTTTGTATCTAGGAGATTCCAGAGACACATCTGCATCGGCATCAAGGGAAGGTTCGTGTGTGTTATCAGAGACTGAAAAGAATAAGAGTAAAATCAGTCCTTATAAAACTATAGTTCTATTACACAGCTAATGTGTGCCTCGACCGGGATACAATGTTTTTAATAAGCTCATTTAAAATTTCAATGTAAAACTACTCTTTGAAGGAATATTCCAGTACGATTTCAACTTAATTCTAGCAAAAGTTTGAGTTATAAAAGACATTCTCACAAATTATTAAATTTTTCTGTCAACGAGATAAGTATTTACAGAATTTTAAACCTTCGTCTTTGAGCGATGACGGTGGTCGCCATTTTATTTGAAAATGTGACATCCTCGACACACCACAAGAAATCGATGCAAGGAGCTTACATTATAAACTCCGTACATCTTTGTGCAGTGGAGTTTCCATGATTTGACTAGTATTGTTGAATGTGTGCGCTGCGCACTTTGTTAACGTAAAACATTGTTGTGCCTACAGAACGACCCAGTCGTCGAACAGATTATTCAACAAGCAACTACGACTAATATACGGTTTTGTCTAGAATTATTAACGTTATATGAATTATCTAAAAGAACACAGAAAATAAATAAATAAATAAATGTTTTAAAAACGAGCAAGAATATAATATCTTGATGTGTTCTTTGCATATTTTTTTATTAAAACATGGTACAAGTTTAATGTTTACCTGAAATATGTTGCCGTACTGTATAAATACTCCTTCTTTTATCTAAAATTAACGCTTTTAAAGTAGAAAACGTTGATTGAAATTTGATACATCAAACGTGCATGTCAATGATTTACCTGTTATATACATATTATCAATTACTAAGACTTTTGAATAGCATTTTTATATCTTTCCGAAAATGATATTAATAACATTTTATTTTCTCAAGAATTACTACGATAGGATTTTTCAAAATCTGCTACTCATTTGGTGAATTGGCTAAAAATTATTAGCCAAAGTTGAAGGATTTATCCATAAACATTGTTTTAAAAGGCTCTTTTTCATTTTTCATTGGAATATTCCTTTAAGTTTAAGATTTTGTGTATCAACTTTTGATTTAGAAAATGGTAATTGTTTGCAAATATGTTTTTAAAAAACAATTATAAGGAAAAAATTTTGTTTCTCAATACATAAAGTTCTCTGGTATTAGTTGATGCGCTCACTTGATATACCAGATGCAGTCGTAAGTAAACACAAAATTAATGTTTATTAAGGTTATATAGTATAAGTGACAGATTCTATACCTGTAAACACATGGACAAACAGTTACCACAAGTTCCCTTATGGTTCTAGTGACAATTTTGAAAACGTTTTATATAATGACAAAGCTTGACTAGCACTCCTGTTATTTATAAGTTCCCATTGGTTACGTGATGATCCTCAGGACAATTTTGAAAACGAAACACTTTGTCTTGGATTTAAGTTTTTGTGTGATTGGAACAAAATAAAAAACATGTTAATATTACACAGCATATGCATAACGCATTTTGAAAGACTATTTCAATGAAAACCGAAATAGAAATCTAATAATAATCAGATAAAATGCATAATGATGGATATGGCGTCAAAACTCTTTGATGCTATGCCAGTAATTAAAGAAAAACAGCAAGTAAAAAGCGTTTCTTTTAGTTTTAACACATCAAGCTGTAAAATATGTAAAATACATTTCCTTTTTTATATAAAAAAAACGATTTTCACTTCGTGTTGAACATTACATTCTAAATAAGGGGCTTCCAATGTGTTGATTTTCAACTGATGACATGTGTAGACAGGAATATCAAATTCTACGTAACGATCTCTGGGCCCTGAGGAAGATTCAATTTTAATTTCAATAGTTAGTTAATATGTTGTGTCCCCAACTGAAACAGTTTATATGAAGAAAATAGTGTAGTTTTAGGAAATTGTTGTATAGACGATTTATTTACAGACACATTCTGGTAAGCAAATTACCAAAATTATTTAAGGATTTAACCTTAAATTCGATTTAAAAACCTTAGTTTCTGAAAACTACAGTAGTATTTAATAGGTGATAATAGTGTTTGTATGTAAGAGTTTCCAGAGACACATCTGCATCAATATATATAAATTGTTCTTATAAGTCTGAAATTTTTCAAAACGACCAAAGAAAAGTTGTGCAAGTGTTTCTATATCACCTTACAGCTATTCAGACCGTTAATTGATATTTCATTCTGACTGATATTGATTGTAATAGAGTAGTGAGGATTTCATCAACTCCCAACACAATCCTAGACTCTACATCAGAGATAGGCGCCTCCACTCGACAATACATTCAGTACCACAGAGGTAGATCAAGTCATAAAATGTGGCTTGATATACATTTCATGACTTGATCAGCCTCTGTGGGGAAATAATGTCGGCAATAATACTTCTCTAATTACTGGTTTATATCCATCAATACATTATACAAAGTAGAAACGGACTTAATCATTGGTTTTAATCACATATTAATATAGGGACAATGTCAACATTACAAAATTACCTACAATAAAAATGTAATAAATTTCGGATAAGTTTAACAGCAGATAATTTGGGAATTTAAGTTTAACGCACTTCTTCCCTTTTTTGATTTTAAGATATTTTAGTTCCAAATCTTGAGAGACAGAAGACAGGGTGTCGGCATTGTGATTCATCATCCAGTACATCATCGCCAACTAAATAACACCACATTGAATTAACATAAAAAATCACATAACAATGCAATGACATCATTTACATGATCACGTCAAAATCGACTTCACCGCTTTGGAGTTGAGAGTTGAAAAAATTCATTATTAAGAATGACTTTTAATGATAATATATTCTGATTCTCGTGTCAGATATATCAACACTTGTTGATATAAGTAAAATATCCTCGGCAAGTAAATTATTTCCATCAAAAATTGTTGATATATTTGATATCAGAAGACACCAGGATAAAATGTTCAATGAATAAACTGTTCCAAATTTTTCACCTCAAAACGACCATTGAAAATAACTGTGCATATGGTTTCGTATTGATGGACTGTATATGTATTGCTTAGTTCTGGATGGTTTATCATGCACTGTAGTTCCTTTAATGAAGTAGTAGCATCTCTGTCATGTTGAAGTTCGAAAAATTGCAATAAGTTGAATGGACGATGTCAGGAGGATTTTATTTTAAAACGTTCTCGATATGGATTTATTTATTTGGGAAGATGGTTAGTGGTGCAGAAAGGACAATATAAAGACAATATAACAAATAATTCTATAAGCCTGATAATGTGAATAACAACATGGTGCTTATCAAATTATGGTTATATAGATCATTTTAGTATGTAATACAAACAAAGCCGCTTAGTGTATTAAATATTGACTTTTGAACTGGTACAAAATACTGTTTTCCAAAGAAGTGATGCACCAAGGGAAAGGTGGGTATATCTGACATATACCCCACTCCGGTTGAGTTATATTTATATATCTCTATGTTTATATGTCTTGACCTAACTAGATCAAAAAAATATAAACAATTCTCTTCTTATTACGTTTTAAAGAATATGAACTGATTTCATTGAATTAAAATTTAGTACAAACTTGTACCTATACATTACATAGGCTCATGTAGGAAAATACAACAACCTAGACATGACACAACAAAAAGTAACGCTACCTGTATCAAGCCTCCGTTGATTTGCCATAATTGAAAATCTCTACACCTGATTTAATGTGTGTGTGCAAAAAAGAATAGGTGTATTAGAAAAGTTGTGGTGTATCGGTAAATATTCCTACAGTTAGAACAAAGGAAACCATAGCAACGAGACCGGAAGTGGGGTATAATAGTGTCTAAGAATACCTATCCCATTTAGCGCCATATAACTTTGAACAAATAAACTGATGTTTCCATTGAAACAAAAATATTGAATACACCGTCTAGCATTTGATTTAGGTATTTGACCAAATGGAAGGACAGACGAGCTGACCGTTATATACCCCGCCCCCTTTAGAAGTTACAATACTTTCCGTCACACCATTGCTTGAGCTGTTTCTTTTTTTCACTTGTGCAATTGTATTTTCAATTAAAGCAAATATTTTATATTCATGTGTCAGATTTAAAACACATGAACTGTTTCGAAGGGATGATTAAGACTTGTGCTATCTATCAGAGATTAATTAAGAAATGAATGTCGTAATATAGTTGTCCACACAGTTATAACCTGTTTGAAACTTGTAATATAAACTTGTATAACTGGTGAGCTTGCGAAGCCAGTTATGCTAAAGTACGAGTCGAGTGTAGAGTATCAGCTGTTAAAACTCGACGTGTTTGGGTTTTTGATTTAACAATGAATGTAAACATAAAGTTATTAAATGTCCTTCAACACATGATGCCACTTGCAGGCCCACCGATGTTGGACACTGTCATTGACAATGAGGAGGTCATGTTTTCAAACACGTCAACATCCTTTTGATCATTGGGGGCCTAGAAACTGTCAATGAAGGCAGAGAGCGCGCCACGACACTATTTGGTGTGCATGGAATGGGGTGCCTTGAAACTGTCAGGTCATTCAGAATGGAGCTCAACACATGCTTTTGAAATGATGTACATAGCCTTGTGTAACTTCGCCCACTATCCTAATGTATGTGTCTGGATATGTACATGTACAACTTTATTAATTTGTAAATTAATGTTTATTCTTCAAACATCAAATACAGATTATTAGGGCGAGTGTTAATATTTGTATAAAGTGAGTGATGACTATCAAGACTGGGGTCAGCCTGGAATGACTGTAAGATCAGGGGAATCCCCGAGAAATGTAGTTCCGGCACGATATCGTATAAACTACATTTACTGAAAGTTATCTTGTATAACCTGCGATTAAGGGTTCATTGAAATGTATACCGATCACATGACCTTGTAAGATCCAATCAGAATCGAGCTTATCGTTTACATTTGAAAGTCTTAATTTATTCATTTATAAAACAAATATATTAGTAGTTTAAGATATATAACTATCCGTTTAACAACCAGAAGTTTTCAAACTCTCCATGTTTGACAATAACACCATTTATAGAAAAGTCTAGACATTGACAGTCAACCACCTTCAGACCATTTCATTAAAAAAAGAAATGACCTGTTATCCGAGTTTTATGATTATGTTTTTTGAGATTAAGGTACAACTGTTTAATCGCCATGGAATAAACTTTTTATGAGTTAGTTTATAGTAAATATTAGTAGTGAATAAAATAGAGATACGGTACAGTTTAATATTACATACTTGCAAGAAATGGGACAAACATTGAGTAGAAAATGGTGTTTATTTACCTACTTATTGACACATGATTACACTGGCTTAATGTAATGAAGAAACCTACTTACCTGAAACTCGCCAAATTTTGGAACTTCGCTATCGTAACTCAAGCATTATCAGCGTCCTTAGAACAGTACAATCAGTGCACATTATTTGTATGTTTATTGCTACATTCAATCAATCATTGTTATTTATAATAATTGTTAAAGTGAGTGAGTGAGGGAGTTGGTGTTAAACGTGTTTTAAATAATATTTCAGTTATTCAACACGTGGATGTTGCCATCCAAAAGAGAGTAGACTGATCAGAGAGAAAGGGATCGAAAGGATTACGGAAAAGATAGAAAGCAGGTTTTGGAAGGTCTCACATTTGGTCTGGTTTTCTACTTGTCGACCTGTCCAGCCTGGGTGACCCTACCACGCGCATGTAAGCTCCAGCTGGCTTAGCTCTCGGGGTCGCTGAAGCACACAAACCACCACACCACGATAAGGTAATGAGTCCACTGGTATGTGACTTTAAATGATAATTTCATTTCCTTAGTCATTTATCGTATTTCAGTAACGAAATTAAAATAATGAGACTTCAACTCATTAGTAAATGTCAATACAGTTTGATCGAAAATAGCTTGAGAGATCCAAATGTTCTTTTGATGATACAAAATACTTGCTTTGCTTTGATGGTATATTTGTACGAAATCAGAAATAAAATCAAAAAGAAAGATCTAAGAGTGCATCTTGGTGTCGGCTATCTGCATATGACGTCATAACTTTGTGAAACCAAGTACCAAATCATTTTCATTTCAAAACAAAGTAAATCAGAAGAAAGTAATTAGGAATTTCTTGACAAACCAAATAAAGTTTGAATATGAAAAACACACAACACACTACTTTTTAAAGAAACGATTTACATTTCGTGGGTAAATATGGTATTTGGAGGATGTGGCATCTTCTGTGTCCACAAAAACTTTTTAATTAGTGTAGATACAAATATCAAACTTAACGTACCGATATCTGGGGCCTGGGGAAGAACTGAGTTTTAATTAAAAGTTTGTTTCTTACTTCATCAGATATATAGCAATCAAATTTTGAGTCAAGGCAATTTTAAACAAATGTTATGTTTCTTAACGGGTAGTATAATAAGCACATATAAAAATGCTGCTGGATGAAATATTATCAGCATATGACGTCAGAATGTATTATATAGATCCATATTTTTATAAACATTTGAAGAGGAAAATGTAAGCAGAATTTCTCATTATGTATAAATGTATAAATAAATATCTCAGAAGAAGGGCATAAATATGAAAAAGACACTAATACTTCTTTAAAAAACGATCTCAACTTTGTGTGCAATTACGGTTTCAAATTGCAGTATCAATAGATGATGCATCTTCTTTGAGAAACTACAGATGAGTTATAATTGTGTAGATAAGAAATAATCAATTTCAAATAACGATTACTTTGCCGCGAGAGAGATTGAAAGTTGTTCAAACTTTTTTGTCTGTATTGTTTATATCCAATATAAAGTAATAAAATATTGAGTTTATGAAACTGTTCTTTGATTCAAGGCATCACTTACAAACAAAAAGAAAGAAATTAAACCCTCCTTTTAAGTTTTCACCCAAGCTGGTTGAGGGACATGAACTTTTATAAACAGATCCAAATCCGTTATATGTTATAATGAGTATGTTCCATTTATGGTGTGTTCTTGCCATCTTACACATTCGTAGACGCAGTGTCTGCATCGAGGTATCTATGATTATCTTATTTCAGACCTTTCAAAACGACCATTTACATAAAGTTTTATATGTGCCACTAGGTCACATGGCATATACTCGAACAGTGTATTAAATTTCATTTTGACTGATATTGATTCACATAGAGTAGTAACGACTTTATCGACCCGTATCAGAACAATCTCGGATTCCTTCCGCAATACTACTTTAACATTAATGGTTTATATGTATCCACGCATTACATAAAGCAGAACTTGATCTGATAAATCTCAAAAAATATTACTTGATAGAGGCAGTGGCATCATTATGACATAGAGCAATTGACTCTGTATCAGGTATCACAAGATGTCATAGAAAAGGAGTCTATCAGCAAGTCTGTACAAAAGCTTTAATTCAAATTATCCATTGTCTAAGAAATATGTACAGAACAGTTCAGCTTTAAAGGTATTTTCGTTCCAAATATAAAGGAGGATCTTAGGTTGTGTCCCCGTAGCACTGATCAGGAATCTATGGTCACACCAACAACAGTTGTAGACAGCCACCGAAATAGTCATATATATATTTTTCCTTATTCGCTGTTCAAAGTCGGCTTTGTAATACAAGGATTGGATACAAATTTGTATATACCTAGTTGTAAGAAGAGATGACCTCTTACCCTTCCGATTTACCTGAAATGGATTCACCCATCTGATTTGAGGCAAAATGACGTGAATTTTCCATAAGCATGACCAATGAATCATAAAAACTTTTACAATTTTCAGTACAAATTAGAAAAACTACTACTTTGACTCATGCCAATATAACTTTAAGTTAGACTCAAAACAGGGGTACATCTTTGGATCACACTGCGGAAATTGAAACTAAGAAAATGTAGATTAAACCACCTGCCATTTTATAAAGCTAGATCGAAGGTTCCGTGGCTCGTTCAAAACGTTGTATTAAACTGATGACATTCACAAAATATCTCAAAAGCAAAGGAAATCATTTTATTAAGGCGAGAGTAAACTTGACCAGCCTTCAACATTCTCCTCTTACAAGATGAAACAAATTGTGAAGCTCAATTCCTCAAGGTTGTAACCTCTAGCGAGTGAGACGTTTCTCAATTTATCTTCATCGATTTTGTGTTCGTGTTATGAAACCCAGTGTAATAAGCTAAACCTACACCAAGGAGAGCACTTTGCTATCTAAATCAATTCCACTTTGTAGGTGATATTCAACCAATATCCAAACGTCTAGACTAACCTTAATCATTTTATGTTTCATTAAGGACAGAGTCACATAAGCACATTGACTTGTCGTTTTTTATTTGATATGAGGCACTGTGTGCTTTTAGCTAAGCCATTTTTCTTTAACAATTCCATTACAAAACCACACATTCTTTTAACGCAACTTGGTGTTTCTTATTAACAGAAAATGTGGTTTACAGCCGGGGGATGAATACTGACTGTGTTAACACATTCGGGGGGAATATAAATGCAGATATTATTAGTTGTGAAGAAACCTAATGGTTGATAAATGAAAATAGATTTAATAGATTCAGTTACGAAGTGGTGTTGGTGATAATATCTAAACGTCTAGGCTAATCATGTTATGTCTTTTAAGGACAGAGTCATATAAGCACATTGACCTGCCGTTTTTTTATTTGATATGAGGCACCGTGTGCTCCTAACCGTAACCATTTTTCTTTATCAATTCCATTACAAAACCACACATTCTTTTAACGCAATTTGGTTAACCTGGTGTTTCTTGTTAAAAGAAAATGAGAGAACTATGATTGATCTTTATCTATTAGGGTTTTAATTATGTATTTTATTATTTTTGTCAAATACAATACAAATCTAAGTATAATTAATGTCGAAAGGAGTTAACCTTTCTTGAATTTCCGTTTTTCAATAATAGTTTTTGCAATAGATTGCAAATGATTCTAACGAACTAACGACTGGCAAATTACAAGTGAGGAGTGCATGTATTGTCGGGGCGAGCAATATACAATAGATATACTATGTAACCATGAAGAGGATGAAATCAAGGGGTTATCCTAAAACCTTTATTTTTAGCAGTGGACACGATTTGGGACTTTTAATAACCCAGGGGCCTGGGGTTTACAGCCGGGAGAAGAAAGCTGACTGTGTAAACACATTCGGGAGGAATATAAATGCAGATATTACTAGGTGTGAAGAAATACTTAATGGTTGATAAATGAAAATAGATTTAATAGATTCAGTTACAAAGTGGTGTTAGTGTTAAAAAGGGGGGGAGGGGGGAATAAAGGTTTTTGTGACTTATTCTTATGACTACACAGCCGTACATATCTAATGATGACAGAACAATTTAACTCCATAATAGTAAGAAGAGCCTCGTTACCAACAAAAGAAACATTTGGGCTTTTGATGTCTAAATATTTCTCCCTTGGAGGAATGTCCTTTAAAGTGTTCAGCAAACTATTTTAAAAGTTTAAATGGTCCAATCTAAGTTGAGGAGCCTCTACTTGAAGGACGACAGTTCGGTCATGCCTGAAAGAGGTGCAACATCGTGTTATTTATTTTCTGCTGGAAATTGGCAAGCCTCACATCTTGCAATCACTGGAGTTAGCGGATCGGTCTGCCCGGAGATCAGACAATCGTTAACTCGTCGCTGGGACCAAATACTTAACACAGAGACGACTAAATAAGAGAGTATCCCTTTTGGCAATACTATAAAGCCCCAAATTTGAGTTTTACAGTAGATGGGCATATAACTTATAAACTTAAATCTTCTTTTTACTTCAGAATTTAGAACGGAGAAGAGTCTTCTTATTAAAACCCTCTCTGAAACTAGAAGGCGTTCTAGCTGAGAGATTCTGAGATGCGGTTTTGAGATTGGAACTAAACTACATGAAGGAATCCCAAAAGAAATCAACTTTATTTTATATTGTCAGGACTGTGAAAGATGACGTGCACGTTTTCATTTATGAAGGGATCCTTTAAAGATTGTCTTCTTAATGTCACAATATTCATTTTCACCAGTTTTGCAAACATTTGCCCTAATTTTTTCAGTCTCAATTTTACCTTTAGTTCGGACGAAATCTGCTGTACCATTTCTACTGCACCGACGTTATTTCTGTTCAAATAACTTTTTGATTTATTTATTTATCGTCTCCATATTTTTGAAAAATAAGTTTCTCACTTCATGATACAGTTTTATAAGTATATTGCCTGATTTTTGGTTGTGTATGTTGTATCTTATGTTCTTAATGTGTGTTCGGTCTGTCAGAGTATCTGTTTGCTTGGTTTTCAGCTGAAAGTGGCGATGTACATTAACTAACTTTCCATGTATGATTAATTACCATGTGCTCTGCCTGAGAACATTGTAAAACGACCAAGCACAGTCAAGATATAAGAAAACTGATAATGTTTATTTTATGAAAACAGCTCACTTTTCGTCACTGAACCTAAGTCATAGAAAAGTATGATGGATTGAATATGCCGATTTGATGACAATTGTACCCACATGACGTATTATGATACTTTGACCTATTGTTTATGGTAATATGTACATGTACGTGCAATGTAATTACACCTCAGTGGACACAGTGGAACTGCAATTATACGAAAAACAATACTTCATATAATGCAAAACGAAACATAATAGAAATAAGAAAGTGTACGTCATCAAAATAAAAATATATCAAGAGTGTCCTGTCTATTTAGACATATACTTAATCAATACCAACGGAAATTGAAGACAATTGTACATATATATGTACAATTCAGTTAAATAGATTTTTCATGAATAGAATATTGTAAGTTAGATGTATAACTACCGCCTTCCGTGAACCTTAAATGCATAGTGGATTTTTGTTTCAAAGTAATTGAGAAAAAGGTTACACAAATATACTATATTAACGAAATGTTGGACGATAATCATTAATATTTTTATTGTATTGTTTAAAATATATATACGTTTTTCACTATGGAAGGAGAATTATATTTTTGTTTTTAAAACTAACTCTACCCAATACATTACTCTACAAATAGGTGCTAACATAACATCAAGCTGATGACAAAGTTTAACTTGGTCTCGGGGCGGAAGCAGAATCAATGAATTATTTCTCTACCGCTGAGGGATGAAAACACAATTTGAATCTGGGAGACACAAAGTCTGCTCAAAACTGAGAGAGTTCAATTCGAGTTGATGCATATGCAATGGAAACATAAATGTGATGGAACAAGGATTAAATTGACAAAATTAGGTGTTATATTTGATTATACTCCATTTCTGGCCTTCTTTACTTTTGTTTCCTTTTCTCGAATTGTAAGTGCATTGACAGATATACCTCCACTTTACTAATACATCTTCTTTTTATTGTACATCTTCATAATAGTCAGGGGAAAAACATTAATTTAAGTATACCAGATTCAAGATAGCTATTTATCCTTTAAATATCTACTCCTGATAAGTCTTAATCACTAGAAATTGACGGACATAATACCAGCTCATTTCAGTCTTGAATGAGGGCGTTTTAATAATGCACTCGTCTGATTATATATGTTTTGTAAAGCAAGTAAACGTTCAGCTTATCAGCTTAAGACCATATGTACAAACTTTCGCCCTAATAAAATCTTTTCTATTTAATCGTTGTCTAGGGCCGTTCCAACACTCTTCACACATCATCCCTGTGACGTTTCATTAAGACAATATGTACTAAATTTAATCATACATTTAATCGTTGATTTCAGTGGTGACTGTTTGCCTCTTTGAAACGTATAACGAATAACAAATATTTGTTTATGATTTTTATTATTTAATTTCGAGAAGGAAACTGTTCAACTGTAGAGACCCCTTTTCCGTCATACCACAAGGTACATGTACTTCATACTTGTTTGCAGAACAAGAATATTTGTATTTTATCAGAGTGAGAAAGTTATGTATTTTTTTTTTTTAATTCTATCACGCTGTTTACTGATTGAACAAACTCGGTCAACCTGTTTTTTAATCATCTCAGCTTCAATGTCGTGAGTAACACAAAATACTAGATTCAAAAGTTACAAGGAAAGTTACATTGATTCTCTCTCTATCAGCAAACACCACACAACCGAAATTGGCAAACGTTCTTGAACAAATTACAACGCTCTTTGGGAATAGTAATCTCCTAGTGATATGTCTTGAAATAAAACCCTGTTACAAAACTTGTTGATTCCACTGTGTCAATATTTTTCAAAGGAACAAAAATAAGGCCAACGACTCGACAGACTATGTAATCTATAACACTTTAACTTATTCATAAATGAGTTCTTTGAAGGGCCATTTCCCCAACAACTCACCAGATATAACGTACATATATTTGTAGTTTATATGTACACCAAAAGTAAAATCTGCGAAGAGGATATTTACACAAGATTTTAGTCACCTTTGCCTATATTTTTTTTTTCAAAGTGACAGATGGTGAGACCCCCTGTTGCCCTTTTGATTTTCCAAGCTGAAATAGGATCAAACAAGTAAAATCATTATCAAAGTCGGGTTAACAGTCATCTTTGTAATCGTAAGTTTTCATAGTGTATCCACACTACATCTAGAACATCTTAATCACAACAGCCTCACTTACATTATAACAAACCTTTAGAATAGAGCACCGTATGACGCTTTCAATTAGTCCATGTTTTCTGACATTCTTAATTAAGTAACCAATGTAGTCGGTAATCGATTTCGTTGTCGTGTGTGTGATTTTGTAAAGTTGAAACAAACTGTGAAAAGGGCAGATGCACGTTTTTTGAAAATGTTATATTTTCAAATTTTAACTGAATTTTTTCTTCATTAATTATTTTGATGCTCTCAAAAATCTCATTACTCAAACCAAATATCCGTAGTCAGAGAACAAATGATGAAGATTCATATATGTTCATTTTGTGTGAACACCTTCTATTCACTTTGTGTAAGAAAAAGAAATAGCATGGCTGAACTTTACATTACATTTTTGATTCACAACTACTCCATTAAGTTTAAATACATTGTCTTTCAAGTGAAACCATTTATTTTCAGTTTTGTTATTTTCCTGACATCACCTTTTATTCCCCCTAAAAACGTGCTACTGTCCCTTTAAATTACCCAGACAAATCATGGAGCTGAGAAATTAACAATGGTTATAAAATATTCATATTCATATTGTTTTAAGGTTTGTGTATTGATTGTATATCATGTTTTATAATCATATACGTTTAAGCACACATTTCGAAATATGTAAAAGAGATCTTTAAAAACTCCTGTTTCTGATTTCGTCCAGACATAATTTATTGAGCATTGATCTTCAAGATCTCTTCATGTCAAAATGTCAGTTGCCATGCGAATATCACATTGGTTTAGTTTCAGGAGATAAAACGGCTTCCTATTTCTTGGTGATTAAATCTCATTAGGTCTTTTTTCAATTCTATTACTTGTCTCATCCTTTTAATAAAGAAATGTTCTGTATTGGTATTGCTTTGAATTTTGAGACGTTTAATCGTAACTTATGCTAAATATTTAAAAATTAAATACTTAAATTTTCTCCATTGAACCTATAAGAAATTTTGAGCTAACACAAATACATTGATAAGGTGTGTTATTATTTTGAAACAGGTAACATATGTTTGTCAATGATAGTTTCAAGAAAATGAAAAGATCCGATTTAAGAGAATCGTCTCTTGATCCATTTGATGTCAAAAAGACTAAAATCACGTAGTTCTTTCTTATCCGTATATTATGGTTAGATTTAAAACCATCAGAAATCTTCAGAGAGTCCTTTGACAATTATTCTACATTTGATTAATAAATCCTGATGTCTGAAAATCTTTGCGATTAAACATTAGCACAAATGCACAGCTGACATCAAATCCCAAATTAGTCATAACAGCAGATGTTGGTGATGAATTTAACCTAAAACGTGTATGGTCATTCTTCAAATATATCATTAGTTAATAAACACACTCCCACTTGTTCTTCTTAAAACTCGTATATAAGCAAATCGCGTCTTGATAATGCAATCACCCCTTGGGTATGGAAAATGAGACAGTAGGATAATAAGGAATTTACCTTATTCATTGTTCCTCTTTACACTTGACCTCTGTGAAAGTCTTGGAATGAAATTAATCATGTCTTGGATTGCAGAACTGGTTCAGTGGACACAACCTGATAAAAAAAATTTCACTACCACACACATAATGAGTCATCAATTGGTTTTTTCTCCCCTGTCAGTTTTGACAAATACAATAGTAAGTCGATGGCCTCCGGCAACTACATGTAAGGCTTATAAAGGACAAAGGATCGCTGAATTGGTATTCTGTAGGTACGAAGCGTTCATTGAAATTCAAATGTTAAAACATAATGCCTGCTATATTGATAAACAGTCTGTATCAATGAACAAAGCGAGTGTGGTCAAAAATGTTAAGGTTAAAAGGTGGATTACAAATCAAAACATATGTATATATGCAAGTCGTGTCATGGTAATGTAATCACGCCTAGGGTATGGTAAATAAGACAGTACCATAATAAGGAAATAACCCTCTTTCATGAAACTCGGATTGCAGAACTGGTTCAGTTGACACAATCTGATATAATTAGTTTCCCACCATCACACCCATAATGAGTCATCAGTTGGTTTTTCTCCCAAGTAAGTTTTGACAAATATAATATTGAGTCGATGGCCTCTACACGGATTCTTCAATAGGGCAAGGAATCGCTGCATTGGTAATTTGTAGAATACAAACAGATGGTTGATTATTGAATACTAAGTCGATAATGACTTAATTTACTTTGCTTTGCCCTGGACTCGGTACCTCGCCAACACTGACCAAGCGGTTATGTAGTGTCCATGTACTACGTTCGAGCCCGTACACAGCTTAGAGCCAGCCTCCATGTCGGGTAGAGACTTTACCTGACATGATCTCTAAGTTGTTACATTACTACCGGCTCTGTCGTCATCATAATAAATCATGGTCGACTATAAAACAACTGTATCTGTTCATCTTATTCATCTCGACTCGTCCCCGAGGTTTCCCACTTCTTTAATTGGTGGTATGAATCCGGGTAGCTTGAGTTTGCTTCAATTCAGGTGGTCACAGTACCTGAAAACTTGCAACATAAACATAAACGATGACCATCACCACAATCATGAGGCCAACAACCAACTCATCAACCAACTCTCTCCTACATCGAATCAACAACAACCAATCATCTCCTCGTCAGAAAATCAACTGATTGCTCAACATAAACTGCTGCCATGTGACGTTCAACTAACACCTCTACATAGTCTGTCATCCAGACCCTAAAGCTAAATGTTAGTCTAACCTCTACACATCGTCTACGACAGGAACGGACACACACCTCCTAACACCCACCACGAAGTCTACTAAGAGGACGTTGAGGATGGCCACAAAGCTTAATCAGCATGGACACAGCATCATTATTTTGAACTTTTTGTTGAACATTATACAATTATTGACTTCAGTTGAGGTGAATCCAAAGGTTTATTGACCTCGGAACAGTTATGTTCACCGAGGCGATAACGGAGGTGAACATAAGTTTCCGAGGTCAATAAACCATTGGATTTACCGATAACTGAAGTCAACAACTGTTTTATTATATGATTTATGAACGTTTCAATTATTTTAATTTTTTTTGGAAGCAACTCTTTACGGCGCTCCTCGTAGTGGCGATCTATTTTTAGCTCCAGGTTATTGGATTGTTATGTTAACCTCGCGGGACGTTTCCCGCGGTCAACATAAGGTTTGATCATTGTTGGCGACCACCTTCCTCGGCCAATCAGAAGACAGATCACTCGTCCATCATATAATAATTTGTTTTATCACCTTGATTTTATCATCAACTTTAATCGGATTCAAAACAGCAGATATGTGTGTATTATTCAGCCAGTATGTAACGTTTTTATAAGTTATTTATTTTAGGATTCCTGGGTTTCAGTTATCGCTCTTAAGTTTTTGGAATCAGTTAGGATTCTCTTCTTTTCTTATTAACGCCGATGGGACCGGCCTTGGTTAATGAGTCACCCTCTCTCACAACTGAAACCACTTGTTTAGCACCCTTCGTATTCCAAATTTACAGTTATGATTGTATATCCATGCCAATGTTAATGAATGCCTTTATGACATGATTTTGACAAAAATATCAATTTTAAGACAATTAGATTGCAAAAAGCATATTCAAAGATACAAACTCTTGTGGTAATATAAGTTTCACAAAATGCTTGCATTCATGGCTCTGTCTTATTTGGTATAGTTGTAGAAAATGTCTAGTTTAGAGTTTTGGCAAGAAAACATATTGATTTTAAGTTATCAGGTTTGCGACTGCATCCGTGTATAATATGATTACACGTGACAAAATACAGACAGAAGTATTTGTAAGTCATACATATGCGCGCATTCAAATGCTATTTCTTGATTAATGTTGTTACCTTTTAAAGGAGGCTGTTAGTTTCACCACTGACGTCACTCGTGCATCTTTATACCATTCGCTAGATGACAAATTCTACCTTTATATACGCTAACTTATCCTTGTGTTACGTAATAGATTCTTGAAGTTGCTTAGGGAAGTTAAGAAATACAACGACTCATATGACGAGCACACACACTTTAGTTAGCTCTTGCCTTGTCGAATCTGGGCGCGACAATTAGATTCCCAATTTCAAGTTTCTTAACATCATCGCCGGGCTTATGTTCAACGTACTACTCACTTACTTTGCTAATATTGACTGGCTTGATAATCACACTACCATTATTACTATGCAATTTCTTGTTTCGTTAATACGTCGCATGCACATCCAAGCAAATTAAGTTCTGTATTTGATATGCAATATATATTACTAAATAGATGATGTATCATTATCTAGACAATCTTTCAAGGCCCGTTTTCGGTTTTCGGTTTTCAAAAGTTATCTGTTGTATGTTGTTTAGCTCAAACAAATGAAATGATCACCTACAAATATAAATATCTGATCAGGAGTTGAGTTTACACCTATATCAAATATAACAACTACTATTTCTGGAACGATTTGTCGTATAAATAAACGTTATTCCATACATAAGGAATATGGAAATTAAAACAATAAAAAAGCAGTAAGAATAGGAAGCTAGGGAGTATTTCTTTCTTTATAGAAACTATGAAAATAAAGTAAGTTCAGTGTACCACGAAACGAAATAGAATTCAACCTAAAAGTGTTTGTTGATAAGTTCAATTTTTAACAGTTATACTGAACGTTGATCAAACAATATAAAACAATTTACAGAAATCTTCTTCAATATTTTCAGAACAAATCAATCAAATCCTTTGAGAAAATAATAGTTTATGCATTCGATATTGAATCCTCTAAGTCAATCAAAAGATACATACATTATTTTTAACTATGCTTGAATAAGAGATAGAGATCCATTGATACAATGTTATCATTGTTGAAACTTCAACTAACAGTAAACATTTGTTGAGAGATGTGATAATGATATAAAGCGTCAATATCGCTATATTTTCTACAACTAAAGAAATTTGTTTTTTAAGTCATTCACGAGAGAAGAGCATACTTTAAAAATCTCTTTACGTCTGAAAATTTGTGATCAAAGAGATTTCCAGATCATTCTCAGAGCTTTCGGTCATTGATGTACCAAAAATACTGAAACTGACAGACACTTCCTGATAAAGTAGCACTGCTACAGATTCGGAATGATTGAAGATAATGGAATGTACGTCATGAAATGCTTTTGATATGCTTTGATGTGGTGCACGTGTACATGTGGTTGATATGAATAAAACTGAATCGGCAAAAGAAAGTTATCACTTTTTTTAACTGAAGAAACGCAACATATTTTATATAATTATTGACTGAAAACTTCGTATCAAAGGCGTCTAAACTAATTGGAAATGACAAGAAAAACCTAAAAACATTTAAGAAAACCGGATGATAAAGATCCTTTACATTGCGAAAACACTCACTTGAGTCATACCACATCCTCTAATTATGAAAAGGCGACGATTACAGTTTAGAAGGAAAACTAGAGGGACATAACTTGACGTCGCAAAATCCTTCCAATATTTGCTCAGGCAATGTGTTCGTATGTGCTTACACTCGTCAGGACTATATGTTTGTCTTATCTAATGTTTCTGTCCAATATCTATTGTTTTAGAGTTAAACGAATTATCAAAATAAGAGTTTATTATTTCAGTTTTTGATCCCTTCTCAAATTTCTGAATCGTGCTAAGGATTGTCTCAAATAACATTTTCTGTTCAATGGTTAATATAATTGCCTTACATTGGTTCAAATTTGTATCCCTTTTTGTTATCTTTTTGGCTGATGAATTTATGTTATTAGTAATAAAATTGAAGATGGTTGATTTCGTCCAGTCACTAGTAGTTCGATCATCAGTTCAACTTGTTGGCGTGAATCTGAAATTAGTTTTTCTTAAAGAAATGGTTTTATTGACAGTTAATGTACATATGTTGGTTTGTAATGGCTGGATTGTGATGCACTGAAGTTAGTTAAATCAAATAATAACCTTTGATCGTGGTTAGGTTGAAGTATGACGAAGTTGACATTCACATTTCTTCACAACAAATTAAGTTAAATGGGGATTATCGAGGAATGTGTTAACGTGTGTCACTCATCAGTCAGTCCCTGCAAGTATATTGGAAGGTTCGTGAGTCTTATCAAAGACTTAAAGAAATAAGAGTAAAAACAGTGAACACCTTTAATTCATTTTGTGTACGAAAAATGAATTGCATGGCTGATCTTTACATTATATATTTGATTTATTACTGCTCCTTGTAGTTTAAATGCATTGTGTTTCAATTGCAACCACTAATTTTCATTTTCCTGACATCACCTTATATTCCCCTTTAAAACGTGCTACTGTCCCTTTAAACTAGAGATAATACTTCTTATCTAATAATAATAAGATAAAATCGCATAATGTTGCATATTGATGGATATGACTTTTTGATGCCATTTCATTTTCATTATGCAAGGCAAAACATCAGGTAATACAGAAAAAAAATAGTTTTAATATATTAAGATGTAAAACATGTTAAATACAATAATTCTTTTTTTTTTAAAATATATTTTCACTTCGTGTTTCTTATTAAGCTCATTTAAAATTCAATGTAAAGATACTCTTTAAGTTTATGATATTGTGTATCAACTATGGATTTTGAATATGGTAATTGTTTGCAAATATCTTTTTAAAAGGCAATTTATAAGGAAAAAGATTGTGTTTCTCAATACATAAAGTTCTCTGGCATTAGTTGATGCGCTCACTTGATTTACCAGATTCAGTCATTGTTTAACACAAATGTTTATAAAGGTTGATAGATGACAGATTCTATACCTGTAGACACATGGATGAACAGTTACCACAAGTTCCCTTATGGTTCTAGTGACAATTTTGAAAACGTTTTATATAATACCAAAGCATGACTAGCAGTCCTGTTATTTATAAGTTCCCATAGGTTACGTACTGATCCTCGGAACAATTTTGAAAACGAAACACTTTGTCTTGGATTTAAGTTTTTGTGTGATTGGAACAAAATAAAAAACATGTTAATATTACACAGCATATGCATAACGCATTTTGAAAGACAATTTTAATGAAAACCGAAATAGAAATCTAATAATAATCAGATAAAATGCATAATGATGGATATGACGTCAAAACTCTTTGATGCTATACCAGTAATTAAAGGCAAAACAGCAAGTAAGAATCGTTTCTTTTAGTTTTAACACATCAAGATGTAAAATATGTAAAATACATTTCCTTTTTTTATAATAAAAAACGATTTTCACTTCGCGTTGAAACATTGCATTCTAAATAAGGGGCTTCCATTGTGTTGATTTTCAACTGGTGACATATGTGTAGACAGGAATATCAAATTCTATGTAACGATCTCTGGGCCCTGTGGAAGATTCAATTTTAATTTTAATAGTTAATTAAAATGTTGTGTTCCCTACTGAAACAGTTTATATGAAGAAAACAGTGTAGTTTTAGGAAACTGTTGTATACACGATTTATTTACAAACTCATTCTGGTAAGTAAATTACACAAATTATTTAAGGATTTAACCCTAAATTCGAATAAAAAACCCTAGTTTTTGAAAACTACAGTAAGTATTTTATAAGTTTAATAGTGTTTGTATGTAAGAGTTTCCAGAGACACATCTGCATCAAGATATAAATATTGTTCTTATAAGTCTGAAATTTTTCAAAACGACCAAAGAAAAGTTGTGTAAGTGTTGCTTTATCACATGACAGCTATTCAGACAGTTAATTAATATTTCATTCTGACTGATATTAATTATAATAGAGTAGTGAGGATTTTATCAACTCCCAACACAATCCTACATGTAGACTCTACATCAGAGATAGGCGTCTCCACTCGACAATACATTCTGTCCCCCCAGAGGTAGATCAAGTCATAAAATGTGGCTTGATATACATTTCATGGCTTGATCAGCCTCTGTGGGGAAAGAATGTCGGCAATAATACTTCTCAAATTACTGGTTTATATCCATCAATACATTATACAAAGTAGAAACGGACTTAATCATTAGTTTTAATCACATATTATTACAGGGACAATGCCAACATTACAAAATTACCTACAATAAAAATGTAATACATTTCGGATAAGTTTAACAGCAGATAATTTGAGGATTTAAGTTTAACGCACTTCAGTTAATTCAAAATTCTTCCCTTTTTAATTTTTAAGGTATTTTAGTTCGATATCTTGAGAGACAGAAGACATGGTGTCGGCATTGTGATTCATCATCCAGTACATCATCGCCAACTAAATAACACCACAATTAATTAACAACATCAAAAATCACATAACAATGCAATGACATCATTTACATGATCACGTCAAAATCGACTTCACCGCTTTGGAGTTGAGAGTTGAAAAAATTAATTATTAAGAATGACTTTTAATGATAATTTATTCTGATTCTCGTCTGATTAAAATATCCTCGGCAAGTAAATTACTTTTATCGAAAAATGTTGATGTATTTGATATCAAAAGACACGAGGGTAAACTTTTCAATACATAAATTGTTCCAATTTTTTTACAGTCAAAACGACAATTGAAAACAACAGTGTATACGCAACTGGAGGGTAAAGCTGGAAGTTATAGTCCTAAACAACAATGGGTTGTGTTTAGTTTGAGCTTTACAGCAAGAGGATGGTTTGTTTCATATTGATGGACTGTATATATATTGCTTAGTAACAGAGACTAAATTAACATTATTTGATCTGCCTCTGTGGGGAGAGAATGCTCTGTCATGTTGAAGTACGAAACAATTGCAATAAGTTGAATTGACATTGCCAGGAGGGTTTTTTTCTAAAATGTTCGCGATATGGATTTATTTATTTGGGAAGATGGTTAATGGTGCAGAAAGGACAATAATGGACGTCATTTGTAAACAAATAATTCTATAAGCTTGATAATGTGTATCTCACTAACAACATGGTGCTTATCATATTATGTTAATATAGATCATTTAAGTATCTGATCCAAAGAAGCCCCTTAGTGTATTAAATATCGACTTTTGAACTGGTACAAAATATTTTTTTCCAAAGAGGTTTTTGAAACGGCAATTGTATGAAACTGATTGTTTTTTGTAAAAGTAAATTTCTTTTCTTTGGAAACCAAGTGTCATGAATCTCCATACTCTGATCAATAAAATTGACTGGTTCGTTAACAAATACTGAAGGAGTTGAATTGAGAAAGAAAATGAGAGGAACATACACGTGTTAATTGATATTCTTTAATAGAAAGAAACGTCTGGTGAAAACATTTTTATAACAGATCTTTAACGTGTAATCATAAGAACTATGATCAGAATAGAATAAAAGATCAATTCTTATGATCATTTTGAATCAGTTAACGTGTCATCTAATGACTAGAAAAATTGTGTTTGAATTTTGATCCATTTATGTCAAGATTGAAATTTAAAGCAGAATTTTGAGTATGCAATATTTGTCATCAATGTCAATCAAATATCTCAGCCGTACATGTTTATATACAACTTTGAGATACATCCATTGAAACAAAAATATTGAATACACTGTCTAACATTTGATTTAGATATTTCACCAGATAGAAGGACAGACGAGCTAAACGCTATATACCCCGCTCCATTTCAGTTATAACCCCTTCGTAGAAGTTTCTACACCTTCCGTCACACCATAGTTTAGATTCCTTCAGCTGTTTCTTATTTTGCTTGTGCAATCGTATTTTCAATTAAAGCAAATATTTTATATTCATGTGTCAGATTGAAAACACATAAACTGTTTCAAAGGAATGATTAAGACTCTATGCTAGAGATAAATCATTTATGAAACAAATATATTAGTACTTAAGATGAATACCTATCCGTTTAACAACCAGAAGGTTTCCAACTTTCCATGTTTGACAATAACACCATTTATAGAAAAGTCTAGATATTGACAGTCAACTACCTTCAGACCATTTCCAAAAAATAGAGCCATTGGCTTTGTAGCTCATCAGGCTTCATCATCAACTATGATGTAGAGTGTGGCCAATGTGATTCCCCCTTTGTAGAGGCCACAGGGTCACCAATCATCAAATTAAGTATATAGCAGTGTATAACATAGATTGGAAATCTAGCCTGTCCTGAAAATTCATTGGTCAATTTCTTTGGGAAATTTAAGGAAAAAAATGAAAAATTACCTGTCCTGACCACAAAGTAACCAGTCCTGGCAAAAAGTAGCCAGTTCAAGGACTGGCTGAAGGGCAATATTTTAAACACTGTATATAGGCGACAAGGTTCAGTTTTCTAGGCCTTATACTTCAGGAGAAGATGAAGATAGATTTGAAGGACGTTCCTGTTGCCTTAATTATTATTATAAAGCTACAATTCATCATCCTTACTAGTCAAGGAGTCTGTACACAAAGTTTCAGCTTTCTAGGTCTTATGCTTCTGGGGAAGAAGATGAAAATAAGTTTTTAGGGCGTGGCATATGTGGCCCTTATTAGGGGTCACAGGGCCACCAAAGCTACAATTTATAATCCTCACTAGCCAAGGAGTCTGAACACAAAGTTTCAGCTTTCTAGGCCTCATGGTTCTGGAGAAGAAGATGAAAATAGGTTTTTAGGGCGTGGCATATGTGGCCCTTATTAGGGGTCACAAGGCCACCAAAGCTACAGTTTATAATCCTCAATAACCAAGGAGTCTGTACACAAACTTTTAGCTTACAATGCCTCATGGTTCTGGAGAAGAAGATTAAAATAGTTTTAAGGGCGTGGCATATGTGGCCCTTATTAGGGGTCACAAGGCCACAAAAGCTACAATTTATAATCTTCACTAGCCAAGGAGTCTGTACACACAGTTTCAGCTTTCTAGGCCTTATGGTTCTGAAGAAGAAGATGAAAATAGGTTCTTAGGGCGTGGCATATGTGGCCCTTATTAGGGGTCACAGGGCGCCCAAAGCCACATTTATAATCCTCACTAGCCAAGGAGTCTGTACACAAAGTTTCAGATTTCTAGGCCTCATGGTTCTGGAGAAGAAGATGAAAATAGGTTTTTAGGGCGTGGCAGTATGTGGTCCTTATTAGGGGTTACAGGGCCACCAAAGCTACAATTTATAATCCTCACTAGCCAAGGAGTCTGTACACAAAGTTTCAGCTTTCTAGGCCTCATGGTTCTGGAGAAGAAGACGAAATTCCACAAAGTTTACGGACGGACGATTGGATGTGTGGACGGACGGACGCCGGACACCATGCCATGCCATAAACCCATCGGGCCTTACAGGCCAGATGAGCTAAAAATTAAAAAGTTACCAGTCCTGATCAAACAGTTACCAGTCCTGACCAAAAAGTAACCAGTCCTGGCAGAAAGTAGCCATTTCAAGGACTGGCTGAAGGGCAATATTTTAAACACTGTATATATGCGACAAGGTTCAGTTTTCTAGGCCTTATACTTCAGGAGAAGATGAAAATAGATTTGAAGGACGTTCCTGTTGCCTTTATTATTATTATAAAGCTACAATTCATCACCCTAACTAGTCAAGGGGTCTGTACACAAAGTTTCAGCTTTCTAGGCCTTATGCTTCTGGAGAAGAAGATGAAAATAGGTTTTTAGGGTGTGGCACCTGTGGCCTTCATTAGGGGTCACAGGGCCACCAAAGCTTCAATTTATAATCTTCACTAGTCAAGGAGTCTGTACACAAAGTTTCAGCTTTCTAGACCTCATGGTTCTGGAGAAGAAGATGAAAATAGGTTTTTAGGGCGTGGTATATGTAACCCTTATTAGGGGTCACAAGGCCACCAAAGCTACAATTTATAATCTTCACTAGCCAAGGAGTCTGTACACAAACTTTCAGCTTTCTATCCCTTATGGTTCTGAAGAAGATGAACATAGGTTTTTAGGGCGTGGCCCATGAGGCCCTTATTAGGAGTCACAGGGCGCCCAAAGCTACAATTTATAATCCTCACTAGCCAAGGAGTCTGTACACAAAGTTTCAGCTTTCTAGGCCTCATGGTTCTGGAGAAGAAGTTTACGGACGGACGGATGGACGGACGGATGTACGGACGGACGCCGGACACCATGCCATGCCATAATCCCATCGGGCCTTACAGGCCAGATGAGCTAAAAAAAGAAATGAGTGAGTGAGTGAGTTGGTGTTAAACGTGTTTTAAGCAATATTTCAGTTACTATACACGTGGATGTTGCCACCCAAAAGAGAGTAGATAGATCAGGGAGAAAGGGATCGAAAGGATGAGGGAAAAGACTGAAAAAAGGCATAGTGAGAGATAGAAAGCAGGTTTTGGAAGGTCTACCCGTCAACCTGTCCAGCTTGGGTGACCCTACCAGGTGAATGTAAGCTCCAGCTGGCATAGATCTCGGGGTCGCTGAAGCACACAAACCACCACACCACGATAAGGTAACAATTCCAGTGGTATTTTATTTTAAATGATAATTTCATTTCCTTAGTCATTTATCGTATTTCAGTAACGAAATTAAGATAATGAGACTTCAACTCATTAGTAAATGTCAATACAGTTTGGTCGAAAATAGCTTGAGAGATCCAAATGCTCTTTTGATGATACAAAATACTTGCTTTGCTTTGATGGTATATTTGTACGAAATCAGAAATAGAATCTAAAAGAATGATCTTATAGTGCATCTTGGTGTATGTTATCTGCATATGACGGCATAACCTTGTGAAACCAAGTACCAAATCATATTCATTTCAAAACGAAGTAAATCAGAAGAAGGTAATTAGGAATTTCTTGACATATGAAAACACGCTACACACTACTTTTTAAAGAAACGATTTACATTTCATGGGTAAACATGGTATTTGGAAGATGTGGCATCTTCTGTGTCTACAAAAACTATTTAATTAGTGTAGATACAAATATCAAACTTAACGTAACGATATCCTGGGGCCTGAGGAAGAATTTAGTTTTAATTAAAAGTTTGTTTCTTACTTCATGTTGAGCAAAGAATACATCAGATATATAGCAATCAAATGTTGATTCAAGGCAATTTTAAACAAATGTTATGTTTCTTAACGGGTAGTATAATAAGCACATATAAAAATGCTGCTGGATGAAATATTATCAGCATATGACGTCAGAATGTATCATATAGATCCATATTTTTATAAACATTTGATGAGGAAAATGTAAGCAGAATTTCTCATTATGTATATATGTATAAATATATATCTCAGAAGAAGGGCATAAATATGAAAAAGACACTAATACTTCTTTAAAAAACGATCTCAACTTTGTGTGCAATTACGGTTTCAAATTGCAGTATCAATAGATGATGCATCTTCTTTGAGAAACTACAGATGAGTTATAATTGTGTAGATAAGAAATAATCAATTTCAAATAACGATTACTTTGCCGCGAGAGAGATTGAAAGTTGTTAAAACTTTTTTTGTCTGTATTGTTTATATCCAATAAAAAGTAATAATATATTGAGTTTATGAAACAGTTCTTTGATTCAAGGCATCACTTACAAACAAAAAGAAAGAAATTAAACCCTCCTTTAAGTTTTCACCCAAGCCGGTTGAGGGACATGAACTTTTATAAACAGATCAAAATCCTTTATATGTTATAATGAGTATGTTCCATTTATGGAGTGTTCTTGCCGTCTTACAAATTCGTAGACACAGTGCCTGCATCGAGGTTTCTATGATTATCTTATTTCAGACCTTTCAAAACGACCATTTACATGAAGTTGTATATGTGCCTCTAGGTCACATGGCATATACCCGAACAGTGTATTCAATTTCATTTTGACTGATATTGATTCACATAGAGTAGTAACGGCTTTATCGACCCGTATCAGAACAATCTCGGATTCCTTCCGCGATACTACTTTAATGTTAATAATTTTATATTTATCCACGCATTACATGAAGCAGAACTTGATCTGATAATTCTCAAAAACTATTACTTGATAGGTGCAGTGGCATCATTACGACATAGAGCACTTGACTCTGTATCAGATACCACAAGATGTCATAGAATAGGAGTCTAAAAGCTAATCTGTACAAAAGCTTTAATTCAAATTATCCATTTTCTAAGATATATGTACACAACAGTTCAGCTTTAAAGGTCTTTTCGTTCCAAATATAAAGGAGGATTTTAGGTTGTGTCCCCGTAGCTCTGATCAGGAATCTATGGTCACACCAACAACAACAATTGTAGACCGTCACCGAAATAGTCATATATATATATATATATCATATATTTTTCCTTATTCGCTGTTTTATGTATGCTTTGCAATACAAGGATTGGATACAAATTTGTATTTTCCTAGTTGCAAGGAAGCAACTTGGCCCAAACGCGAGATGAACTCTTACCCCCGCCTATTTACCTGAACTGAATTCGCCTATCTGATTTGGGGCAAAATTACGTGAATTTTCCATAAGCATGACCAAATAATTATAAAACTTTTACAATGTTCAGTACAAATTAGAAAAACTACAACTTTGATTTATGCCAAAATGACTTTAATTTAGACTCAAAACAGGGGTACATCTTTGGATCACACTGCGGAAATTGACACTAAGAAATTGTAGATTAAACCACCTGCCATTTTTTTAAGCTAGAAGGTTCCGTGGCTCGTTCAAAACGTTGTACTAAACTGATGACAGTTACAAAATATCTCAAAAGCAAAGGAAATCATTTTATTAAGGCGAGAGTAAACTTTACCAGCCTTCAACATTCTCCTCTTACAAGATCAAACAAATTGTAAAGCTCAATTCCTCAAGGTTGAAACCTCTAGCGAGTGAGACTTCCTCAATTTATCTTCATCGATTTTGTGTTCGTGTTATGAAACCCAGAGTAATAAGCTAAACCTACACCAACATAGCACTTCTCTATCTAAATCAACTCCACTTTGTAGGTGATATTCAATCAATATCAAAACGTCTAGACTAACCTTAATCATTTTATGTTTCTTTAAGGACAGAGTCACATAAGCACATTGACTTGTCGTTTTTTTTATTTGATATGAGGCACTGTGTGCTTTTAGCTAAGCCATTTTTCTTTAACAATTCCATTACAAAACCATACATTCTTTTAACGCAACTTGGTGTTTCTTATTAACAGAAAATGTGGTTTACAGCCGGGGGATGAAAACTGACTGTGTTAACACATTCGGTGGGAATATAAATGCAGATATTATTAGTTGTGAAGAAACCTAATGGTTGATTAATGAAAATAGATTTAATAGATTCAGTTAAGAAGTGGCGTTAGTGTTAAGGGGGAAATTAAGGTTTGTGTAACTGATTCTTATGACTACACAGCCGTACATATCTAATGATGACAGAACACTTACACTCCATTTCATAATGGTAAGAAGAGCCTCGTTACAAACAAAAGAAACATTTGGGCTTTTGATGTCTAAATATTTCTCCCTTGGAGGAATGTCCTTTAAAGAGTTCAGCAAACTATTTTAAAAGTTTATATAGTCCAATCAAAGTTGAGGAGCCTCTACTTGAAGAACGACAGTTCAGTCATGCCTGAAAGAGGTGCAACGTCGTGTTATTTATTTTCTGCTGGGACTTGGCAAGCCTCACATCTTGCAATCACTGGAGTAATCGGATCGGTCTGCCCGGAGATATCGATGGAGATCAGACAATCGTTAACTCATCGCTGGGACCAAATACTTAACCCAGAGACGACTAGATAAGAGAGTGTTCCTGTGGGCATACATGAACTTGGAGTTTTTCAGTAGATGGGCATATAACTTATAAACTTAAATCTTCTTTTCACTTCAGAATTTAGAACGGAGAAGAGACTTCTTATTAAAACTGTAAAACGAGTGATCTTCCACAGCTTCAAGTGAACATGTGATGATGGAAACTAAATACAGGGACATGTCAGAAGAACGTGAATGTTGACCCTCCATGAAACAAGAAAAGCGCTCCAGCTGAGAGATTCTGAGATGCGGCTTTGAGATTTGAACTAAACTACATGAAGGAATCCCAACAGGAATCAACTTTGTTTTGTATTGTCAGGACTGTGAAAGATGATGTGCACGTTTTCATTTATGAAGGGATCTTTTAAACATTGTCTTTTTAATGTCACAATATTCATTTTCACCAGATTTGCAAACATTTGCCCTAATGTTTTCAGTCTCAATTTTACCTTTAGTTCAGCCGAAATCTGCTGTACCATTTCTACAACACCGACGTTATTCTCTGTACAAATAATTTTTTAATTTATTTATTTATCGTATCCATACTTTTTAAAAATAAGTTTCTAACTTCATGATACAGCTTTATAAGTATATTGCCTGACTTTTGGTCGTGTATGTTGTATCTTATTTTCTTGATGGGTGTTCTGTCTGTCAGAGTGTATGTCTGCTTGGTTGCCTCTGAAAGTGGCGATATACATTAAGTAACTTTCCATGTATGATTAACTACCAGGTACTCTGCCTGAGAATATTGTAAAGTGGCGATATACATTAACTAACTCTCCATGTATGATTAACTACCATGTGCTCTTCCTGAGGACATTGTAAAGTGGCGATATACATTAACTAACTTTCCATGTATGATTAACTACCATGTTCTCTGCCTGAGAACATTGTAAAGTGGCGATATACATTAACTAACTTTCCATGTATGATTAACTACCAGGTGCTCTGCCTGAGAATATTGTAAAGTGGCGATATACATTAACTAACTTTCCATGTATGATTAACTACCAGGTGCTCTGCCTGAGAATATTGTAAAGTGGCGATATACAATAACTAACTTTCCATGTATGATTAACTACCAGGTGCTCTGCCTGAGAATATTGTAAAGTGGTGATATACATTAACTAACTTTCCATGTATGATTAACTACCAGGTGCTCTGCCTGAGAATATTGTAAAGTGGTGATATACATTAACTAACTTTCCATGTATGATTAACTACCATGTTCTCTGCCTGAGGACATTGTAAAGTGGCGATATACATTACCTAACTGTCCATGTATGATTAACTACCAGGTGCTCTGCCTGAGAATATTGTAAAGTGGCGATATACATTAACTAACTTTCCATGTATGATTAACTACCAGGTGCTCTGCCTGAGAACATTGTAAAGTGGCGATATACATTAAGTAACTTTCCATGTATGATTAACTACCAGGTGCTCTGCCTGAGAACATTGTAAAGTGGTGATATACATTAACTAACTTTCCATGTATGATTAACTACCAGGTGCTCTGCCTGAGAATATTGTAAAGTGGCGATATACATTAACTAACTTTCCATGTATGATTAACTACCAGGTGCTCTGCCTGAGAATATTGTAAAGTGGTGATATACATTAACTAACTTTCCATGTATGATTAACTACCAGGTGCTCTGCCTGAGAACATTGTAAAGTGGCGATATACATTAACTAACTTTCCATGTATGATTAACTACCAGGTGCTCTGCCTGAGAATATTGTAAAGTGGTGATATACATTAACTAACTTTCCATGTATGATTAACTACCAGGTGCTCTGCCTGAGAATATTGTAAAGTGGCGATATACATTAACTAACTTTCGTTTGTATGATTAACTACCAGGTGCTCTGCCTGAGAACATTGTAAAGTGGTGATATACATTAACTAACTTTCCATGTATGATTAACTACCAGGTGCTCTGCCTGAGAATATTGTAAAGTGGTGATATACATTAACTAACTTTCCATGTATGATTAACTACCAGGTGCTCTGCCTGAGAACATTGTAAAGTGGGGATATACATTAACTAACTTTCCATGTATGATTAACTACCAGGTACTCTGCCTGAGAATATTGTAAAGTGGTGATATACATTAACTAACTTTCCATGTATGATTAACTACCAGGTGCTCTGCCTGAGAACATTGTCAAGTGGTGATATACATTAACTAACTTTCCATGTATGATTAACTACCAGGTGCTATGCCTGAGAATATTGTAAAGTGGCGATATACATTAACTAACTCTCGTTTGTATGATTAACTACCAGGTGCTCTGCCTGAGAATATTGTAAAGTGGTGATATACATTAACTAACTTTCCATGTATGATTAACTACCAGGTGCTCTGCCTGAGAATATTGTAAAGTGGCGATATACATTAACTAACTCTCGTTTGTATGATTAACTACCAGGTGCTCTGCCTGAGAACATTGTAAAGTGGTGATATACATTAACTAACTTTCCATGTAAGATTAACTACCAGGTGCTCTGCCTGAGAATATTGTAAAGTGGTGATATACATTAACTAACTTTCCATGTATGATTAACTACCAGGTGCTCTGCCTGAGAACATTGTAAAGTGGTGATATACATTAACTAACTTTCCATGTATGATTAATTACCAGGTGCTCTGCCTGAGAATATTGTAAAGTGGCGATATACATTAACTAACTCTCCATGTATGATTAACTACCAGGTGCTCTGCCTGAGAACATTGTAAAGTGGTGATATACATTAACTAACTTTCCATGTATGATTAACTACCAGGTGCTCTGCCTGAGAATATTGTAAAGTGGCGATATACATTAACTAACTCTCGTTTGTATGATTAACTACCAGGTGCTCTGCCTGAGAATATTGTAAAGTGGCGATATACATTAACTAACTCTCCATGTATGATTAACTACCAGGTGCTCTGCCTGAGAACATTGTAAGAGGTGATATACATTAACTAACTTTCCATGTATGATTAACTACCAGGTGCTCTGCCTGAGAATATTGTAAAGTGGCGATATACATTAACTAACTTTCCATGTATGATTAACTACCAGGTGCTCTGCCTGAGAACATTGTAAAGTGGCGATATACATTAACTAACTTTCCATGTATGATTAACTACCAGGTGCTCTGCCTGAGAACATTGTAAAGTGGTGATATACATTAACTAACTTTCCATGTATGATTAACTACCAGGTGCTCTGCCTGAGAATATTGTAAAGTGGCGATATACAATAACTAACTTTCCATGTATGATTAACTACCAGGTGCTCTGCCTGAGAACATTGTAAAGTGGTGATATACATTAACTAACTTTCCATGTATGATTAACTACCAGGTGCTCTGCCTGAGAATATTGTAAAGTGGCGATATACATTAACTAACTCTCCATGTATGATTGACTACCAGGTGCTCTGCCTGAGAACATTGTAAAACGACAAAGCACAGACAAGATATAAGAAAACTAATAATGTTTATTTTATGAAAACAGCTCACTTTTCGTCACTGAACCTAAGTCATAGAGAAGTATGACGGATTGAATATGCCGATTTGATGACAATTGTACCCACATGACGTATTATGACACTTTGACCTATTGTTTATGGTAATAATTACATGCAATGTAATAACACCTCAGTGGACAAAGTGGAACTGCAATTATACGAACAACAATACCTCGTATAATGCAAAACGCAACATAATAGAAATAAGAAAGTGTACGTCATCAAAATAAAAATCTATCAAGAGTGTCCTGCTTATTAAGACATTTGCTTAATCAATACCAACGGAAATTGAAGACAATTGTACATATATATGTAGAATTCAGTTAAATAGATGTTTCATCAATAGAATATTGTAAGTTAGATGTATAACTACCGTCTTCCGTGAACCTTAAATGCATAGTGGATTTTTGTTTCAAAGTAATTGAGAAAAAGGTTACACAAATATACTAAATTAACGAAATGTTGGACGATAATCATTAATATTTTTATTGTATTGTTTAAAATATATATGTACGTTTTTCACTATGGAAGGAGGATTATATTTTTGTTTTAAAAAATAACTCTACCCAATATATTACTCTACAAATAGGCGCTAAAATAGCATCAAGCTGATGACAATGTTTAACTTGGTCTCGGGGCGGAAGCAGAATCAATGAATTATTTCTCTACCGCTGAGGGATGAATACACAATTTGAATCTGGGAGACACAAAGTCTGCTCCAAACTGAGAGTCTTCAATTCGAGTTGATGCATATGCAATGGAAACATAAATGTGATGGAACTAAACAAGTATTAGATTGACAAAATTAGGTGTTATATTCGATTATACTCCATTTCTGGTCTTCTTTACTTTTGTTTCCTTTGCTCGAATTGTAAGTGCATTGACAAATATACTTCCACTTTACTAATACATCTTCTTTTTATTGTACATCTTCATAATAGTCAGGGGGAAAACATGAAATTTGGCCTTTGGCATTGCAGCATGCTATGCTCTTTCATGGTGAATGCTCTTGTTTTAAGTATACCAGATTCAAGATGGCTATTTATGTTTTAAATATCTACTCTAAGTTTTAATCACTAGAAATTGACAGACATAATACCAGCTCATTTCAGTCATTAATGTGGGCGTTTTAATAATGCACTCGTCTGATTAACACTGTGTTGTGTCCTTGAGCAAGGCACTTCCTCCACATTGCACTCAGTTCACCCAGCTGTATAAATGGGTACCTGAATATGGGGAAAGTACGGACCTATATGGTCGCGCGAGGCGCTTAGTAGCTTGACTCGAAAGTACAATTCCTTCAGGGTAATAATATACATTGTACAGCCATTGTATCGCCGTTGAGCAGTCCTGGACTGGATACTAGGCGTTAAAATTATTATTATTATTATTATTATTATTATTTATGTTTTGTCATGAAGCAAGTTAACATTCTGTGTATAGTCTGAATCAGCTCAAGACCATATGAACAAACTTTCGTCCTGATAAAATCTTTTCTTTTTAATCGTTGGGCCGTTCTAATACTCTTCACACATCATCCCTGTGACGTTTCAATAAGACATTATGTACTAAATTTAATCATACATTTAATCGTAGATTTCAGTGGTGACTGTTTGTCTCTTTTAAGCTCATAATGAATAACAAATATTTGTTTATGATTTTTATTATTTAATTTCGAGAAGGAAACTGTTCAATTGTAGAAACCTGTTTTCCGTCATACCACAACGTACATGTGCTTTGTATTTGTTTGCATAACAAGAATATTTGTATTTTATCAGAGTGAGAAAGTTGTGTATTTTTTTTAAAATTCTGTATCACGCTTTTTACTGATTGAAAAAACTGTTATGGAGTTGATCTCGGTCAACCTGCTTTTAAATCATCACAGCTTCAATGTCGTGAGTAACACAAAATACTAGACTCAGAAGTTACAAGGAAAGTTACATTGATTCTCTCGCTATCAGCAAATAATACAAAACCGAAATTGGCAAACGTTCTTGAATAAATTACAATGGTGTTTGGGAATAGTAATATCCTAGTGATATGTCTTGAAATTAAACCCTGTTGCAAAACCTGTTGGTTCCACTGTGCCAATTGTTTTCAAAGGAACAAATTAGGCCAACGACTCTACGAACTATGTAATCTATAACACTAACTTATTTTCATAAATGAGTTCTTTGAAGGGCCATTTCCCCCAACAACTCACCAGATATAACGTACATATATTTGTAGTTTATATTTACACCAAAAGTTAAATCTGCGAAGAGGATATTTACACAAGATTTTAGTTACCTTTGCCAAAATATTTTTTTCAAACTGACAGATGGATTGAGTGAGTTAACAAGGATGAGACCCCCTCTTGCTCTTTGGTTTCAATTACTTTCTAAGCTGAAAAAGGATCAAACAAGTAAAGTCATTATCAAAGTGGGGTTAACAGTCATATTTGTAATCGTTAGTTTTCATGGTGTATCGACACTACATCTAGAACATCTTAATCACAACAGCCTCACTTACATTATAACAAACCCTTAGAATAGAGCACCCGTATGACGCTTTTGAGTAGTCCATGTTTCAGACATTCTTCATTGATTAACCAATGTACACGGTTATCGATTTTATTGTCCTGCGTGTGATTTTGTAAAGTTGAAACAATCTGTGAAAAGGGCAGTAGCACGTTTTTTTTAGCAAAATTTTATATTTTCAAATTTTAACTGAATATTGCACGTTAATACTTAAATAATTATTTTGATGCTGTCAAAAACCTCATTACACAAACTAAACATCCGTAGTCAGAGAACAAATTATTAAGATTCATTTAAGTCCATTGGCGGCCAGTTTTGTGTGAACACCTTTGATTCACTTTGTGTAAGAAAAGAAAAAGAAGTAGCATGGCTGAACTTTACATTATATTTTTTATTCATAACTACTTTAAACACATTGTCTTTCAAGTGGAACCATTTATTTTCATTTTCCTGAAATCACCTTTTTTTCCCCTAGAAACGTGCTACTGTCCCTTTAAATTACCTAGACATCATATGGAGCTGAGAAATTAACAATGGTTATAAATGTTCATATTCATATTGTTTAAAAGTTTGTATTTAGATTGTATATCATGTTTTATAATCATATACGTTTAAGCACACATTTCGAAATATGTAAAAGAGATCTTTAAAAACTCCTGTTTCTGATTTCGTCCAGACATAATTGAGCATTGATCTTTAAGATCGGTTCATGTCAAAATGTCAGTTGCCAAGCGAATATCACATTGGTTTAGTTTCAGTAGATAAAACGGCTTCCTATTTCTTGGTAATTAAAATCTCATTAGGTCTTTTTTCAATTCTTTTACTTGTCAAATCCTTTTAATAAAGAAATGATCTGTTGGATTTTGAATAAACTTGAAGTTTTGAATTTTGAGACGTTTAATCGTAACTTATGCCAATTATTTGAAAATTAATACTTTAATTTTCTCCATTGAACATATAAGAAATTTTTAGTTAACACAAATACATTGATAAGGTGTGTTATTATTTTGAAACAGGTAACATATGTTGTCAATGATAGTTTCAAGAAGATGAAAAGATCCGATTTAAGTGAATCGCCTCTTGATCCATTTGATGTCAAAAAGACTAAAATCACGTAGTTCTTTCTTATCCGTATATTATGGTTAGATCTAAAACCATCAGAAATCTTTAGAGAGTCCGTTGACAATTCTTCTTCATTTGATTAATAAATCCTGATTTCTAAAAATCCTTGCGATTAAACATTAGCACAAATGAACAGCTGACATCAAATCCCAAATTAGTCATAACAGATGTTGGTGATTAATTTAAACTAAAACGTGAAAGGTAATTTTTCAAATATATCACACACACACACAGAGACACACATACATACGAATTGTAATTTGACAACAAATTCGAATTGCCTTTCATGAGCATAATCATTCACGTTAAACATAATCAGTTCATCGAACCCGCTCAGTCTCAAAACTGCTAATTTTTTGTCAAAAGAAAGAAATGAAATTCCTTATACTGTCAAGTCACAAAAGCAACACTGCTCTTTGTTTATTTACATTGCATTGCATTAGATCATTAAGTATTACAGTCATTGACCCCAGTGACTGATTATGTTTAACGTGAATGATTATGCTCATGAAAGGCAATTCGAATTTGTTGTCAAATTACAATTCGTATGTATGTGTGTCTCTGTGTGTGTGTGTGATATATTTGAAAAATTACCTTTCACGTTTTAGTTTAAATTAATCACCAACATCTGTTATGACTAATTTGGGATTTGATGTCAGCTGTTCATTTGTGCTAATGTTTAATCGCAAGGATTTTTAGAAATCAGGATTTATTAATCAAATGAAGAAGAATTGTCAACGGACTCTCTAAAGATTTCTGATGGTTTTAGATCTAACCATAATATACGGATAAGAAAGAACTACGTGATTTTAGTCTTTTTGACATCAAATGGATCAAGAGGCGATTCACTTAAATCGGATCTTTTCATCTTCTTGAAACTATCATTGACAACATATGTTACCTGTTTCAAAATAATAACACACCTTATCAATGTATTTGTGTTAACTAAAAATTTCTTATATGTTCAATGGAGAAAATTAAAGTATTAATTTTCAAATAATTGGCATAAGTTACGATTAAACGTCTCAAAATTCAAAACTTCAAGTTTATTCAAAATCCAACAGATCATTTCTTTATTAAAAGGATTTGACAAGTAAAAGAATTGAAAAAAGACCTAATGAGATTTTAATTACCAAGAAATAGGAAGCCGTTTTATCTACTGAAACTAAACCAATGTGATATTCGCTTGGCAACTGACATTTTGACATGAACCGATCTTAAAGATCAATGCTCAATTATGTCTGGACGAAATCAGAAACAGGAGTTTTTAAAGATCTCTTTTACATATTTCGAAATGTGTGCTTAAACGTATATGATTATAAAACATGATATACAATCTAAATACAAACTTTTAAACAATATGAATATGAACATTTATAACCATTGTTAATTTCTCAGCTCCATATGATGTCTAGGTAATTTAAAGGGACAGTAGCACGTTTCTAGGGGAAAAAAAGGTGATTTCAGGAAAATGAAAATAAATGGTTCCACTTGAAAGACAATGTGTTTAAAGTAGTTATGAATAAAAAATATAATGTAAAGTTCAGCCATGCTACTTCTTTTTCTTTTCTTACACAAAGTGAATCAAAGGTGTTCACACAAAACTGGCCGCCAATGGACTTAAATGAATCTTAATAATTTGTTCTCTGACTACGGATGTTTAGTTTGTGTAATGAGGTTTTTGACAGCATCAAAATAATTATTTAAGTATTAACGTGCAATATTCAGTTAAAATTTGAAAATATAAAATTTTGCTAAAAAAAACGTGCTACTGCCCTTTTCACAGATTGTTTCAACTTTACAAAATCACACGCAGGACAATAAAATCGATAACCGTGTACATTGGTTAATCAATGAAGAATGTCTGAAACATGGACTACTCAAAAGCGTCATACGGGTGCTCTATTCTAAGGGTTTGTTATAATGTAAGTGAGGCTGTTGTGATTAAGATGTTCTAGATGTAGTGTCGATACACCATGAAAACTAACGATTACAAATATGACTGTTAACCCCACTTTGATAATGACTTTACTTGTTTGATCCTTTTTCAGCTTAGAAAGTAATTGAAACCAAAGAGCAAGAGGGGGTCTCATCCTTGTTAACTCACTCAATCCATCTGTCAGTTTGAAAAAATTATTTTGGCAAAGGTAACTAAAATCTTGTGTAAATATCCTCTTCGCAGATTTAACTTTTGGTGTAAATATAAACTACAAATATATGTACGTTATATCTGGTGAGTTGTTGGGGGAAATGGCCCTTCAAAGAACTCATTTATGAAAATAAGTTAGTGTTATAGATTACATAGTTCGTAGAGTCGTTGGCCTAATTTGTTCCTTTGAAAACAATTGGCACAGTGGAACCAACAGGTTTTGCAACAGGGTTTAATTTCAAGACATATCACTAGGATATTACTATTCCCAAACACCATTGTAATTTATTCAAGAACGTTTGCCAATTTCGGTTTTGTATTATTTGCTGATAGCGAGAGAATCAATGTAACTTTCCTTGTAACTTCTGAGTCTAGTATTTTGTGTTACTCACGACATTGAAGCTGTGATGATTTAAAAGCAGGTTGACCGAGATCAACTCCATAACAGTTTTTTCAATCAGTAAAAAGCGTGATACAGAATTTAAAAAAAAATACACAACTTTCTCACTCTGATAAAATACAAATATTCTTGTTATGCAAACAAATACAAAGCACATGTACGTTGTGGTATGACGGAAAACAGGTTTCTACAATTGAACAGTTTCCTTCTCGAAATTAAATAATAAAAATCATAAACAAATATTTGTTATTCATTATGAGCTTAAAAGAGACAAACAGTCACCACTGAAATCTACGATTAAATGTATGATTAAATTTAGTACATAATGTCTTATTGAAACGTCACAGGGATGATGTGTGAAGAGTATTAGAACGGCCCAACGATTAAAAAGAAAAGATTTTATCAGGACGAAAGTTTGTTCATATGGTCTTGAGCTGATTCAGACTATACACAGAATGTTAACTTGCTTCATGACAAAACATAAATAATAATAATAATAATAATAATAATAATAATTTTAACGCCTAGTATCCAGTCCAGGACTGCTCAACGGCGATACAATGGCTGTACAATGTATATTATTACCCTGAAGGAATTGTACTTTCGAGTCAAGCTACTAAGCGCCTCGCGCGACCATATAGGTCCGTACTTTCCCCATATTCAGGTACCCATTTATACAGCTGGGTGAACTGAGTGCAATGTGGAGGAAGTGCCTTGCTCAAGGACACAACACAGTGTTAATCAGACGAGTGCATTATTAAAACGCCCACATTAATGACTGAAATGAGCTGGTATTATGTCTGTCAATTTCTAGTGATTAAAACTTAGAGTAGATATTTAAAACATAAATAGCCATCTTGAATCTGGTATACTTAAAACAAGAGCATTCACCATGAAAGAGCATAGCATGCTGCAATGCCAAAGGCCAAATTTCATGTTTTCCCCCTGACTATTATGAAGATGTACAATAAAAAGAAGATGTATTAGTAAAGTGGAAGTATATCTGTCAATGCACTTACAATTCGAGCAAAGGAAACAAAAGTAAAGAAGACCAGAAATGGAGTATAATCGAATATAACACCTAATTTTGTCAATCTAATACTTGTTTAGTTCCATCACATTTATGTTTCCATTGCATATGCATCAACTCGAATTGAAGACTCTCAGTTTGGAGCAGACTTTGTGTCTCCCAGATTCAAATTGTGTTTTCATCCCTCAGCGGTAGAGAAATAATTCATTGATTCTGCTTCCGCCCCGAGACCAAGTTAAACATTGTCATCAGCTTGATGCTATTTTAGCGCCTATTTGTAGAGTAATATATTGGGTACAGTTATTTTTTAAAACAAAAATATAATCCTCCTTCCATAGTGAAAAACGTACATATATATTTTAAACAATACAATAAAAATATTAATGATTATCGTCCAACATTTCGTTAATTTAGTATATTTGTGTAACCTTTTTCTCAATTACTTTGAAACAAAAATCCACTATGCATTTAAGGTTCACGGAAGACGGTAGTTATACATCTAACTTACAATATTCTATTGATGAAACATCTATTTAACTGAATTCTACATATATATGTACAATTGTCTTCAATTTCCGTTGGTATTGATTAAGCAAATGTCTTAATAAGCAGGACACTCTTGATAGATTTTTATTTTGATGACGTACACTTTCTTATTTCTATTATGTTGCGTTTTGCATTATACGAGGTATTGTTGTTCGTATAATTGCAGTTCCACTTTGTCCACTGAGGTGTTATTACATTGCATGTAATTATTACCATAAACAATAGGTCAAAGTGTCATAATACGTCATGTGGGTACAATTGTCATCAAATCGGCATATTCAATCCGTCATACTTCTCTATGACTTAGGTTCAGTGACGAAAAGTGAGCTGTTTTCATAAAATAAACATTATTAGTTTTCTTATATCTTGTCTGTGCTTTGTCGTTTTACAATGTTCTCAGGCAGAGCACCTGGTAGTCAATCATACATGGAGAGTTAGTTAATGTATATCGCCACTTTACAATATTCTCAGGCAGAGCACCTGGTAGTTAATCATACATGGAAAGTTAGTTAATGTATATCACCACTTTACAATGTTCTCAGGCAGAGCACCTGGTAGTTAATCATACATGGAAAGTTAGTTATTGTATATCGCCACTTTACAATATTCTCAGGCAGAGCACCTGGTAGTTAATCATACATGGAAAGTTAGTTAATGTATATCACCACTTTACAATGTTCTCAGGCAGAGCACCTGGTAGTTAATCATACATGGAAAGTTAGTTAATGTATATCGCCACTTTACAATATTCTCAGGCAGAGCACCTGGTAGTTAATCATACATGGAAAGTTAGTTAATGTATATCACCTCTTACAATGTTCTCAGGCAGAGCACCTGGTAGTTAATCATACATGGAGAGTTAGTTAATGTATATCGCCACTTTACAATATTCTCAGGCAGAGCACCTGGTAGTTAATCATACAAACGAGAGTTAGTTAATGTATATCGCCACTTTACAATATTCTCAGGCAGAGCACCTGGTAGTTAATCATACATGGAAAGTTAGTTAATGTATATCACCACTTTACAATGTTCTCAGGCAGAGCACCTGGTAGTTAATCATACATGGAAAGTTAGTTAATGTATATCACCACTTTACAATATTCTCAGGCAGAGCACCTGGTAGTTAATCTTACATGGAAAGTTAGTTAATGTATATCACCACTTTACAATGTTCTCAGGCAGAGCACCTGGTAGTTAATCATACAAACGAGAGTTAGTTAATGTATATCGCCACTTTACAATATTCTCAGGCAGAGCACCTGGTAGTTAATCATACATGGAAAGTTAGTTAATGTATATCACCACTTTACAATATTCTCAGGCAGAGCACCTGGTAGTTAATCATACAAACGAGAGTTAGTTAATGTATATCGCCACTTTACAATATTCTCAGGCATAGCACCTGGTAGTTAATCATACATGGAAAGTTAGTTAATGTATATCACCACTTTACAATATTCTCAGGCAGAGCACCTGGTAGTTAATCATACATGGAAAGTTAGTTAATGTATATCGCCACTTTACAATGTTCTCAGGCAGAGCACCTGGTAGTTAATCATACATGGAGAGTTAGTTAATGTATATCACCACTTTACAATATTCTCAGGCAGAGCACCTGGTAGTTAATCATACATGGAAAGTTAGTTAATGTATATCACCACTTTACAATGTTCTCAGGCAGAGCACCTGGTAGTTAATCATACATGGAAAGTTAGTTAATGTATATCACCACTTTACAATATTCTCAGGCAGAGTACCTGGTAGTTAATCATACATGGAAAGTTAGTTAATGTATATCGCCACTTTACAATGTTCTCAGGCAGAGCACCTGGTAGTTAATCATACATGGAAAGTTAGTTAATGTATATCGCCACTTTACAATGTTCTCAGGCAGAGCACCTGGTAGTTAATCATACATGGAAAGTTAGTTAATGTATATCACCACTTTACAATGTTCTCAGGCAGAGCACCTGGTAGTTAATCATACATGGAAAGTTAGTTAATGTATATCACCACTTTACAATATTCTCAGGCAGAGTACCTGGTAGTTAATCATACATGGACAGTTAGTTAATGTATATCACCTCTTTACAATGTTCTCAGGCAGAGCACCTGGTAGTTAATCATACATGGACAGTTAGTTAATGTATATCACCTCTTTACAATGTTCTCAGGCAGAGCACCTGGTAGTTAATCATACATGGAAAGTTAGTTAATGTATATCGCCACTTTACAATGTTCTCAGGCAGAGCACATGGTAGTTAATCATACATGGACAGTTAGTTAATGTATATCGCCACTTTACAATGTTCTCAGGCAGAGCAGATGGTAGTTAATCATACATGGAAAGTTAGTTAATGTATATCGCCACTTCCAGCGGCAAACAAGCAGACAGATAAGACAGATACTCTGACAGACAGAATACACATTAAGAAAATAAGATACAACATACACAACGAAAAGTCAGGCGATATACTTGTAAAACTGTATCATGAAGCAAGAACTTATTTTTTAAAAGTATGGAAACGATAAATAAATAAATTAAAAAGTTATTTGTACAGAGAACAACGTCGGTGTTGTAGAAATTGTACAGCAGATTTCGGATGAACTAAAGGTAAAATTGAGACTGAAAAAATTAGGGCAAAACTGGTGAAAATGAATATTGTGACATTAAGAAGACAATGTTTAAAAGATCCCTTCATACATGAAAATGTGCACTTCATCTTTCATAGTCCTGACAATATAAAACAAACTAGATTTTTTTGGGGATTCCTTCATGTAGTTTAGTTCCACTCTCAAAGCCGCATTTCAGAATCTCTCAGCAAGAGCGCTTTTCTAGTTTCATGGAGGGTTCACATTCACGTTCTTCTGACATGTCCCTGTATTTAGTTTCCATCATCACATGTTGACTTGAAGCTGTGGAAGATCACTCGTTTTACAGTTTTAATAAGAAGTCTCTTCTCCGTTCTAAATTCTGAAGTAAAAAGAAGATTTAAGTTGATAAGTAATATGCCCATGTACTGTAAAACTCCAATTTCATTTTTTGGGCTTTATTGCCCACAGGAACACTCTCTTATTTAGTCGTCTCTGGGTTAAGTATTTGGTCCCAGCGATGAGTTAACGATTGTCTGATCTCCATCGATATCTCCGGGCAGACCGATCCGATTACTCGAGTGATTGCTTGCCAAGTCCCAGCAGAACATAAATAACACGATGTTGCACCTCTTTCAGGCATGACCGAACTGTCGTCCTTCAAGTAGAGGCTCCTCAACTTTGATTGGACTATATAAACTTTTAAAATAGTTTGCTGAACACTTTAAAGGACATTCCTCCAAAGGAGAAATATTTAGACATCAAAAGCCCACATGTTTCTTTTGTTGGTAACGAGGCTCTTCTTACTATTATGGAGTTAAATTGTTTTGTCATCATTAGATATGTACGGCTGTGTAGTCATAAGAATCAGTCACAAAAACCTTAATTTCCCCCTTAACACTAACGCCACTTCTTAACTGAATATATGAAATTAATTGTCATTAATCAACCATTAGGTTTCTTCACAACTAATAACATCTGCATTTATATTCCTCCCGAATGTGTTTACACAGTCAGCTTTCTTCCCCCGGCTGTAAACCCCAGGCCCCTGAGTTATTAAAAGTCCCAAATCGTGTCCACTGCTAAAAATAAAGGTTTTAGGATAACCCCTTGATTTCATCCTCTTCATGGTTACATAGTATATCTATTGTATATTGCTCGCCCCGACGATACATGCACTCCTCACTTGTAATATGCTAGTCGTTAGTACGTTAGAATCATTTGCAATCTATTGCAAAAACTATTATTGAAAAACGGAAATTCAAGAAAGGTCAACTCCTTTCGACATTAATTGTACTTAGATTTGTATTGTATTTAACAAAAATAAGAAAATACATAATTAAAACCCTAATAGATGAAGATCAATCATAGTTCTCTCATTTTCTTTTAACAAGAAACACCAGGTTAACCAAATTGCGTTAAAAGAATGTGTGGTTTTGTAATGGAATTGATAAAGAAAAATGGTTACGGTTAGGAGCACACGGTGGCTCATATCAAATAAAAAAACGGCAGGTCAATGTGCTTATATGACTCTGTCCTTAAAAGACATAAAATGATTAGCCTAGACGTTTAGATATTGATTGATTATCACCAACACCACTTCGTAACTGAATCTTTTAAATCTATTTTCATTTATCAACCATTAAGTTTTACTTCACAACTAATAATATCTGCATTTATATTCCCCCCGAATGTGTTAACACAGTCACTTTTCATCCCCCGGCTGTAAACCACATTTTCTGTTAATAAGAAAGACCAAGTTGCGTTAAAAGAATGTGTGGTTTTGTAATGGAATTGTTAAAAAAAATGGCTTAGCTAAAAGCACACAGTGCCTCATATCAAATAAAAAAACGACAAGTCAATGTGCTTATGTGACTCTGTCCTTAAAGAAACATAAAATGATTTAGGTTAGTCTAGACGTTTGGATATTGATTGAATATCACCTACAAAGTGGAGTTGATTTAGATAGAGAAGTGCTATGTTGGTGTAGGTTTAGCTTATTACTCTGGGTTTCATAACACGAACACAAAATCGATGAAGATAAATTGAGGAAGTCTCACTCGCTAGAGGTTTCAACCTTGAGGAATTGAGCTTTACAATTTGTTTGATCTTGTAAGAGGAGAATGTTGAAGGCTGGTAAAGTTTACTCTCGCATTAATAAAATGAATTTATTTGCTTTTGATATATTTTGTGAATGTCATCAGTTTAGTACAACGTTTTGAACGAGTCACGGAACCTTCGATCTAGCTTAAAAAAATGGCAGGTGGTTTAATCTACAATTCCTTAGTTTCAATTTCCGCAGTGTGATCCAAAGATGTACCCCTGTTTTGAGTCTAACTTAAAGTTATATTGGCATATGTCAAAGTTGTAGTTTTTCTAATTTGTACTGAAAATTGTAAAAGTTTTTATGATTCATTGGTCATGCTTATGGAAAATTCACGTCATTTTGCCTCAAATCAGATGGGTGAATCCATTTCAGGTAAATCGGAAGGGTAAGAGGTCATCTCGCGTTTGGGCCAAGTTGCTTTCTTACAACTACATGTAGGTATATACAGATTTGTATCCAATCCTTGTATTACAAAGCCGACTTAGAACAGCGAATAAGGAAAAATATATATATGACTATTTCGGTGACTGTCTACAATTGTTGTTGTTGATGTGACCATAGATTCCTGATCAGTGCTACGGGGACACAACCTAAAATCCTCCTTTATATATGGAACGAAAATACCTTTAAAGCTGAACTGTTGTGTACATATATCTTAGAAAATGGATGATTTGAATTAAAGCTTTTGTACAGACTTGCTGATAGACTCCTTTTCTATGCCATTTTGTGATACCTGATACAGAGCCAACAGCTCTATGTCGTAATGATGCCACTGCATCTATCAAGTAATATTTTTTGAGAATTATAAGATCAAGTTCTGCTTTATGTAATGCGTGGATACATATAAACCATTAATGTTAAAGTAGTATCGCTGAAGGAATCTGAGATTGTTCTGAAATGGGTCGATAAAACCGTTACTACTCTATCATTTATGTGAATCAATATCAGTCAAAAAGAAATTTAATACACTGTTCGAGTATATGCAACGTGACCTAGAGGCACATATACAACTTTATGTAAATGGTCGTTTTGAAAAGTCTGAAATAAGATAATCATAGATACCTCGATGCAGACATTGTGTCTAGGAATTTGTAAGACGGCAAGAACACTACATAGATGGAACATACTCCTCATAACCTTAAAACATATCAAGGATTTTGATCTGTTAATATAAGATCATGGATTTTTCGCTTATCCGTCTTGGGATAAATTTTAACACGAGGGTCTAATTTCTTTCTTTTTGTTTTTAAGTGATGCCTTGAATCAAAGAACAGTTTCATAAACTCAATATTTTATTACTTCATATTGGATATAACCAAAATAAACAGAAAGTTTGAAAATCTCCCTCGCGGCAAAGGATTTGGATCTGTTAATAAAAGTTCATGGATATCGACCCTCAACCATTATTTGAATTTGAATATTCATATCTACACAAATCATCTGTAGTTCCACAAAGAAGATTCAACATCTATTGATGCCAACATTGTCCATAAAGTTGAGATCGTTTTTTAAAGTATCAGTGTATTTTCCATATATATGCCCTTCTTCTTAGATAATTATACATGAGAAATCCTAATTACATTTTTCTGATCAAATGTTTATGAAAATATGGATCAATACGATACATTCTGACGACATAAGCTGATAATATTTCATCAAGCAGCACTTTTATATGTACTCATTATACTACCCATTAAGAAACATAACATTTGTTTACAATTGCCTTGAGTCAACATTTGATTGCTATATATCTGATGTATTCTTTGCTTAACATGAAGTAAGAAACAAACTTTTAATTCAAACTCAATTCTTCCCCAGGCCCCAGATATCGTTACGTTAAGTTTGATATTTGTATCTGCACTAATTAAATAGTTTTTGTAGACACAGAAGATGCCACATCTTCCAAATACCATATTTACCCACGAAATGTAAATCGTTTCTTTAAAAAGTAGTGTGTTGTGTGTTTTTCATATTCAAACTTTATTTGTTTTTTTCAGGAAATTCCTAATTTCTTTCTTCTGATTTACTTCGTTTTGAAATGAATATGATTTGGTACTTAGTTTCACAAGGTTAATACGTCATATGTAGATAACCTACACCAAGATGCACTCTTAGATCTTTCTGTTAGATTCTATTTCTGATTTCGTACAAATATACAATCAAAGCAAAGCAAGTATTTTGTATCATCAAAAGAACATTTGGATCTTTCAAGCTATTTTCGACCAAACTGTATTGACATTTACTAATGAGTTGAAGACTCATTATTTTAATTTCGTTACTGAAATACATTAAATGACTAAGGAAATGAAATTATCATTTAAAATAAAATACCACTGGACTCATTACCTTATCGTGGTGTGGTGGTTTGTGTGCTTCGGCGACCCTGAGAACTATGACAGCTGGAGCTTACATGCTCCTGGTAGGGTCACCCAAGCTGGACAGGTCGACGGGTAGAAAAACAGACCAAATGTGAGACCTTCCACAACCTGCTTTCTATCTCTCACTATGCCTTTCTTTCCGTCTTTTCTCTCATCCTTTCGATCCCTTTCTCCCTGATCTATCTACTCTCTTTTAGGTGGCAACATCCGAGTATGGAATAACTGAAATATTATTTAAAACACGTTTAACATAAACTCACTCACCCAATTTAACAATTATAATGAATAACAATGATTGATTGCATGTAGCAATAAACATACAAATAATGTGCACTGATTGTACTCTTCTAAGGACACTGATAATGCTTGAGTTACGATAGCGAAGTTCCAAAATTTGGCGAGTTTCAGGAAAGTTGGTTTCTTCATTACATTAAGCAATTGTAATCATGTGTCAATAAGAAGGTAAATGAACACTATTTTCTACTCAATATGTGTCCCATTCCTTGCAAATATGTAATATTAACTGCACCGTATCTTTATTTTGTCCCACTAAGTCGGCGTAATATAACAGAGGATAAATCAACATGACTTGATATGCCTCTGTGGGGAGAGAATGATGACAGAGATGCAACTACTTTATTAAACGAACTACAGTGCATGATAAACCATCCCTAACTAAGCAATACATAAACAGTCCATCAATATGAAACATATTCGATTTTATCTGATTATTATTAGATTAGAAGTTTTATCTCTAGTTTAAAGGGACAGTAGCACGTTTTAAAGGGGAATATAAGGTGATGTCAGGAAAATGAATATTAATGGTTCCAATTGAAACACAATGCATTTAAACTACAAGGAGCAGTAATAAATCAAATATATTATGTAAAGATCAGCTATGCAATTCATTTTTCTTACACAAAATGATTTTAAAGGTGTTCACATAAAATGGCCGTCCATGGATTTTAGGTGAATCTTCATACTTTGTCCACTGACTATGGATATTTCGCTTGTGTAATAAGATTTCTGACACCATCAAAATAATACATTTAGAATTACCGTACAATTATCAGTGAACATTTTAAAATATGAAATTATCAAAAAAACGTGCTACTGCCCCTTTAAAAATTGGTTATGCATATGTTCTTTAATTATACCCCCGCCTTACAGCGTAAGCGGGGGTATATAGCGTTCATTATTTCCGTCCGTCCGTCTGTCCGTCCGTCCGTCCGTCCGTCCGTCTGTCTGTCCGTCCGTCCCAAAACTTTGTGCGGAGCAGATCTCCAAAACTATGCATGCTAGCCTCATCAAACATTGTTATATCTGTATTGTAAAACACTTCCCCCTTTCATTGTTTATATATTTGTATTACTTTGTCATCCAAATATGTTTGTACATAATTGAATTCACTGGCTTCCTGCTACTATATATTCTGTATCTGCCACCATGCTCATTACTCACCTGAAGAATGGGCAAGAACTAGCCCAGAAACGTCGTGTCAAATAAATAAAGAAGTTGACATCCATATCATTTTCTTGTATTACTCTATTACAATCAATATCAGTCAGAATGAAATATCAATTAACTGTCTGAATAGCTGTCATGTGATAAAGCAACACTTACACAACTTTTCTTTGGTCGTTTTGAAAAATTTCAGACTTATAAGAACAATATTTATTTCTTGATGCAGATGTGTCCCTGGAAACTCTTACATACAAACACTATTATCACATATTAAATACTTTTCAGAAACTAAGGTTTTTTATTCGAATTTAGGGTTAAATCCTTAAATAATTGTGGTAATTTACTTACCAGAATGTGTTTGTAAATAAAAATTCTATACAACAGTTTCCTAAAACTACTCTATTTTCTTCATATATAAGCTGTTTCAGTTGGGGACACAAAATTTTAATTAACTATTGAAATTAAAATTGAATCTTCTTCAGGGCCCAGAGATCATTACGTAGAATTTGATATTCCTGTCTACACATATGTCATCAGTTGAAAATCAACACATTGGAAGCCCTTATTTAGAATGTAATGTTTCAACACGAAGTGAAAATCGGTTTTTTTTATATAAAAAAGGAAATGTATTTTACATATTCAACATCTTGATGTGTTTAAACTAAAAGAAACGCTTTTTACTTGCTGTTTTGCCTTTAATTACTGGTATAGCATCAAAGAGTTTTGACGTTATATCCATCAATATTCATTTTATCTGATTATTATTAGATTTCTATTTCGGTTTTCATTGAAATTGTCTTTCAAAATGCGTTATTCATATGCTGTGTAATATTAACATGTTTTTTATTTTGTTCCAATCACACAAAAACTTAAATCCAAGGCAAGGTGTTTGTTATGAATCACGTTTTCAAAATTGTCCAGAGGATCAGTACGTAACCTATGGGAACTTATAAATATATTTTATTATACCATTCAACCTAAATAAACATTTTTGTTGACATATGAATTGTTCAAATCAAGCGAGGGCATCCTATCAATAACAGAGAACTTTATGGATTGAGAAACACGAATTCATTTTGATATAATTGCCTTTAAAAAACATAACTGAAAACTATTACCATATTCCAAATCCTTAGTTGATATACAGTATCATGAAATCAAATGTAGTTCTACATTGAAATTTTAAATGAGTCTGATTAAAAACATGTTTGCCATTGTATCCCGCGTGACGCCCACTTCACTATTGTAATAGAAAAGTATTTTTTATAAAGAACTTGTTTTACTCTTATTTGTTTCAGTCTCCGATAAGACTCACGCACCTTCCAATATACTTGCAGGGACTGACTGACACATGTTAAAACATTCCTCGATAATCCCCATTCAACTTAATTTGTTGTGAAGAAACGTGGATGACAACTTCGTCGTACTCCAACCTAACCACGATCAAAGGTTACTACTTGATTTAACTAATTTCAGTGCATCACAAAGCAGCCATTACAAACCAATATATGTACATTAACTGCCAATAAACCATTTCTTTAAGTAAAACTAACTTCAGATTCAAGCCAACAAGTTGAATTGCCAGCATCTGATGAACGAACTCACTGGACGAAGTCAACCATCTTCAATTTTATTACTAAAGGACATAAATTCATTAGCCAAAAAGATAACAAAAAGGGATACAAATTTGAACAAATGTAAGGCAAGTATATTAACCATTGAATAACAGAAAATGTTATTTGAAATAATCCTTAGTACGCTTCAGAAATTTGAGAAGGGATCAAAAACTGATATAATAAACTCTTATTTTGATTAGTTTTAAACTCTAAAACAATAGAAATTGGACAGAAACATTAGATAAGACCAACATATAGTCCTGACGAGTGTAAGCACATACGAACACATTGCCTGAGCAAATATTGGAAGGATGTTGCGACGTCACATTATGTTCCTCTAGTTTCCTTCTAAACTGTAATCGTCGCCTTTTCATAAATGGAGGATGTGGTATGACTCAAGTGAGTGTTTTTGCAATGTATAGGATCTTTATCACCGCCGGTTTTCTTAAAATTTCTTAGTTTTTTTCTTGTCATTTACAATTTCCAATTAGTTAAGACGCCTTTGATACGAAGTTTTCTGTCAATATTCATATAAAATATGTTGCGTTTCTTCAGTTGAAAAGTGAGAACTTTCTTTTGCAGATTCAGTTTTATTCATATCAACCACATGTACACGTGCACCACATCAAAGCATATCAAAAGCATTTCATGACGTACATTCCATTATCTTCAATCATTCCGAATCTGTAGCAGTGCTACTTTATCAGGAAGTGTCTGTCAGTTTCAGTATTTTTGGTACATCAATGACCGAAAGCTCTGAGAATGATCTGGAAATCTCTTTGATCACAAATGTTCAGACGTTAAGAGATTTTTAAAGTATGCTCTTTTCTCCCAAATGACTTAAAAACAATCTTTTTTAGTTGTATAAAAGATAGGGATATTGACGCTTTATATCATTATCAAATCGCTCAACAAATGTTTACTGTCAGTTGAAGTTTCAACAATGAGAACATTGTAACAATGGATCGCTATCTCTTATTCAAGCATACTTAAAAATAATGCATATATCTTTTGATTGACTCAGAGGATTCAATATCGATTGCATAAACTATTATTTTCTCAAAGAATTTGATTGATTTGTTCTAAAAATATTGAAGAAGATTTCTGTAAATTGTTTTATATTGTTTGATCAACGTTCAGTATAACTGTTTAAAATTGAACTTATCAACAAACACTTTTAGGTTGAATTCTAGTTCGTTTCGTGGTACACTGAACTTACTTTATTTTCATAGTTTCTAGAAAGAAAGAAATACTCCCTAGCTTCCTATTCTTACTGCTTTTTTATTGTTTTAATTCCCATTTTCCTTATGTTTGGAATAACGTTTAATTATACGGAAAATCCTTCCTGATATAGTAGTTGTTTTATGGCATTTGATATAGGTTTAAATTCAACTCCTGATCAGATATTAATATTTGTAGGTGATCATTTCATTTTTTGGAGATAAACATCATACAACAGATAACGTTTGACAACCGAAAAACAGGCCTTGAAAGATTTTCTAAATAATGATACATCATCTATTTAATAATATATATTGCATATCAAATACAGAACTTAATTCGCTTGATGTGCATGCGATGTATTAACGAAACCAGAAATTGCATAGTAATAATGGTAGTGTGATTATCAAGCCAGTCAATATTAGCAAAGTAGGTGGGTAGTATGTTGAACATAAGCCCGGCGATGATGTTAAGAAACTTGAAATTGGGAATTTAATTGTCGCGCCCAGATTCCACAAGGCAAGAGCTAACTAAAGTGTGTGTGCTCGTCGTATGAGTCGTTGTATTCCTTAACTTCCCTAACCAACTTCAAGAATCTATTACGTAACGCAAGGATAAGTTAGTGTATATAAAGGTAGAATTTGTCATCTAGCGAATGGTATAAAGATGCACGAGTGACGTCAGTTGTGAAACTAACAGCCTCCTTTAAAAGGTAACAACATTAATCAAGACATAGCATTTGAATGCGCGCATATGTATGACTTACAAATACTTCTGTCTGTATTTTGTCACGTGTAATCATATTATACACGGATGCAGTCGCAAACCTGATAACTTAAAATCAATATGTTTGGCTAGATAGTTCTTGCCAAAACTCTAAACTAGACATTTTCTACAACCAAACCAAATAAGACAGAGCCATGAATGCAAGCATTTTGTGAGACTTATATTACCACAAGTTGATGATAAAATCAAGGTGATAAAACAAATTATTATATGATGGACGAGTGATCTGTCTTCTGATTGGCTGAGGAAGGTGGTCGCCGACAATGATCAAACATTATGTTGACCGCGGGAAACGTCACGCAGGTTAACATAACAATCCAATGACCTGGAGCTAAAAATAGATCGCCACTACGAGGAGCGCCGTAAAGAGTTGCTTCCAAAAAAAATTAAAATAATTGAATAGTTTACAAAATAACTGAAACGTTCATAAATCATATAATAAACAGTTGTTGACTTCAGTTATCGGTAAATCCAATGCTTTATTGACCTCGGAAACTTATGTTCACCTCCGTTATCGCCTCGGTGAACATAACTGTTCTGAGGTCAATAAACCATTGGATTCACCTCAACTGAAGTCAATAATTGTATAATGTTCAACAAAAAGTTCAAAATAATGATGTTGTGTCCATGCCGATTAAGCTTTGTGGCCGTCGTCAACGTCCTCTTAATAGACTTCGTGGTGGGTGTTAGGAGGTGTGTGTCCGTTCCTGTCGTAGACGATGTGTAGAGGTTAGACTAACATTTAGCTTTAGGGTCAGGATGACAGACTATGTAGAGGTGTTAGTTGAACGTCACATGGCAGCAGTTCATGTTGAGCAATCAGATGATTTTCTGACGAGGAGATGATTGGTTGTTGTTGATTCGATGTAGGAGAGAGTTGGTTGATGAGTTGGTTGTTGGCCTCATGATTGTGGTGATGGTCATCGTTTATGTTGGTAGTAGTTTCTCTATCTCTCTTCATCCTCAGGTTTTCTCTCACTTTGCTGCAAGTTTTCAGGTACTGTGACCGGCTGAATTGTAGCAAACTCAAGCTACCCGGATTCATACCACCAATTAAAGAAGTGGGAAACCTCGGGGACGAGTCGAGATGAAAAAGATGAACAGATGCAGTTGTTTTATGGTCGACCATGATTTATTATGATGACGACAGAGCCGGTAGTAATGTAACAAATTAGAGATCATGTCAGGTAAAGTCTCTACCCGACATGGAGGCTGGCTCTAAGCTGTGTCCGGGCTCGAACATAGTATTTGGACACTACATAACCGATTGGTCGGTGTTGGCGAGGTACCGAGTCCAGGGCATGGTTCTGCAGCGTCAAGGCAGCTGCAGTCTGTAGCCAGTGTAATATCCAGTCTTCATATCTTTGGTCCAGCCTGTCGTATCCAGCCTGTCGTTTCCAGGGCTCTCCCTCCTTTTGAAGGCATTGTGGGATCACAGCCCGTGACACTCAAGCTTAGTTACACGTTTCAATGGTTACAGTTTGCATCATGATAACAATAATGGCAGTTAAGTCAGATTACATAAGGTTTGACAAGTACTGCACTGAGGCGTTTCTACCGTGACCATGCAAGGCTCGGGATAGCCACAGGCGATTATGTAATTAATGTACAATTTGAAAATGATAGATTATTGGGGAATAACTTTGAGGAAATGGCTCATTGGAGAGACTTTTAAAAAATTGTAAATCATTAAATAATTAGAAGGTAAACGTATCGTTAGATGCACGTTTACACTATCAACATTTTCTGAAAGTACAAAGGGTTTATGGTTTAGCTTAAAGATATTCGGGAGAAAGTCATTACTAAAGGAAGAGCGTGTTCAATTATACATTTAAAGATAAACTGATCAATGTTCAATCATTCAAAATCAATTATGTTTTTAAACTGTCTCTGTTAGTTAATAACCCCGATCTTTGTAAACGAAATAACCTTTCATGATAGATTTGGCCTTTTCGTCCTGTATTGACCCATTATATCACTATTTAATTCCAATCACATTCAAAGTTGTTCGGCCGTTCAGATCTAATGTTGTCTGCTAGAACAAGCAAAGTAAATCAAGTCATTATCGACGTATTATTTAATAATCAACCATCTACTTGTACTCTACAAATTACCAATGCAGCGATCCCTTGCCCTATTTAAGAAACCTTGTAGAGGCCATCGACTCAACATTATATTTGTCAAAACTGACTGGGGAGAAAAACCAACTGATGACTCGTAATGTGTGAAATGGTGGGAAACTAATTATATCAGATTGTGTCAACTGAAGCAGTTCTGCAATCCGAGTTTCATGATAGAGGGTTATTTCCTTATTACGCTACTGTATTATTTACAATACCCTAGGCGTGATTGCATTACCATGACACGACTTGCATATATGCATATGTTTTCATTCGTTATCCATCTTCAAACCTTAACATTTGTGACCACACTCGCTTTGTTCATTGATACAGACTGTTTTTCAATATAGCAGGCATTATGTTTTAGCATTTGAATTTCAATGAACGCTTCTTACCTACAGAATACCAATTCAGCGATCCTTTGTCCTTTATAAGCCTTACATGTAGTTGCCGGAGGCCATAGACTCACTATTGTATTTGTCATAACTGACAGGGGAGAAAAACCAATTGATGACTCTTATGTGTGTGGTAGTGAAAAACTTATTTTATCAGGTTGTTTCCATTGAACCAGTTCTGCAATCCAAGACATGATTATATTCATTCCAAGAGTAACACCTGAAAGAGAAACAATGAAAGAGGGTAAATTATTATGCTACTGTCTCATTTTCCATACGCTCATTCTTTCCCAACAGAGACAGATAAAGTCATGTTGATTTAGCCTCTGTTCTATTACGCCGAAATCCGTGGGTTCTGGCAGTTTCCCGCATCACAATCCTTTTGAATCAAATGACAACGCTTTTCCGATGGAAAGGGTGGTTCATATCACAATGCTTTTGCCTTGATGAAGTAGCCAAAACGTTGATTTAAGAACAGCGTCGCTGATTGCACAACTAACTTTGATTGCCTCCAATCAGGCATCTCCATTTCTATCCCACAAAGTCTGCGTAATAGAACAGAGGCTAAATCAATATGACTTGATCTGCCTCTGTGGGGAGAGAATGCCATTCGCTAGGCGTCAGACACTAATTAAGAAATAGAAGACGAGTTGGTGTGCATTTATCGTTGAATAAAACATAGCAGGGAGCATAAAACACGAAGGGCGCTTTTTATATAAAATAAGTTGAAAATTAGAGTAATTTTAAAAAACTACATTTTGAAAATAATGATGCCTAACTTCGTAGAACATTTTCATGTCCATTATTTTGTATAGGGGTGGGCGCTCAAATGATAACAAAATCAAATGAATGGAACAATCTATGTGAATTTTATTTATTGAACATGTATTATTAAATATTTGCACAAAATATCTATTCTCAATTGAGATTTGGTTTCGAATCGACGAACGCCGTGTCAGCCATGATGGACAATAGATGGCCCCTCAAGTTCGATCAATGGACTTGACAATGATGACGTCATAACGTTCTAATAACTGAAATGACCTCATTCATCTCGCGCATGGTTGTTTCGTCAAATAAAGCACATCGTCGGTCCCATTGTTCGCCATTGTTTTGATGCCGTGGCTATCTTATATTTGCTTATAAACGACTGTTTTGATATGTTATCTATCCTTATCAACCTTAACATTTGTGACCACGATCGCTTTGTTCCTTGATTGTCAGGCATTATGTTTGATCATTTGAATTTCAATGAACGTTTTCTAATTGAAGTAGATAAGTAGAAATTAATCGTTTAATTTTAAAGAGAATTGTTCATTAAAAGAATTTGTCTAAATTGAATGTGTAAAGTTTTTAAAGCGACCTTGTCAAATTATAATATCATTGGGATACATAAAACAACTTTAAATTTCTGTAACATGCATCATGTAAACAAACATGTTTGAAATGTAATAACAACTACATGCAATATGATACACTCAAAATCGCATAAGAAAATGAAAGCATCAAATGTATATGATAAACAGAATGGCTCCTTCCTTCTAAAATCCGTTTTAGACCTTAGAGGCATGACGAAAATCATCATATATTTCAATATGTTCTTAAATTAGATATCCTTATCTGCATAAGTGATCTTTGTCAAAACTGGTTTGCTACCTTTTGAAACATCTCTATGCTTATCTTGGATTCTGGTAGTGTAGCTTTGCAACAATATGATTTAAAGCAAAAGTCACACTATTTTACTCTTTCATCAAACCCGCTCAGTCTCAAAACTGCTCATTTTTTGTAAAATGAAAGAAATGAAATTCTTTATACTGTCAAGTCACAAAAGCAACACTGCTCTTTGTTAATTTACATTGCATTGCATTAGATCATTAAGTATTACAGTCATTTGACCCCAAGATCTGCTTTCGTGACTGACTATGTTTAACGTGAATACTCAAGGCAATTCGAATTTGTTGTCAAATTACAATTCGTATGTGTGTGTGTCTGTGAGTGTGTGTGTGTGTGTGTGTGTGGGAGTGTGTGTGGGTATATGTTTTTGTTTATTAAATAATGAAAAATTTGAAAAATTACCTTTCACACCTTAGTTTAAATTCATCACCAACATCTGCTGTTATGACTAATTTGGGATTTGATGTCAGCTGTGCATTTGTGCTAATGTTTAATCGCAAAGATTTTCAGACATCAGGATTTATTAATCAAATGCAGAATAATAGTCAAAGGACTCTCTAAAGATTTCTGATGGATTTAAATCTAACCATAATACACAGACAAGAAAGAACTACGTGATTTTAGTCTTTTTGACATCAATTGGATCAAGAGGAGATTCTCTTAAATCGGATCTTTTCATCTTCTTGAAACTATCATTGACAAAAATATGTTACCTGTTTCAAAATAATAACACTTTATCAATGTGTATGTGTGTTTACTCAAAAGTTCTTATATGTTCAATGTAGATAATTTTAGTATTTTATTTTCAAACATTTTGCATAAGTTACCACTAAACGTCTCAAAATTCAAAACTTCAAGTTCAATCAAAAGCAAATCCAATACAGAACATTTCTTTATTAAAAGGATTTGACCTATATATATAGTATAGACCTAATGAGATTTTAATCACCAAGAAATAGGAAGCCGTTTTATCTCCTGAAAATAAACCAATGTGATATTCGCATGGCAACTGACATTTTGACATGAACCGATCTTAAAGATCAATGCTCAATAAATTATGTCTGGACGAAATCAGAAACAGATCTCTTTTACATATTTCGAAATGTGTGCTTAAACGTATATGATTATAAAACATGATATACAATCTAAACACAAACTTGTAAACAATATGAATATGAACATTTTATAACCATTGTTAATTTCTCAGCTCCATATTTTGCCTGGGAAATTTTTAAAAAGGGACAGTAGAACGTTTTTAGGGGAAAAAAGGTAATTTCAGGAAAATGAAAATAAATGGTTCCACATTGTGTTTAAAGTAGTAATGAATAAAAATTATAATGTAAAGTTAAGCCATGCTATTTCTTTTTCTTACACAAAGTGAATCAAAGATTTTCACACAAAACTGGCCGCCAATGGACTTATATGAATCTTAATCATTTGTTCTCTGACTACGGATGTTTGGTTTGTGTAATGAGGTTTTTGACAGCATCAAAATAATTATTTAAGTGTTAACGTGCAATAATCAGTGAAAATTTGAAAATATAACATTTTCAAAAAACGTGCTACTGCCACTTTAACAGTTTGTTTCAACTTTACAAAATCACACACACGACAACAAAATCGACAATCGATTACCGACTACATTGGTTACTTAATTAAGAATGTCAGAAAACATGGACTAATTGAAAGCGTCATACGGATGCTCTATTCTAAGGATTTGTTATAATGTAAGTGAGGCTGTTGTGATTAAGATGTTCTAGATGTAGCGTGGATACACCTTGAAAACTTACGATTACAAAGATGACTGTTAACCCGACTTTGATAATGATTTTACTTGTTTGATCCTATTTCAGCTTGGAAAATCAAAAGTGCAACAGGGGGTCTTACCATCTGTCACTTTGAAAAAAAATATAGGCAAAGGTGACTAAAATCTTGTGTAAATATCCTCTTCGCAGATTTTACTTTTGGTGTACATATAAACTACAAATATATGTACGTTATATCTCGTGAGTTGTTTGGGAAATGGCCCTTCAAAGAACTCATTTAAAGGGGCAGTAGCACGTTTTTAGGGGGAATATAGGCTTATGTAAGGAAAATGAAAATTAATGATTTTAATTGAAAGACAATGTATTTAAACTAAATGGAGCAGTAATAATTCCAATATATAACGTTAAGTTTAGCCATGCGATTACTTTTCTTACAAAAAATGAATTAAAGGTGTTCACAAAAAAATGGCCGCCAATGGATTTTATGTGAATCTTCATTCTTTGTCCTCTGACTATGGATGATTGACTTGTGTAATGAGATTTTTGACACTGTCAAAATAATACATTTAGTATTTACTTACAATTATCAGTGAGAAATTCAAATTATAAAATTATCAAAAAACGTGCTACTGCCCCTTTAAAGTGTTCTAGATTACATAGTTTGTAGAGTCGTTGGTCTAATTTGTTCCTTTGAAAAATATTGACACAGTGGAACCAACAAGTTTTGTAACAGGGTTTAACTTCAAGACATATCACTAGGAGATTACTATTCCCAGAGAGCATTGTAATTTATTCAAGAACGTTTGCCAATTTCGGTTGTGTATTATTTACTGAAAGCGAGAAAGAATCAAAGTAACTTTCCTTGTAACGTCTGAGTCTAGTATTTTGTGTTACTCACGACATTGAAGCTGTGATGATTAAAAAAACAGGTTGACCGAGATAAACTCCATAACAGTTTGTTGAATCAGTAAAAAGCGTGATACAGAATTTAAATAATACACAACTTTCTAACTCTGAAAAAATACAAATATTCTTGTTATGCAAACAAGTACCAAATACCTTGTGGTGTGAAGGAAAACGGGTTTCTTCAGTTGAACAGTTTCCTTCTCGAAATCAAATAATAAAAACCATAAACAATTATTTGTTATTCGTTATGAGCTTCAAAGAGGCAAACAGTCACCACTGAAATCTACGATTAAATGTATGATTAAATTTAGTACATATTGTCTTACTGAAACGTCACAGGGATGATGTGTGAAGAGTATTAGAACGACCCTAGACAACGCTTAAAAAGAAAAGATTTTATCAGGACGAAAGTTTGTACGTATATGGTCTTGAGCTGATTCAGACTATAGAACGTTTACACAGAACGTTTACTTGCTTTATGATAAAACATATATAATCAGACCAGTGCATTATTAAAACGCCCACATTAATGACTGAAATGAGCTGGTATTATGTCTGTCAATTTCCAGACTTATCAGGAGTAGATATTTAAAACATAAAAAGCTATCTTGAATCTGGTATACTTAACAAAAGAGCATACACCATGAAAAAGCATAGCATGCTGCAATGCCAAAGGCGAAATTTCACGTTTTCCCCCTGACTATTGAAGATGTACAATAAAAGAAGATATATTAGTAAAGTGGAATTATATCTGTCAATGCACTTACAATTCGAGCAAAGGAAACAAAAGTAAAGAAGATCAGAAATGGAGTATAATCAAATATAACACCTAATTTTGTCAATTTAATCCTTGTTAAGTTCCATCACATTTATGTTTCTATTGCATATTGCATATATATATATAACTTGAATTGAACTCTTTGGAGCAGACTTTGTGTCTCCCAGATTCAAATTGTGTTTTCATCAAAAACAAAATCGACAACGAAATCGATTACCGACTACATTGGTTACTTAATTAAGAATTTCAGAAAACATGGACTACCCAAAAGCGTCATACGGGTGCTCTAATCTAAGGGTTTGTTATAATGTAAGTGAGGCTGTTGTGATTAAGATTTTCTAGATGAAGTGTCGATACACCATGAAAACTAACGATTACAAAGATAACTGTTAACCCCACTTTGATAATGATTTTACTTGTTTGATCCTTTTTCAGCTTGGAAAATCAAAAAGGCAACATAGGGTCTCACCATCTGTCTTTTTGAAAAAACATATATATGCAAAGGTGACTAAAATCTTGTGTAAATATCCTCCTCGCAGATTTTACCTTTGGTGTACATATAAACTACAAATATATGTACGTTATATCTGGTGAGTTGTTGGGGAAATGGCCCTTCAAAGAACTCATTTATGAATAAGTTAAAGTCTTCTAGATTACATAGTCTGTAGAGTCGTTGGCCCAATTTGTTTCGTTGAAAAAAATTGACACAGTGGAACCAACAGGTTTTGCAACAGGGTTTAATTTCAAGACATATCACTAGGAGATTACTATTCCCAGACACCATTGTAATTTATTCAAGAACGTTTGCCAATTTCGGTTGTGTATTATTTGCTGATAGCGAGAAAGAATCAATGTAACTTTCCTTGTAACTTCTGAGTCTAGTATTTTGTGTTACTCACGACATTGAAACTGTGATGATTAAAAAACAGGTTGACCGAGATCAACTCCATAACAGTTTGTTCAATCAGTAAAAACCGTGATACAGAATTAAAAAACGAAAACACAACTTTCTCACTTTGATAAAATACAAATATTCCTGTTATGCAAACAAATACAAAATACTTGTACGTTGTGGTATGACGGAAAACAGGTTTCTACAATTGAACAGCTTCCTTCTCGAAATTAAATAATAAAAATCATAAACAAATATTTGTTATTCGTTATGAGCTTCAAAGAGGCAAACAGTCACCACTGAAATCTACGATTAAATGTATGATTAAATTTAGTACATAATGTCTTATTGAAACGTCACAGGGGTGATGTGTGAAGAGTATTGGAACGGCCCCAGACAACGATTAAAAAGAAAAGATTTTATCAGGACGAAAGTTTGTCTTAAGCTGATTCAGACTATACACAGAACGTTTTACTTGCTTCATGACAAAACATATATAATCAGACGAGTGCATTATCAAAACGCCCACATTAATGACTGAAATGAGCTGGTATTATGTGTGTCAATTTCCAGTGATTAAGACTTATCAGGAGTAGATATTTAAAACATAAATAGAAGATGTACAATAAAAAGAAGATGTATTAGTAAAGTGGAAGTATATCTGACAATGCACTTACAATTCGAGCAAAGGAAATAAGACCAGAAATGGAGTATAATCAAATATAACACCTAATTTTGTCAATTTAATCCTTGTTAAGTTCCATCACATTTATGTTTCCATTGCATATGCATGAACTCGAATTGAACTCTCTCAGTTTGGAGCAGACTTTGTGTCTCCCAGATTCAAATTGTGTTTTCATCCCTCAGCAGTAGAGAAATAATTAATTGATTCTGCTTCCGCCCCGAGACCAAGTTAAACATTGTCATCAGCTTGATGTTATTTTAGCACCTATTTGTAGAGTAATGTATTGGGTAGAGTTATTTCTTAAAACAAAAATATAATCCTCCTTCCATAGTGAAAAGAGTATGTATATTTTAAACAATACAATACAAATATTAATGATTATCGTCCAACATTTCGTTAATATAGTATATTTGTGTAACCTTTTTCTCAATTACTTTGAAACAAAAATCCACTATGCATTTAAGGTTCACGGAAGACGGTAGTTATATATCTAACTTACAATATTCTATTCATGAAAAATCTATTTAACTGAATTCTACATATATATGTACAATTGTCTTCAATTTCCGTTGGTATTGATTAAGTAGGTGTCTAAATAAGCAGGACACTCTTGGTAGATTTTTATTTTGATGACGTACACTTTCTTATTTCTATTATGTTCGGTTTTGCATTATACGAAGTATTGTTGTTCGTATAATTACAGTTCCACTTTGTCGACTGAGGTGTAATTACATTGCATGTACATATTACCATAAACAATAGGTCAAAGTATCATAATACGTCATGTGGGTACAATTGTCATCAAATCGGCACATTCAATCCATCATACTTCTCTATGACTTAGGTTCAGTGACAAAAAGTGAGCCGTTTTCATAAAATAAACATTATTAGTTTTCTTATATCTTGTCTGTGCTTGGTCGTTTTACAATGTTCTCAGGCAGAGCACATGGTAGTTAATCATACATGGAGAGTTAGTTAATGTATATCGCCACTTTACAATGTTCTCAGACAGAGCACACGGTAGTTAATCATACATGGAGAGTTAGTTAATGTATATCGCCACTTTACAATGTTCTCAGGCAGAGCGTATGGTAGTTAATCATTCATGGAAAGTTAGTTAATGTATATCGCCACTTTACAATGTTCTCAGGCAGAGCGTATGGTAGTAAATCATACATGGAAAGTTAGTTAATGTATATCGCCACTTTACAATGTCCTCAGGCAGAGAACATGGTAGTTAATCATACATGGAAAGTTAGTTAATGTATATCGCCACTTTACAATATTCTCAGGCAGAGCACCTGGTAGTTAATCATACATGGAAAGTTAGTTAATGTATATCGCCACTTTACAATATTCTCAGGCAGAGCACCTGGTAGTTAATCATACATGGAAAGTTAGTTAATGTATATCACCACTTTACAATGTTCTCAGGCAGAGCACCTGGTAGTTAATCATACATGGAAAGTTAGTTAATGTATATCACCACTTTACAATGTTCTCAGGCAGAGCACCTGGTAGTTAATCATACATGGAGAGTTAGTTAATGTATATCACCACTTTACAATATTCTCAGGCAGAGCACCTGGTAGTTAATCATACATGGAGAGTTAGTTAATGTATATCACCACTTTACAATATTCTCAGGCAGAGTACCTGGTAGTTAATCATACATGGAGAGTTAGTTAATGTATATCACCACTTTACAATGTTCTCAGGCAGAGCACCTGGTAGTTAATCATACATGGAGAGTTAGTTAATGTATATCACCACTTTACAATGTTCTCAGGCAGAGCACCTGGTAGTTAATCATACATGGAAAGTTAGTTAATGTATATCGTCACTTTACAATGTTCTCAGGCAGAGCACATGGTAGTTAATCATACATGGAAAGTTAGTTAATGTATATCACCACTTTACAATGTTCTCAGGCAGAGCACCTGGTAGTTAATCATACATGGAGAGTTAGTTAATGTATATCACCACTTTACAATGTTCTCAGGCAGAGCACCTGGTAGTTAATCATACATGGAGAGTTAGTTAATGTATATCACCACTTTACAATGTTCTCAGGCAGAGCACCTGGTAGTTAATCATACATGGAGAGTTAGTTAATGTATATCTTCACTTCCAGCGGCAACCAAGCAGACAGATACTCTGCAAACAGAATACACATTCAGAAAATAAGATACAACATACACGACCAAAAGTCAGGCAATATACTTATAAAACTGTATCATGAAGCAAGAAACTTATACTTATACGTATGGATACGATAAATAAATAAATTAAAATGTTATTTGTACAAAGGTAAAATTGATACTGAAAAAATTAGGGCAAATGTTTGCGAAACTGGTGAAAATGAATATTGTGACATTAAAAAGACAATGTTTAAAAGATTCCTTCGTAAATGAAAACGTACACTTCATCTTTCATAGTCCTGACAATATAAAACAAAGTTGATTTCTGTTGGGATTCCTTCATGTACCTTAGTACCAATCTCAAAGCCGCATGTCAGAATCTCTCAGCTAGAGCGCTTTTCTAGTTTCATGGAGGGTTCGCATTCACGTTCTTCTGACATGTCCCTGTATTTAGTTTCCATCATCACATGTTGACTTGAAGCTGTGGAAGATCACTCGTTTTACAGTTTTAATAAGAATTCTCTTCTCCGTTCTAAATTCTGAAGTAAAAGGAAGATTTAAGTTTATAAGTAATATGCCCATCTACTGTAAAACTCCAATTTCATGTATGCCCACAGGAACACTCTCTTATCTAGTCGTCTCTGGGTTAAGTATTTGGTCCCAGCGACGAGTTAACGATTGTCTGATCTCCGGGCAGACCGATCCGATTATTCCGGTGATTGCAAAATGTGAGGCTTGCCAAGTCCCAGCAGAAAATAAATAACACGATGTTGCACCTCTTTCAGGCATGACTGAACTGTCGTCCTTCAAGGAGAGGCTCCTCAACTTTGATTGGACCATATAAACTTTAAAAATAGTTTGCTGAACACTTTAAAGGACATTCCTCCAAGGGAGAAATATTTAGACATTAAAAGTCCAAATGTTTCTTTTGTTGGTAACGAGGCTCTTCTTACTATTATGGAGTTAACTTGTTCTGTCATCATTAGATATGTACGGCTGTGTAGTCATAAGAATCAGTCACTAAAAATTAATTTACCCCCATTTAACACTTACATCACTGAATCGTTTAATATTTACCATAATTTGTTAACGATTAGGTTTCTTCACAACGAGTAATATCTGCATTTATATTTCTCCCGAATGCGTTTACACAGTCAGCTTTCTTCCCTCGGCTGTAAACCACAGGCCTCTGGGTCTTCAAAAGAGCCAAATCGTTTCAACTGCCAAACATAAACGTTTTAGGATAACCCCTTGATTTCATCCTCTTCATGGTTATATAGTATATCTATTGTATATTGCTCGCCCCGACAATACATGCACTCCTCACTTGTAATATGCTAGTCGTTAGTACGTTAGAATCATTTGCAATCTATTGCAAAAATTATTATTGAAAAACGGATATTCAAGAAAAGTTAACTCCTTTTGACATTAATTTAATAGATTTGTATTGTATTTGACAAAAATAAGAAAATACATAATTAATACCCTAATAAATAATGATCAACCATAGTTCTGTCATGTTCTTTTAATAAGAAACACCAGGTTAACAACTCGTGTTGTAAATCGAAGGGTGAAAGAAGGTGTGGTTTTGTAATTGAATTAATAAAGCAAAATGGTTTAGCTAAAAGCACACGGTGCCTCATATCAAGTAAAAAAACGGCAAGTCAAGTTGATTATTTGACTCCGTTCTTAAAAAACTTAAAGGATTAAGGTAAGTCTAGACGTTTGGATATTGATTGAATATCACCTACAAAGTGGAGTTGATTTAGATAGAGAAGTGCTATCTTGGTGTAAGTTTAGCTTATTACTCTGGGTTTCATAACACCACACAAAATCGATGAAGATAAATTGAGAAAGTCTCACTCGCTAGAGGTTTCAACCTTGAGGAATTGAGCTTTACAATTTGTTTGATCTTGTAAGAGGAGAATGTTGAAGGCTGGTAAAGTTTACTCTCGCCTTAATAAAATGATTTCCTTTGCTTTTAAGATATTTTGTGAATGTCATCAGTTTAGTACAACGTTTTGAACGAGCCACGGAACCTTCGATCTAGCTTAGAAAAATGGCAGGTGGTTTAATCTACAATTTCTTAGTTTCAATTTCCGCAGTGTGATCCAAAGATGTACCCCTGTTTTGAGTCTAACTTAAAGTTATATTGGCATTAGTCAAAGTTGTAGTTTTTCTAATTTGTACTGAAAATTGTAAAAGTTTTTATGATTCATTGGTCATGCTTATGGAAAATTCACGTCATTTTGCCTCAAATCAGATAGGTGAATCCATTTCAGGTAAATAGGAAGGGTAAGAGTTCATCTCGCTTTTGGGCCAAGTTGCTTCCTTACAACTAGGTATATACAAATTTGTATACAATCCTTGTATTACAAAGCCGACATAGAACAGCGAATAAGGAAAAATATATATATGACTATTTTCGGTGACTGTCTACAATTGTTGACCATAGATTCCTGATCAGTGCTAAGGGGACACAACCTAAAATCCTCCTTTATATTTGGAACGAAAATACCTTTAAAGCTGAACTGTTGTGTACATATATCTTAGACAATGGATAATTTGAATTAAAGCTTTTGTACAGACTTGCTGATAGACTCCTTTTCTATGCCATTTTGTGATACCCGATACAGAGCCAATTGCTCTATGTCATAATGATGCCACTGCACCTATCAAGTATTATTTTTTGAGATTTATCAGATCAAGTTCTGCTTTATGTAATGCGTGGTTACATATAAACCATTAATGTTAAACTAATATCGCTGGAGGAATCCGAGATTGTTCTGATACGGGTCGATAAAGCCGTTGTTACTCTATGTGAATCAATATCAGTCAAAATGAAATTTAATACACTGTTCGAGTATATGCCAGGTGACCTAGAGGCACATATACATGTAAATGGTCGTTTTGAAAGGTCTGAAATAAGATAATCATAGATAACACGATGCAGACATTGTGTCTAGGAATTTGTAAGACGGCAAGAACACTACATAAATGGAACATACTCCTTATAACCTTAAACATATCAAGGATTTTGATCTGTTAATATAAGATCATGGATTTTTCGCTTATCCGTCTTGGTTGAAATTTTAACACGAGGGTCTAAATTCTTTCTTTTTGTTTTTAAGTGATGCCTTGAATCAAAGAACAGTTTCATAAACTCAATATTTTATTACTTCATATTGGATATAACCAAAATAAACAGAAAGTTTGAAAAATCTTTCAATCTCCCTCGCGGCAAAGGATTTGGATCTGTTAATAAAAGTTCATGGATATCGACCCTCAACCATTATTTGAATTTGAATATTCATATCTACACAAATGCAAGTCATCTGTAGTTCCACAAAGAAGATTCAACATCTATTGATACCAAACCATAAAGTTGAGATCGTTTTTTAAAGCTTTAGTGTATTTTCCATATTTATACCCTTCTTCTTAGATATATATACATGAGAAATCCTAATTACATTTTCCTGATCAAATGTTTATAAAAATATGGATCTATACGATACATTCTGACGACATACATTGTAAGCTGATAATATTTCATCAAGCAGCACTTTTATATGTGCTCATTATACTACCCGTTAAGAAACATAACATTTGTTTAAAATTGCCTTGACTCAAAATTTGATTGCTATATATCTGATGAAGTAAGAAAAAAACTTTTAATTAAAACTAAATTCTTCCCCAGGCCCCAGATATCGTTACGTTAAGTTTGATATTTGTATCTACACTAATTAAATAGTTTTTGTAGACACAGAAGATGCCACATCTTCCAAATACCATATTTACCCACGAAATGTAAATCGTTTCTTTAAAAAGTATTATTATGATTTTTATTTGGTTTGTCAAAAAATTCCTAATTACCTTCTTCTGATTTACTTCGTTTTGAAAGGAACATGATTTGGTACTTGGTTTCACAAAGTTATGACGTCATATGCAGATAACATACACCAAGATGCACTGTAGGATCTTTCTATGAAATTCTATTTCTGATTTCGTACAAATATACCATCAAAGCAAAGCAAGTATTTTGTATCATCAAAAGAACATTTGGATCTCTCAAGCTATTTTCGACCAAAATGTATTGACATTTACTAATGAGTTGAAGTCTCATTATTTTAATTTCGTTACTGAAATACGATAAATGACTAAGGAAATGAAATTATCATTTAAAATAAAATACCACCGGACTCATTACCTTATCGTGACGTGGTGATTTATGTGCTTCAGAGACCCCGAGAGCTATGCCAGCTGGAGCTTACATGCTCCTGGTAGGGTCACCCAAGCTGGACAGGTCGACGCGTAGAAAAACAGACCAAATGTGAGACCTTCCACAACCTGCTTTCTATCTCTCTCTATATGTCTTTTCCTTCATCCTTTCGATCCCCTCCCCACTGATCTATATACTCTTTTTTGGGTGGCAACATCCACGTGTTGAATAACTGAAATACACGTTTAACACCAACTCACTCATTCACTCACTCAATTTCACAATTATTATGAATAACAATGATTGATTGCATGTAGCAATAAACATACAAATAATGTGCACTGATTGTAATGTTCTAAGGGCACTGAGTATGCTTGAGTGACGATAGCGAAGTTCCAAAGCTTGGCGAGTTTCAAGTAAGTAGGTTTCTTCATAACATTAAAGGCCGCTTCACACTTAGCCGAATTTGACAAAAGATGGAAACACGAATTTGAAAATGTGCAAATTCGCAAAGGATCGTAAGCAATCGGGCCATTCGTAAACGCATCTTTTGGTCGCCACAAGAGTTTTTCTTGCTTCGGCGGCAACATCGGGGAAGTGAGCAAATTGTTGATCATGCCATTTTCGTGTTGCATCCGTGTCTCCATCATCACCTTCGCATTGCTATCGAGGGACCGTCGTGTGAATTCGTGCTGTGTTCGTATTGCCTTCGTATATCGATCAGTACGATGATGTCATTCGATTTTATTTGCATGTAAAACCCGCCCATTGAACAGATGATCACACGAAGGTAATACGATGACAACACAGAGTCGTAGCTATGTCGTACGAACGGCAAGATGGAGACACGATTGCATCAAGAAAATGTATATTCGCACAGATTATCAGAATATTTTTGACATTCCAAAAAACGTCACTGCACTTCCGATTTTGATGTCGGAGCTATGAAAACTCTACCGACTGTAATACGAAGCATTAAGATGTATTCACGATAGCCCCGGTAACTTTGCGATTCATTCTCGATGCATACGGCACCGGCTAACTAAGTTAATTTTTAAAAGTTCAAGTGATGCCCAGGAAGAATAAAACAAATATCCAGATAATAAATAGTCGTAAGGTGGTTAAAAACAATCGAATTGTGCAGCTATGATACTCGTTCCAGCTGACTTCCAGAGGTCACGTGATGTTTACCGGCACCTGGTTAGAGGCATCGTATATGCATCGTAGTCCCGTTACGACGTCGTGCTGCCACCGTGTTGTCGTCGTGCAGACTTCGCAAAGGCTGAGTTCGAACTTTGAATCATTTCCAGTTGTTAATGATTGTTATCTAGCAAGTCATTTGAAAATTATGTCATTGGTCTATTGCCTGAATATGTTCCAAGAGGCCACATATTAATAGTCTAACAATATTACTGGTTATCTGACGTTGTGCCACACATTCATTCTTAGACTTGGTGGCATTCCACTGCTAGTTCAACAACATAGCCACCTTTCACGCATGGGCAAACATTCAAATAAAGACCAATTGCTATCAATTCCGGGCCAATCGAACTCGACCTAAGCTAAATCTCCTTTACGATCGTGCATCCATTCGCATTGAGTTCGTTTTGTGGTCGTGTGTCATTGTTCTAACATCGTGTTGCCTTCTGTCTTTGTTAGAAGTGCCTCCGATTATGACTGTATTTTACCCATATTCGCGTCAAATAGTACGAATTTCAAATTTTCTAATTCTCAATTTGTGTTTCTGTCGTTGGTCAATATCGGGACAGTGTGAAGCCATCCTAAGCAATTGTTATCATGTGTCAATAAGAAGGTAAATGAACACTATTTTCTACTCAATATTTGTCCCATTCCTTGCAAATATGTAATATTAAACTGCACCGTATCTTTATTTTGTCCCACAAAGTCGGCGTAATATAACAGAGGCTAAATCAACATGACTTGATATGCCTCTGTGGGGAGAGAATGATGACAGAGATGCAACTACTTCACTAAACAAACTACAGTGCATGATAAACCATCCAGAACTAAGCAATACATAAACTCATGTCCAAAAGAAACGATACCATACAAATCCCAAAATAACTCAATCCACTGCAGATTAATAAAACTAAAACATAGTAATATCATTTCTTCAGTAGTCAACTTACGTCTATGCAAAATGTGGAAACATTATCTTTTCGTGTTTGCGGAAACATGCATTTGAAAAAATCATCGATCTGGAATCTCCTTAACTAGGCGAGATAGCAGAGAGAAATTGGACACTTTCGCTTGTTTTAAAACGTTCTAGTGCAGTGACGCGTCAACGAATTTATGTCAAATAAAGTGTATTATATCAACAACATTTTTTTCTGACATAAATTCAATACTTTATCAATTTTAAAGTGAAATGACAAAAGTTCTGTTCATAGAACAATTTGAAATTTCGATTTATGCACCCCATGTGCATTTGAAAAGACACAAAATCAAAAGTATCTTTTCCTGAAGAATGAAAATGTGCATACTTCTTTACAAGACATATGCCTGTTAGACACACTTAAATTCGACTCTGTCAGGTTATAGAATTTTGTTTCGGACGACTTTGAAAACGTGGTATCGTTTCTTTTGGACATGAGTTTATACAGTCCATCAATATGAAACAAACCATCCTCTGGCTGTTAAGCTCAAATTAAACACAACCCCCTTGTTGTTTAGGACTAAAACTTCCAGCTGTACCCTCCAGATGCGTATACACAGTTGTTTTCAATGGTCGTTTTGACGGTAAAAATATTTGGAACACTTTATGTATTGAAAATTTTACCCTTGTGTCTTCTTATATCAAATACATCAACAATTTTTGATAAAAGTAATTTACTTGCCGAGGATATTTAACTTATGTCAACGACTGTTGATATATCTGACACGAGAATCAGAATAAATTATCATAAAAAGTCATTCTTAATAATGATTTTTTTCAACTCTCAACTCCAAAGCGGTGAAGTCGATTTTGACGTGATCATGTAAATGATGTCATTTCATTGTTATGTGATTTTTGATGCTGTTAATTAATTGTGGTGTTATTCCGTTGGCGATGGATGATAATCACAATGCCGACACTGTGTCTCCTGTCTCTCAAGATTTGGAACTAAAATATCTTAAAAATTAAAAAAGGGAAGAATTTTTTCAATTAACTGAAGTGCGTTAAACTTAAATCCTCAAATTATTTGCTGTTAAACTTATCCGAAATTTATAACATTTTTATTGTAGGTAATTTTGTAATGTTGACATTGTCCTTGTAATAATATGTGATTAAAACTAATGATTAAGTCCGTTTCTACTTTGTATAATGTATTGATGGATATAAACCAGTAATTTGAGAAGTATTATTGCCGACATTCTTTCCCCACAGAGGCTGATCAAGTCATGAAATGTATCTCAAGCCACATTTTATGACTCGATCTACCTCTGTTGGGACAGAATGTATTGTCGAGTGGAGACGCCTATCTCTGATGTAGATCTAGAGTCTAAGATTGTGTTGGGAGTTGATAAAATCCTCACTACTCTATTACAATCAATATCAGTCAGAATGAAATATCAATTAACTGTCTCAATAGCTGTCATGTGATTAATCAACACTTACACAAATTTTCTTTGGTCGTTTTGAAAAATTTCAGACTTATAAGAACAATATTTACATCTTGATGCAGATGTGTCTCTGGAAACTCTTACATACCAACACTATTATCACCTATTAAATACTTACTGTAGTTTCCAGAAACTAAGGTTATAATTCGAATTTAGGGTTAAATCCTTAAATAATTTTGGTAATTTACTTACCAGAATGTGTTTGTAAATAAATCGTCTATACAACAGTTTCCTAAATCTACACTATTTTCTTCATATAAACTGTTGGGGACACAACATTTTAATTAACTATTGAAATTAAAATTGAATCTTCCTCAGGGCCCAGAGATCGTTACCTAGAATTTGATATTCCTGTCTACACATATGTCATCAGTTGAAAATCAACACATTTGAAGCCCTATATTTAGAATGTAATGTTTCAATACGGTGTACAAATAGTTTTTTTTTTATAAAAACGGAAATGTACATATTTTACATCTTGATCTGTTAAAACTAAAAAAATTCCTTCTTACTTGCTTTTTTGCCTTTCATTAATGGTATGGCATCAAAAGGTTTTGACGTCATATCCATCAATATTCATTTTATCTGATTATTATTAGATTTCTATTTCGGTTTTCATTGAAATTGTCTTTCAAAATGCGTTATGCATATGCTGTGTAATATTAACATTTTCTTAATTTGTTCCAATCACACAAAAACTTAAATCCAAGGCAAAGTGTTTGTTATGAATCACGTTTTCAAAATTGTCCTAGGATCATTACGTAACCTATGGGAAGTTAAAAACAGGACTGCTAGTCAAGCTTTGTTATTATATAAAACGTTTTCAAAATTGCCACTAGAACCATAAGGGAACTTGTGGTAACTGTTTGCCCATGTGTCTACAGGTATAGAATCTGTCATCTATACTTATCAACCTTAATAAACATTTGTGTTTACTTATGACTGCATCTGGTACATCAAGTGAGCGCATCAACTCATACCAGAGAACTTTATGTAATTAAGAAACACAATTATTTTCTTTATAATTGCCTTTTAAAAACATATTTGCAAGCAATTACCATATTTAAAATCCTTAGTTGATACACAATATCATAAACTTAAAGAGTAGTTTTACATTGAAATGTTAAATGAGCTTGATAAAAAACATCGTATCCCGTTCGAGGCACACATAAGTTGTGTAATAGAACTGTAGTTTTATAAGGACTTATTTTACTCTTATTCTTTTCAGTCTCTGATAACACTCATGAACCTTCCCTTGATGCCGATGCAGATGTAATTTACTTACCAGAATAAATTTTTAGATAAACTCTTCTACACAACAGTTTCCTAAAACCATCATTGTTTTCTTCATATAAAATATTTCTGTAAGGGTCACAAATTTGTAAAGAACTTTCAATTAATACTGAATCTTCCTCAGGGCCCAAGAATGGGTAAATAGAATTTGATATTCATGTCAACACAAACGTAATTAGCTGAAAATCAACACATAAGAAGCCCCATATTTTGAGTGTATAGTTTAAACACAAAGTGAAAATACTTTTTTTTTACAATAAAAGGATTACTGTATTTTACATATTTTACATCTTAATATATTAAAACTATTTTTTTCTTTATTACGTGATGTTTTGCCTTGCATAATGAAATGAAATGGCATAAAAAAGTCATATCCATCAATATGCAACATTATTCGATTTTATCTGATTATTATTAGGTTAGAAGTTTTATATATAGTTTAAAGGGACAGTAGCACGTTTTTGGGGGGAATATAAGGTGAACACAGGAAATGAAAATTAATGGTTCCAATTGAAACCCAATGCATTTAAACTAAAAGGAGCAGTAATAAATCAAAAATATAATGTAAAGATCAGCCATGCAATTCATTTTTCTTACACAAAATTAATTAAAGGTGTTCACATAAAATGGCCGTCCATGGAGTTTAGGTGAATCTTCATACTTTGTCTTCTGATTATGGATATTTCGCTTGTGTAATAAGATTCCTGACGCAATCAAAATAATACATTTAGAATTAACGTACAATTATCAGTAAAATATTTAAAATATGAAAATATCAAAAAACGTGCTACTGCCCCTTTAACAATGCGTTATGCATATGTTCTTTAATGTTAACAAAGTTGTTAAGTTGTTAAGGTTTCAGGCACTTACATGTATCAATTTGTATATCCTATTAGTACATCGTTTGATTTGGTTTTGTAACTGAAATAGCATATACTTTTTTTGAAAAAAATAATCTTATTTTGTATCGTCACGAGAACGGAAATTATGACATTTAAATTTGTTTTTGAAAAAGTCAGCTATGGGGAAAATCACTTGATCACCGACATGACAAAAAGTGTAGGCTAGATCATAAGGCAGTTTCATATTTGACTGTTAAATGTTTCGATTGTGTTGATCCATACCTCGAGCTCCACCACAAATAACACAAAAACTACAATTCAAGGCAAAGTGTTTCATATGTTATACGTTTTCAAAATTGCCACTAGGGTCATTAGGGAACTTGTGGGAACTTATTGTCCATAAGTTTACAGATATAGAAACTGTTATCTATACCATTCAACCTTAATAAGCATTTTTGCTGACATATGAATTGTTCAAATCAAGTGAGGGCATCCTATCAATACCAGAGAACTTTATGCATTGAGAAACAAGAATTCTTTTTCATATAATTGCCTTTTAAAAACTGCACATTAACTGCCAAAAAAAACATTTCTTTAAGTAAAACTAACTTCAGATTCACGCCAACAAATTGAATTGCCAGCATCTGATGAACGAAATCAACCATCTTCAATTTTATTACTAAAGGACATAAATTCATCGGCCAAAAAGATAACGAAAAGGGATACAATTTTGAACCAATGTAAGGCAAGTATATTAACCATTGAATAACAGAAAATGTTATTTGAGATAATCCTTAGTACGCTTCAGAAACTTGAGAAGGGATCAAAAACTGATATAATAAACTCTTATTTTGATAATTCGTTTAACTCTAAAACAATAGAAATTGGACAGAAACATTAGATAAGACCAACATATAGTCCTGACGAGTGTAAGCACATAAGAACACATTGCCTGAGCAAATATTGGAAGGATGTTTCGACGTCAAATTATGTCCCTCTAGTTTTCCTTCTAAACTGTAATCGTCGTCTTTTCATAATTGGAGGATGTGGTATGACTCAAGTGAGTGTTTTTGCAATGTATAGGATCTTTATCACCGCCGGTTTTCTTAAAATTTCTTAAGTTTTTTCTTGTCATTTACAATTTCCAATTAGTTAAGACGCCTTTGATACATGTACGAAGTTTTCTGTCAATATTCATATAAAATATGTTGCGTTTCTTCAGTTGAAAAGTGAGAACTTTCTTTTGCCGATTCAGTTTTATTCATATCAACTACATGTACACGTGCACCACATCAAAACATATCAAAAGCATTTTATGACGTACATTCCATTATGTTCAATCATTCCGAATCTGTAGCAGTGCTACTTTATCAGGAAGTGTTTGAAGATGTCTGTCAGTTTCAGTATTTGTGGTACAGCAATGACCGAAAGCTCTGAGAATGATCTGGAAATCTCTTTGATCACAAATGTTCAGACGTTAAGAATTTTTAAAGTATGCTCTTTTCTCGCGAATGACTTAAAAACAATCATTTTTAGTTGTATAAATATAGCGATATTAACGCTTTATATCATTATCACATCTCTCATCACATGTTTACTGTCAGTTGAAGTTTTAACAATGATAACATTGTAACAATGGATCTCTATCTCTTATTCAAGCATACTTAAAATATATAATGTATTTATCTCTTGATTGACATAAAGGATTCAATATCGAATGCATAAACTATTATCTTCTTAAAGGATTTGATTGATTTGTTCTAAAATATTGAAGAAGATTTTCTGTAAATTGTTTGATATTGTTTGATCAACGTTCAGTATAATTTTAAGAATTGAACTAACCAACAAACACTTTAGGTTGAGTTCTAGTTCGTTTTGTGGTACACTGAATTTACTTTGTTTTCATAGTTTCTAGAAAGAAAGAAATACTCCCTAGCTTGAGGATGAATGCAGCTTTTTACATAACAGATCTTTTAACATGCAGTTTAGAGACTGTCAAGGCGATATTATCATAAACACTTTTTTTGGACAAAGCCTAAACTATTAATTTGCTTCAAACTTCAGAGCCCTATACAGATCAAATACATTGTCCATACACTGATCCATTTGACTGTTGTGGGAAGGTTTACAACAACACACATGCCATGGTGCATTGAAGACACAATCAAGGATTCTTAATTAATATCCAATGAATAAGTTAATGTTTAAAGATTGAAATAAACTTTTAAATGAGATCAATGTCTTGTAAAACTTAACCTTGATTTGAATTATGACACAATGTTTGGTTTCTCCGTGACAGAATTAAACGATAAGGCTGTGGGCAACTGTGTATGTAAATTTGTATTTCACTATGGTCTTTCTGTAAACAGAATGTAGTATCTCTAATGTTCACATAAGAAGTGACACATTAGAGGGAATCTCATCATGCAGAAAATGCACTAAACTTTCATGTTACATTTACGATAATTCTTATTCAGTAGGCGTTCAATGCTTGCCTTTATCATTTCTAAATACATCTAGTTAACTTTGAGTTCCATCTGCAAACGTCATTATTATATTTGATCTCTTCTTGAACTTCATATAATCTAATATTGGTACTATCAATCCTTAATTTCAGAGATATATCTTTAAAATAAATTCAAAATTGTTCCATCGGTTGAAAACACATTTAGCTTTTCAAAACAAAGCTATCTATCATTGGTACAATTTGATGTTTCCTTTAACCTTATATGTATCATATTGTTATATTTGATTCATAATCAATAAAGTCATATCCGGGTTCCAACAGAGATTAAACCATTATATGATACAGTATGTTACTCCAAATTGATCTGTAGACATTCCAAAGAGTTTTGTCGGATACAGTTGATATTTCACGAGTAGCTTTACCCATGACACTCGATGAATGAACCTGGTATTTTGAAAACTACATTAAGTATCCTCTATCTATTACATGATATAGGGGGAGATACTGTATTCTCTCAGTGTAATAAACCCTCTATCTGGCTACAGTGGCGATAACCTTTATCGTCACTCTAGTGACTCGAGATACGTCAAGTTCAAGAGTTTGACGTCATGAAAGAATGGTCTGACGTAACGAAATATCGTTTGACGTCATACTTTTACCGCAGCGACGTGAAAATGAAATTGGCCCGTTTTTCGCGCAATTACAGGATTTCTTCATATAATAAAAAGAATATCTGTCAATTTTTGACAAATACAATGTTTATCTCATCTCGTGGGGTAGAACATTTAAATACTTTCATTTGTGGCTGCGCCACTCGTGAAAATATAAACTTTCTACCTCACTCAAAGAGATAAACATGGTATTAGCCAAGAAAAGACAGATATCCTCTATTTATAACATTTTCTCCCATTATGATAAAACACGTCAAATGATATAAGAAATTGTATGAAATGTTATCTTTGGTCCCCATTTGGAAAAAGTATGTTTCATTAATTGAATTGAAATGAAAAGTGTCGCTTGTAAAGAGGCGTTACTGAGTAAAACTGATTTGGCATATCAACAATATGTTTTATATTATCTTTAAATGATAAAATCTTGAATGTACATCATTCATGCTTTCAGATATAAAATTTAATGTAAAACGATTTTCATCCTAAAATAATACAGCTTAGAAGACATATACAGGCTTAAAACTTCATGTATTAAATTATTATAGTCGTTGATCGAATATTTCACCGCTTCCAATCGTACTGGAAGATCACTGTTCCTGTTAAAAATAACGACGTTGAATCTTTGCTTTAAAACATGTAACCGAGGGGATCCTAAATAAGCCTGTATATAGCTTTTTACGTGTTTACACAGAAGCATGCGAATGATATCGATGATTTTGCTTAGTCGCTGTGAAAGAAAGATAAATGTCTATATATATATCTGATTGTAGTGATTTTGTAATGTTATTTACTATATATATATATGTATGTAGGTATACCTAATTCCCATTATTAATATATATATTATGCCTATGAAAAGTTGTAAACGTTGGTCTGTAGGTGCACGGCAGACGGGTTTGTGCAGACAATGTTGTCGAGCAATGTTGATAGCTGAAGCCTTGCGGGATTCAAACCACGGATCCGTACCAGACAACAGCAATAGCATTAAGAACTTACTGGTATAGTAGACATCTAACGATATTAAATCTGAACATTCACAATCAAAGAGAAATTCAGACCATTCCATGCGCTTCTTTCACCTTATGAACCATAATTAGGACACAGACAGAAACTACCTGAAATAACTGCAGTTTTTAAGAATGTTTAAAGATAATGGATTATACATCGTGACATACTCTGAATGTCCTTTGATGTTTTAAATGTGATGCGTTTCCAATTAATAGAATTTGCTATGTGAGTTTCTTATACACGAGTTCTGAATCAAAACTTTTTACATATGCCTTTACTTTCCTCTAACTTTTCTTATCAACATTTCAAGTATGTTTGATTTTTTCAATGTTTCTGAATATCCATGATTTATGACTCGAATAGAGCGATACTTTAAATTACTGCTGCTTACTGTAGATAGAAGATGATAATTCAATGTTCAATAACCAACAACTGCTAACTGTTTTAAAAATACGTCAGTTGACAACTAACACTTTTTAGAGCTATTAAAGTTGTTTAAAAATATTTGCCTTCATTATTTTACATTTGCATTTCGTAAGGAATTGAGAAGCAGTCTAAATGGCTGAAAAAAGTTTTGGTTATATTTTATTTTTATTTATCGGAATTGTCAACATCTACACAGTTTGATATGAAAACTAACCATTCCCTTCAAATTGACAAAGTCCAAACTGTTGCCATGGAAACCCAAAAATACATAATTTAAAAGAAGTTGAAACCTCCAAAAGGCACATCTACATGATATTAAGAGGATGTACACCAAATTTGGTGAAGATTGATCAAGTAGTTTCAGTCTTGTGCTGAGAAAACTAACCCTTCCATTAAAATGACAAATTCCAAACTGTTACCATTGAAACCCCCCACAAAATTGAAAAGAAGTTGAAAACTCCAAAAGGCACATCTTCATGATATAAAGAGAACGTATACCAAATTTGGTGAAGATTGAAGATTTCAGAATTATTCTCCGGAAACTAACCCAACCCTTAAAAATGACAAAGTGTGTGTATTCCGTCTGTAATTTTTAACGATTGTCGTCTTTACAACAAGATTCATCTGGACCGAGACCTGGTACAAGCAGACAAGAAACACCCTTTCTCAACCACCATTAAAGGGGCAGTAGAACGGTTTTAGGGGGAATATAGGGTGATGTCAGGAAAATAAAAATAAATGGTTCCAATTGAAAGACAAGTTATATTCAAACCAAATGAAGCAGTAATACATTGCTTATATAATTTAAAGTTCACTCATGCGATTCCTGCTTTTTTACAAAACTAAATTAAAGGTGTTCACACAATAATGGCCGCCATTGGAATTTATTTCTCTAACTATGGGTGATTGGTTTGTGTGATGAGATTTTGACACTATCAAAGTAATACATTTTCCATTAACGTACAATAACCATTGAAAAATTGAAAATATAAAATTTTCCAAAAAATGCTACTGCCTCTTTTTAAATCTAGGATTTAAAGGGCTTCCTTAGTTTCGCACGAAATATGAAATTCCTAATCGAACGACCATAGTGTCACTCTTGTATGCCTTCTAGTGTCACCCTATGTCCGTCCTGTTCGATCGACGAGGGAAGTCTTGAGGGTAACGGAATTCGCAACTTGCCGATATGAGGTTTAGATTTGAGAAAAGGAAGACCATGGAAAGATTTCCAAGACTATTTTCTATTATAGTATCATTGATAAATAGTTTGTGATAAATTATTTTTTTTTGGCCATATTGTTTACAGCCAGGCAACCAAGTGTTCAAGTGCAACAAGGAGCGACCAGCAACTTCTAGCACCACCTGGTTTAGCCATCCAGCTGCAGACATCTCTCAACCATCTCATGACGAGGTCTTTATCTTTCCATCCCTCAAGGTGTTAACTCCTCGAGAGAAGGCACGTTTGGCATGGTCTTCCCCTTAAAGATGATCATAGAAGTGAGATTGTTCCCGTCCGCATGGCAGGAGAAGACATGGACAGTGGAGGATGCCTTTGGTGTCTAAAGATCTATAACCGGGCATGTCAAAACTGAACGGCGTCTCGTCCCTGATCTGAGGCAGCTCGTCATCCAGGGCTATCAAAGATGTTGAACAGGTCTACCTCGGTGACCACTTTCTATGGTAGCTTCTTGGCAATTTGGGTCCGCTGTCTCAGTTCTAAGTTGTGTCTCCAAAGGAAGTGGGTGTATCTGTTAAGGAAGTTGCCTTGTAGCTCCAACTCTTCCTTTCTCTTCTCGTACAGTCCCATGAAGTGTGGTCTTAACATGGTAAGCGTGATGACAAATCCGTACTGTCGCTGCGACATCACCAAGTCCTCTACAACCTTCGCCTTCTTCGTCTTCCGCTACACTTTTCTTCTTTTTCTATTTCTGGAGTTATTTCTCGTTGATACAGAATTCCCTAGCGACAGCACTGTTGTTGTTGCTGCAGTCGGCAAAGTCGAAGACATTTAGCTTGAGACTGACACTTTTTGACACACGTTTCATACTTATTGTGAATCTATATTGTTATTTGCATGTACTTTATTATTTTCCCTGACATTTTCAGCAAAAACTGTTGCTCCGAATACAACTAAACTTTACAGTCTGTAAGCCGTAACCCTGTGGCCATTATGAAATATATCAACTTCTCCATAACTTTTTAAAATATTTTTTTACCATTAATAAATAAGAAAAATCAGTATGCAAGTTTGTGTGACAACTTGGAAAAATATCTCACGTTGTCATGTTATAACTGTAAGATCTCCTTTCAATGACACCGAAATGCATTAATTTTTTTCAATCATGTCCCAATATGTAGGCCTAATGAAATTGCTCTCAAGTTTACATTACATCGGTGATAAATCAAGCTAGAAATACATTTCAATTAAGAAAGTTAGAGATTCTTTGAGGAAGTAATACATGAAATTTGATAAGACGTACATATACTTGTAAATCTATAAAACTTCCTTTAAACTATTCCTAATTATATATATATTATATATAACTTTTATACATGTATATGCTAACATTACAATTCTTATCCATTGAATTAGAAAACTGAGATTGATAGTAATTAATTGAAATTCCTGTGATGATTGGATTCTGTACCCTTGTATGCTGATTTTGTTATTCCGAGTTTCGTCTTGATACCTTAAACCTTCAGTATTCTTCTTGTAGGCCTATTGGTTATGAAATACAATTTATCAAAGAAGAAAGTTTAAATCTAAAAAGGCCATACGACCTATTAAAGAAATACAATTTATAAAAGAAGGGTTTACTTTTCGATATGACCATCTTACCCATTATACCAAGTATTAAAGATCGATTTACCATTTTCATTGCGCAATGTTAACAGGCGCAGAATAAACATGTTCCAAGAAAGTTGTCGCTGATGCTGAATATTGCCCAAGCGACGTAAAACAATAACTCACTCCAATAAAGTTATGAAATTGTTTTTTAACAACAGAATCTATTAATGGACAATTGTTTTGTAGAGAAAAATAATCTATCGTCCATCATTAGATCTCGGAGCTAAACGCTGACGCCTGTATTCATAGCGTTAACAAACATACATTCACACGATTGATGTCGTATTTACTATATATTACTCTTTGGTATGCATATGACGTCAAGAATTACGCCCCTTGTCATAATTAACTGCTATACCATTAGCAACAGAATGTATAAGTTATCCTGATGATCACTTAAAGGGGCAGTAGCACGTTTTTAGGGGGAATATGAGGTGATGTCAGGAAAATGAAAATTAATGGTTCCAATTGAAAGATAATGTATTTAAACTAAATGGAGCAGCAATAATTCAAATATTTAACATAAAGTTTAGCCATGCGATTCCCTTTTCTTACAGAAAATGAATTAAAGGTGTTCACACAAAAATGGCGGCCTATGTATTTTATGTGAATCTTCAAACTTTGTCCTCCGACTATGGATGATTGACTTGTGTAATGACATTTTTGACACTGTCAAAATAATAAATTTAACATTAACTTACAATTATCACTGAAAATTTTAAAATATAAAATTATCAAAAAACGTGCTACTGCCCCTTTAATTGTGAAACTGGTTGGTAATGAACTTATATGAGGACCAAAATAGACCCTGGTGATGTGCCTAATGGCAGGGCACTTCATCCACATTACACTCAGTCCACCCTGCTGTTAAATTAGTTACCTATAAACAGAATGAACTGACCTACATGGTCATGATTAGCGTTTAGTAGCAGAAGTAAAATAGAGCCCTTAATCCTTGTAGGTAGTGCTTTGAGCATGTCTAAGGACGTAGAAAAGGAGCCTTTTAAGTATCAACATTTATTATGATTTCAAAGAATTTTTGTCATAAATGGAATAGGCTAGGCAATTCTTTGAAAAATATAAACTTTCTGAGATAAACATGGTATCAGTCAAGAAAAGACATATATCATCTATGTTTCAGTGACAAGTATTGAAGTCATATAGTTTAGCCAATAACCACTTTAAATTTTTTCCACTATATATCATTAATTTAGTGTAATTTGATTTATATTCCACGCCAACATGAAGTTGTTGATTTATTTATAAAACTGAGTTAATTAGAAACCGAGAGGATATTTAATGAATCCCTGGAGGGTTTTAATTTGATTTCACCATTTCTGGTCGATATAAAAATTCATTTCATTTGACACGTCTCATTGGATTATAGCCATTACCAGAAACAAAGTACGCGATGGCCCTTACGTGAAGTTTTATTGGAACTCTTATTGCTAGCTGTTGCCGATATCGAGGCTGTAGCATCGACAATAACCACACAGAACTTTTGTTTCTCGCCAGTCTGGAAAGACTCTCCAATATTTAACTGTATCTTCAATGTAACATTTTGGTTAAATCAGAGACCCTTTAATGAAGGCAAAGTCATTTCCAGGTCTCTGATACACACTCATTATTGGGTTAAATGCGGTGCAAAGTTTTCGGCGATCAGCATAGGAGATAAATTGAGAGTTTATATAGACAAAGAATAAGAGGGATAGGTGTTCTTCTTGAGATCAGTTAATGACAACTAGAAATATGTGCATGTGATACACTGTGATGTCCCCCCTTCATTTAATCCGAAAGTGACCCTACCCCCTTTATGTACAAATTTCAAATTGTTTCCATGGAAACCAGAATAATAACAATTCAGAATAACCAAAGTAGCAAAAGGCACCACTCCTCCAGTAGTCCTAACCACATATCAAGTCTAGTAAAAAATATTTTGAATAGTTTTTAAGCTAAAGTACGGAAACAGACCCTACCACCCATATACACCTAGTTCAATTTGTTTCTATAGAAACCAGAAAAAAATTCAGAATAACTAAAAGAGAAAAAGGCACTACTCCACCACTAGGTCTAACCACATACCAAGTTTAGTAAAATCATATTGAATAGTTTTTGAGATATGGCCCGGAAATGGTCCTCCCTCCATATGTTCTAAGTTCAAACTGTTGCCATGGAAACCAGGAGAATAATATAATTCAGAATGACCAAAATAGCAAAAGGCACCACTCCATCACTAGATCTAACCACATACCAAGTTATGTAAAAAAATATTGAATGCTTTTTGAGATATGGCCGGGAAACAGTCCCTACCCCAATATGCACTAAGTACAAATTGTTTCCATGGAAACCAGAAAAAATAAACAATTCAGAATAAGCAAAATAGCAAAAGGCTGCACTCCAGTACTAGATCTAACCACATACCAAGTTTCGTTTAAGTTGAGCGGTTTTGGAGATATGGTCCGGAAACGAAAACGTTACAGAATTACGGAATTTCGGACGGAACTGAAAACATTATGTCTCTCGCAAAGCTTTGCGGGGGACGTAAAAACAAAATGCATGATTTTTGCAAATAAGAACATTGAAACCTCTCCGCTGATGTTGGTTACACAACAGTGGTTTCCGAGTCTATCGTTAATTTACTCTTACATCTTATCTAAGGTAACATTTACGACCGGTTTGGCTTGTCAATAGTTAATACACCCCAGGTAATCCGCCAACGAGGTTTCCCTTACATTAGTTATTGCCAACTTATTAATTGACAAATGTATCTGAGGCTTATAATGATCGTATTATCAATAGATATTCCTGTGTCTGTAATATCAGATCAGCACTTGAGAAATCAATCTAACGGTAGTTATGCTCGTTATATCAATAACCTTCACTAGATAATTATTTGTCCGTACTATTGAAGTCCGATATTGCTGATTATGTCAAATAGATGTTATTTCTTCCGTCGGATAGTACTTAATTCTAGGTTAATTGGTACTTAAAGCAAATGAATGACTACATCTCAAATGAATTTCTGCAACATCCCAGTAACAGAATCTAAATTTTATGATACATTAACTGATAATAGGAGGCCTACCCGAAGCGAAATGTGAAAGATAGTTGTTTCTGGGTTATTTTTAGAGTGTATACTTGATTCCATTGCAGAAACGTTATGTGACCATCGACCATTCAAATGGTATTGCACTCACGTAACCAGGATAGTGAGCGTCAAACATTTTCTTTTAACGGGGCTAAACAATCAGTAGCAAAAGAAGATTCCGGGAAGATGGATATTTAGAAGGGGAGATGACTCGTCTTAACCACAGTTTTGTTATAACATATACAAAATGTGATAATTCAATATCTCCTTATAGAGAATAATGGAAAGGCAGTACGTACATCAATCAAAATAAAAAGGAAAAAATAACGTTGAGTTGAAACCATTTCTTGACATTGTAATCGTGACAAATACTTTTGTCATAAAATATTACTTTGAAGATATGCTATTCGCTTAGGGTTACCCGAAAGTTAAAGAAACCTTAAAAACCAGTTTGCCGCTATCGCTGAAAGGGCATCATTTGATTGGCTTGCTATATACATCGATACGGCTGAATACCATAGCAGGATATCAGGGGATATGTTGTAGCATAAGGCGGAAACATATACGCTGATGTAGCAGGATGGAATATATTGTAAAGGAGATGTTAATGTAGTAAATGATAAAAAGACATTTCTGTGTGTGGATCCTTTTCATTTTGACGATAGATTCAGATAGAAAGAGAAAGCTTAGAGATCAACTGTATCAGATGTACAGTGTCAACAAGCGCGTCCTCCTTCCAAAAGAAGAATACCAGAAGATTGTTGGTGAGTTGTTAGACTCTGATTCCTCAAGCAAGACGTGTCCTCACCAGTACTACTTACTAAAGAAGTATGAAGTTCTTGAATGTGGTGCCGTGAAGAAGCTGTTTCGCAAGATTGATGAACCACTCTTTTTTGCCTCCATTGGTATCAGTAACAACACGAGCAGTGTTAGCAGTGACACTAAGCGACAGATGACGGCTACTGTCAAATGAACGTCGTTGATGAGACGACGTGCGCAAGCATGTACTCATGCTGCACACGATATGATTGTCCCTTCGAAACATCTGGCCTTTTTGTGTGTGCCGTTTTTATGGTTTATAGAATGTCATTGTAACATTGTCATTTTACCCCTGACTTGTTTGCCTGTCAGCATCACCATATCGTGTTGAGGCTATGTAATAATGTTCACACATTACATTAAATCAAATTTTCTACCAATTCATTTATTTTATGAAGCATAATTATTATTTATCATGTTGAATGGTTTCGGTTTTTCGATCATAAATGTGACCGTAAGTATTTTTATTGAATGTTTTGTTATATGTGCTTATCGAAAAAGAATTACCGAAGTCATATTACTTGTTAATATTGGAGAAATACAAAAGTATAAAACCAGCAAACATTTGAAGCAAACATTTTGCCTTTGTTCCACTTATTCCAGCATCCAATCGTGCATTTTTGTACAAGATTGTTTATATGGATTTGTAATTTTTAGTAGCTCATCTTGCCTGGCCCATCTTCTTCTCCAAACCATTAGGCTTAGAAAGCTGAAACTTTGTATACAGACTCCTTGAATAGTGAGGAATATTAATTGTAGCTTTGGTGGCCCTGTGATCTCTAATAAGGGCCACATATGCCACGGCCTTAAAACCTATGTTCATCTCCTTGACTATAGTAATCACGGAAATAGAAATAAAATGCTTTTTGTCGATTATTTCTTTATTTGAAACCAACTGGATATGTGTATCCTAAATATTCATTCACAAAGTTTTTTCCCAACTTTTGTTTCAGACAGTTTTTGTAAAATTCCCCGAAATATATGAATTTACAGGAGAGAAAAATGTGTCATTTTCACGCCTCAAAATTATTTCAAGCTTCAGTATGTAAATGATCTATATTACCCATACGGGCGAGGATACACGAGTGGATATTTTTTTGATATCCGGACATGTGCTTTTTAGTGATTCTCAACGTTGATTGGTCGGTTCCTAAGAGAATGAAAGACGATTGGTCGATGGAACTTTTTTCAAGTTTCATTGATAAATTGAACGTGTCGAACGTATGTCGATTAGGTTAAAAATAAAATCGTAGAACGATGAATATTACTGTACATCATATAACTTACAGGTTGATATTTAAACGCAGTATTATTTGAAACTATTCATCTACGTGTTAAATTTCATTGTGATCTCAAGATTGTGCTTTTTCCAAAGGTACAATAAGCGCTGTCTGTTTGTAAACAAACATGGCTGCCATCGAAAATTCATGAAATCTATCCAAGCACAAGAATTTCACTGATCCATTAGTAATTATTAACACATAAAAACCGTAGGGATTCAAATTCAATACATACATTCATGAAAGCAATAACTTTTACAAATCAACATACTCATAGTTGATCAGCCCTGGGAACAATCCTACCGTTATCACAGGCCGATTAGAGTTATCGTTCTTGACACTTGCTACGTGAATGAAAGTAACGTCGAAAGAAAAAAATGTTGTTCAAAGATTTTTTTATTATCTTGACATACAGATCTGTTTTGATGCATTCTTTGTAAGTTTCTCTTTAAGATATTGCCACTTTTATCAATTATAGTTTTAAAAAATTGACAGGTTTTTGACATTTTAGTTACAACAACAACACATCACAGTGGTAGTACGGCGTGACGATCGGCTGATTCAAATACTTATTATCTTTCTCAAATAATGTTGTTTGTTATGAGTTTTAAGTGTGTTAATTTGTTCAAGGTTGTAAAGTGTATTATATCATTCAGGTACAATATTTTCGTCATTTTCGTATTGTTTTGAAACTGAACTAGATTCCGATGCGTTGTTGACTAATTCACTCTGGATATGTGCGGTTGGACACGCGTATGAATACTGATCAGCTGATAGGTATCACTTACTATGTACAGCATTACTACGATTTCTCAATCGCATTTTTTCAGTCGTTTTTTAATTATATTTCATTACAAATGGGTAATATATAGAATAACCAACTCGGTATACGAGTGATTACTGGATATCTGCCCTCGTCAAAATAATGAACATTATTTCGACTCGGGCAGATATCCCGTAATCACTCGTACCTCGTTGGTTATTCTCTAAATTATTTATATTTATCATTTTTATTTCCTTTCACGTCTGAGCAGTTCTTATTTCTATAATGCTTTCAATGTATATTGCAATGATTGGAATGCTGTTACCCTTTTAGGAAGTTTATGATAACATGCATGTTAAAATAATAATGATAGTATCAATGTGTACCGAATTTATTTGAACATTAATGACAGAAACTTTTCTTTCGATTTGACTTTCGCTAAAAGTTTGTTTTTCAAAACATATGTATCATGTCTGTGTAAGTTCAAATTGTATTTTGATGTTGAATAAAAATGCATGTTTATTAACTTGCGAGGGCTTGCCTGAGCAGAATCTATGTTACGAACGAGTCAGAGCTCTATTTTACTTATGCTCGCAAAGTAAAAGTATGCCATGTTTTCGCAATAAATATCTAAATACAATTGTCTAAATTTATCTAAATATATCTAAATTAACTATTTTGAAACATGGGCTATGACCGGTTTATAAATAGTTGAACAGGATCAATGCAAAATTAACAGTTCACTCCTGCAAGGATTTCGTATTGTCATTCTTTTCTATTCTTATTTTTCATCATTCTTATTTCGATTAATAATGTGACACTTTATTGAAAGAGAAGAGATTATTCCCAAAGGGCGAACGAACCAGAGCACTATTTTGCTTATGCTCTCAGGTAATTGTAAACATGTCAAATTACCATTGCCATTGTGCAATCCTGAAAAAATGATGCACTTTAAGATTGAAAAGGAGGAAGTTTTAATCATCTGAACAATCAACTAGTGGATAAAACAAGTCAAAGTACAAGTGCCCTTAACGACATCTTTTGTTTTTCTATACTGATTTGACAGAAACATTAGCTTGATTAAATAATGACACAACTTCACAATGTTGGCTTCAACTTCGTAGGATCCTAAAGGTGCGTTCACACGGTACAATTTGTCGCATAAAACTTGTGGCTTGCAATAAATTTTATCATGTGAACCCCTGAGTCTGTCCAACAAATGTTGCATACAACATGTTGCAAACGTGTTGCAAGGAATAGGACTTGCTCTATTTTCATCCAACAAGTTGCATGAACCTAGCCAATCAAAACGCGTAAACGTATCACGTGACGTTTTCACTTGTCTTTCGCGAAGATCTCTGCAATAAAAAATGGCGGTGTCAGCTCGATCAATAAAGAAAATCATTACCAAGATCAGACATCGAATCGGCTGTTGGATATAAACGTGTGCATGTTTGTTTATTGAATGTTCCAATCCAGTAATCAGGAAGGTATCTATGAAAAACATCCTGTAAATCAATCGTCGAACTGATTCTAGTGATGACGAGACTCGACCCTTGAAGTGTCTAAAACAAAGTACCTGTTTTGAAGTCACGCGAGATTACAAGTTGTATGCAACTGTTGCAACGTGTGAACGGTAAATTGTTTGCAACATCCTTTGTGCAAAACTGAGTTATTTGAACGTCTGTAAGAATTACTTACATTAGTCGAATAATAAAAAATAAACGCCAAAAACCATTTTATTTCTATTTCCGTGAGTACTTTAGTGAGGAGTATAAATTGTAGCTTTGGTGGCCTTATTACTCCTATTAGGGCCATTTTCATCTTCTTCTCCAGAAGCAAAAGGCCAAGAAAGCTGAAACATTGTGAATATACTCTTTGACTAGTGAGGATTATGATTTATAGCTTTTGTGGCCATGTGGCCCCTAATAAGGGCCTCAGGGGCCATACTATTTATTGAGCTTGCTGTGTGATTTTCTTCTTTGTGTTATCTAGTATGGTTTACTACCCGAGTTTATATATCATTATTGCTAGGAAAATGCTGTCAAACTACAGGTGGGGTCATGGGATCCGTGCTAATGTTTGCCTTGTTTTCAAATGGTGATTTATGTACCATTATTAGTTGCACATTTGCAATACATGCTGTCGTATTTTGACATGTTCGTCAATGAAATTATTATCAAGATTATAGAACAAAATTAATTGTACTATTAATCATAACTTTGACTTTCCAACATTATTTGGATCAGGAAGCCATGACCTGTCATCTAAAAAACACTTGGCCGTCAAAGTATAATTAAGAAAACACAGTCCTTATTTGTATTATTATATTATTTATATTTATCATTTTTATTTCCTTTCACGTCTGAGCAGTTCTTATTTCTATAATGCTTTCAATGTATATTGCAATGATTGGAATGCTGTTACCCTTTTAGGAAGTTTATGATAACATGCATGTTAAAATAATAATGATAGTATCAATGTGTACCGAATTTATTTGAACATTAATGACAGAAACTTTTCTTTCGATTTGACTTTCGCTAAAAGTTTGTTTTTCAAAACATATGTATCATGTCTGTGTAAGTTCAAATTGTATTTTGATGTTGAATAAAAATGCATGTTTATTAACTTGCGAGGGCTTGCCTGAGCAGAATCTATGTTACGAACGAGTCAGAGCTCTATTTTACTTATGCTCGCAAAGTAAAAGTATGCCATGTTTTCGCAATAAATATCTAAATACAATTGTCTAAATTTATCTAAATATATCTAAATTAACTATTTTGAAACATGGGCTATGACCGGTTTATAAATAGTTGAACAGGATCAATGCAAAATTAACAGTTCACTCCTGCAAGGATTTCGTATTGTCATTCTTTTCTATTCTTATTGTTCATCATTCTTATTTCGATTAATAATGTGACACTTTATAAAAAGAGAAGAGATTATTCCCAAAGGGCGAACGAACCAGAGCACTATTTTGCTTATGCTCTCAGGTAATTGTAAACATGTCAAATTACCATTGCCATTGTGCAATCTTGAAGAAATGATGCACTTTAAGATTGAAAAGGAGAAAGTTTTAATCATCTGAACAATCAAACGAACTAGTGGATAAAACAAGTCAAAGTACAAGTGCCCTTAACGACATCTTTTGTTTTTCTATACTGATTTGACAGAAACATTAGCTTGATTAAATAATGACACAACTTCACAATGTACAGTAGTGTGAATAAGTAACTATATCATGAACGAGTGTGCCATGCGTTGCCCACCAGTGACCCACCGGTGGGCAACGGGTGAGCCACGGGCGACCACTCGTTGCTCACTGGTGAGCAACCAGTGACCAACGGGTGTGTCACTGGTGTGCCGTCTGGCTGGATAATTGAGGGTGCGCCACGGACTTGTCAAAGTGAAGAAAACATACATAAAATCGCTTGGCAATGAGTATAGTGTTATAAGGATTACGTTGTGCTCTGTTGACTTGAAAGATCTTTGTACAATTTGATAAGTGTTCACGTTAACAGATATGTTGAACTTGTTGATTATTTTGATTTTGAACTTTCAAATTATCTTGACTTTGTAAAAAACTGACTTTGACGACATTAATATTTTGTAAAATGTAAACTATAAACAAACTTTGTGAAATATTCAGTTAGAAAGATATTTTGATTATAAGAAATATTGACTTTGAAAAAGTATTTTTATATAATTTGAAAAGTATTTTGATTTTGTGAAATATTGACTTTGAAACATTTCATGATTTTAAGAGATACTGAGTTTAAAAGACCTTTCCTTCTTTAGAAATATTGACTTTGAATATTTATTTTATTTTGTGCAATTTTGACTTAAAAAAACATTTGATTATGTTAAATATTTACTTTGAAGTGTACATTGGAATGTTGTGATTTGGTGGAATTTATACTTTAAAGTACGTTTTGATTTAGTGATATATTGACTCTGTCACATACATGGATTGGATTGGAGTGGATTTTATAAATTATTTACTTTGAAAGATATTTCCATTTTTGGGAATTTTTATTTTTGGATAGATATTTCGATATTTTGTTAAAACTTTTGATTGTATAAAATATCGACTTTGAAAAATATTTATGGTTTTCTTTAAAACATTGACTTTGATAAATCTGTAAAAAAGGAAATATACTGTAAAAGACATTTTGACTTTGTAGAGTATTGTCTTTAAAAGATTTTTGATTTCATTGGATACTGAGTCAAAAGTCATTTCGATATTCAGAAATGTTTACTTTGAAAGTGATATTTTCATTGACTGACATTTTGATTTTGTGGAATATTGATTTTAAAGGACATTTTGACTTTGCTTAATATTGAGTTTCTTATTATCTACTTTGAAAGTGTTCTTATTAATTTGAATTTGGTTTTGGATTGTGTAAAATATTGACTTTGAGACATATTTTGATTTTGTGAAATATTGACTTTGAATGATGTATTTATTTTCTCAATTATTTTCATTTTAAAGGAATTTTGATTTTGTTAAATATTAACTTTGAAATGTGTTTTCTGTTACTGTCTCATTTAGATAGAATATCTATCAATAGCAGTAAAGTACTACGACCTATCAGTTAGTGAAGGGTCATTTGTGGTTACATTAATCAATTTAGGATTTAATTTGGAATAGGCGGATATCCTCTCATAAGCTGAATACACTGCACCACTTGTCTTTGTACCTTGGTGGCGTGACCTAATATTACATAACCACGAGTCGCTCTGATCAAAAGACCTCTTAATTACGTGTAGCACCTCGTCAGAGAAATCACTAGACTAACTATATGTTTTACTAACGCCAGTCACGGAGTCCGATATCATTATATACTAGTACAAATTTCTACAACTTAAACCACAACTGTGACCGATCTCAAGAGTCAAATGTACGTTTTACGTCAACAAAGGCACAAAACATACGTTTACTATTACTTAGATTGAGACTTATTACAGAGTGAAGAGAAACTAGCAGACAGACAGGCAGATTATTAATTAAAGTCTCACCTCATTTTTTACATAAATTACATACGAGTTTAAGGTACAATATACAAGTGTAAAAAGTGAGCCATCCAAAAAAGGGTTATGAGAGACTAGTAAACGTAAATACATCAATAATAAAATAGCACATTATTTCTTAAAAAGTCAACCAGTTCTTCTCTGTAAAATGAGCTTGCATCAACAGTACTGAGATGCCGCGAGACCCAAAAGGAAAACTCGGAATACTTTCATTACCGAGGGTCAATCCAAAAGTCTTTGATTAAATATTCTAGTTAACAGTTTTTCAGATCAACTAATAAGAATTGTCCGACGATAATTCCCTGGAATATTGCTATCTCCTTCCTTGAATACTGGAATAATAACAGTAGATGGTCAACTTTGTCAAGAAAAACACCTGTTGATTAAATACAGTTCAAATTCCATGTAAAAGAGGCATATTTATCAAATTCAATTAAACTTTCATCTATTGTACAATCGGAGTGATTCATCACGCTTTTAACGACTAACATCCTGCTTATCTCAGCTGTCCTAATGTTTCATAAACTGTCTACCTTTCTAAGGCCATAAACATGCCAACGCACGGTCACCTGACTGCCTGTTGATTGCTAATTAAGTGGCTGATGATCACAAGTGTGATTGATCTGATTATGGCCTAATCCGTCGAAATATACAAATCTTCATGCTATGGTGGTTTTAGTGCTCTGTGGTCGGATGTCCACGGATGGGAGTGGGGCTGGTGGTTAAGGGGGGGGGGGGGGGGGAGGGCATGGGAGTATCAATGATTGTAATTTTTGTAATGGATTGAACGGAGTGTTCTTCTAGGGCGAATTTTGATTACAGTGCAAAGATGATTCCACCCCCCCCCCCCCCCAAATCGAAAATAAACACATGAAGTTTGTCCTTTTTCGTGCCGCTATCAACCGAACAAGTGAAACAGGTCTTGTAAAAAGAATAATCTAGGACGTTGCTATTCTAAATATTTACAAGTAGTTCATAAAGTAGAAACAATCAACCTCAAACAGCCGCTTCTTAAATTACTCTGTTTACACTGACAATTACTGACATTCAGGTTTCAACCTCTTACTTATAGTATAGTTTTTAACACATAACGTAAAATACATGGAGACACTGGCAATAATGTTTTAGGTATTTCGTAAAAATGTTTCATTTCCATATTGCAATATCATTACGTTTCATTACTCCTTCAATAATTAAATTAAAAATGAATAAGAGTCCATCAACGGATATCTTATTTTTGGTAACTTTTTATGTTATGTAAGTCAATTATGTTTCAAGACCACAATACCAATCAGTCGAATTCTTTTTCCTTGATAATAAAGAGTTTATATTGCTTGATAATTTTATCAGACTACATTTCACTTGTATTTTGATTTTCGGACTATAACCAACCTTCCAGTATGTCGAGTAGTTGAAATCTTCTTGTGTCATATGATCGTGTAAATCAATCTATTACCTAACATTTATCGCCGCTAGTGATGAACTTTATCTCACTCGTTCAGCCGGTATATATATATATCATGTTATATGCTTTGAAACGGTATAAAAATCTATACCGAAACGTCGCAACTGTCCAATAAAGAAGTTGTTCATCCATAGAATAACTCTTGTCTTCCTTATAACGTCAACTTCTAGAATGCCACTCAAACAGCATATTTCATTGTACACACCAAACAATAAAATTCATGATTAGGCTTTGAAACGGGTATTTATCATCTTACATATAAGAAATCTTTTGCTTGTTTGCTTGTTTGCCAATCCCGTTTTCTTTTTTTGGAAATAAAAATATGTTTAAACCATATAAGAAATCTCGAAGTTCTTACTGAAGAACTATCTAAATGTGTATAGTCCTACCAATCCTACTGTATAGATATGAGACAGTAGGGTTTTCAAATATTTTAATATTTTAGAAAACATTTGAAATTATTCCCGCATGAATAATTGACACTGATTTACTTCTGCAGATTTTCGCCTTGTCTGATAGATTTATACAAACGTTGCAGGTCGATCTGACAAGGATAATTGTATATTCTGTCAAACCTTTCTGGGAAGAAATTCATATTAATTCCCCATACAAACTATTAGCGCTGCATTTTCTACCCATTGAGTTTGGTCTGTAGGTCAGATAATGTATACAATTACACCGTTTAAGCATATCTTTAGACAAAGTTTGATATCCATGTTATTTTATGCTGTGTTGTTCATATATGTATACCTTAATGCAAATATTTTAGTATTTTACATTATGATATCTCTTTTGAATTACATATTGCACCGTGCATCGTAATTAGTTTTAACATGTACATAGTCTCGCATAACCTTTCTGTACGGATGGCTCTTCATTTTATAAATTAGTTTTATTCTTGGATGAAATTTAAGCGAAATGTTGAGGTGAGATTCAGATAAAGAATGTGTTTAAGCGCACAGAGTATTTAACAGTGAATGCTGCACTTTATAAATGCAATATTATTAATATTACCGTTGCACTGCACGATTTACAAAGGTTTATTGAACCTGATAGCTATTGTAAATTACAGCAATATGTTCTGATTTTTTACTTTTTGTTGTTTTTTGGGCCCAAATATGCTTTTGTAAAGAAAACATATCTCACTCATGAACTATTATGGACGGTATAAGTGTCACAATTTACATTATTTTAAAAAAAATCAAATGACACCTATATAGTTTCTTTAGTTGCAAGTAACAGAGACCAGGCGATACGTAATCTGGTTAGCACAGAGCACAACCTAACTTTATCTCGCTATAAGTTTTGAAAGGTGTATTCAGGAATTGCTCAACGTGATGTTATCTATATTCACATTTTGAGTATTATTGTGTGATTAACTGTAAGAGCGAGACTTGAACAGAGTTTTGTGTGTATACTTGTTTTACTTGTATCATTATTTCGGTACAATTTCTCCAGTCATTAGAAAACAGGGGATTTCTATAGCAATAAAATCAGTGACCGTGGCCATTGTCTGATGCTGTTAGGCGATGAATTGATCAAAGGCGCCGCCCCTTGTCAAGCTGCCCCTTTGCATTAGAGGTGTCACTTTTGATAAACGCTCATACCGAGATGTAGTAGTGTGTAGTACTCATGCGTGTCCGTAACATATTAGCAATAAGGTACTTTACAGTATATACATGTATATTGTTATTTCTATGAAGTGATGTAATTCGATGTAATTATCATATAACCGTAAAATGAATTCAATCTCCTTTGAGAGATCCTTTTGCAAATAAACATTCAGTAAGATTCAGTGAGATCAAATAGTATATAAATTGTCCTTGAAATAACACCTTTCACATGATTCAAATGTACATGGTCTACCAATTGAAGCGTATCAATTGTGGAACAAGCATTTGCAGATGATTGCATTAGACAATATGCTTTAGCGACGCTATGTTCGGTAGTGTATGGGTATTTTCGACATTCACGTTCCATGGCCATGTCTATGTTTACAGCTAATTATCGCACTTTTTGAACAATACCCTCTTTGTACAAGTTCTTCTTGCCATGTGAATTTAAAATGCTTTTTGATATCAAGTTTAATCTCATTCAAAGCAAATGGAAAAGTATCATTATTTTATATTAAAGTCGTGTATGTTAAATGATACACTCTAGTTTGTTCGATCTAAAAACAATTAATATTCAATGTATGGTTTTGTTTACTGTAAAGGGGCAGTAGCACGTTTTTTGATAATTCTATATTTCAAAATGTTCACTGATAATTGTAAGTTAATGCTAAACGTATTATTTTGACAGTGTCAAAAATCTCATTACACAAGCCAATCATCCATAGTCAGAGAACAAAATATGAAGATTCACATAAAATCCATTGGCAGCCATTTCGTGTGAACACCTTTAATTCATTTTGTGTAAGAAACAGAAATTGCATGGCTAAACTTTATGTTATATATTTGAATTATTACTGCTCCATTTAGTTTCAATACATTTACTTTCAATTGGCCAATTAATTTTCATTTTCCTGACATCACCTTCTGTCATGCTACTGTCCCTTTTAATGGACATCGTATGGCATTTGATAGTATGATTACAATAGACATATTTATATCATATCCAGAACTGATACAGGATGAAGTCATTACATCGATTGAACTTCAAAAAAACAATCTTTTTGGCAGTGAAGTGACGGAACTTGCTCACCAGAATAGGAGATCACGCTCATCACATATCACTTTTCCGTAACTGTTATCTGATGTATGGAGAAATGCAAATTCATGTATGTCAAATTATAATTGAAGATGTCATGCAATTTGTTGGTGTTGTTATATATCTTTCAAAGAGGTGAAACTATTCTACAATTAGCAACCCTTTAGTGGTTCATCCAAAAAATGAGTACGATACTCTATATTGAATGTAACATTAAAACACAAACAGGATTTAAGATATGTTTTACTAATTGGTGTATATGCATATAAACTATATAAACTATATGTTGACAACTCAATTAATGCATATGTCAATTAATCGTCTTTGACAGGAAAATCAATACTGCCATATTATTACCAGAAGGGGCGGATAACATCTATCTTGTACATTATCCGTATTTACACTGATTGATTGATCTCGATAAAACAGCAACACATACAGAACTTGATGGTACTTTACAAGACTATAAAGTTTGCGTCAATCCCGTCTAGGGAGATGAGCATTGTTCAGCGCTAAATAGTGTCGCCTGACCGGGCATTTACCCTTAGATAGGGTCCTGGTTTTGGGCCGTGAAGCAGACAGACTGATTGTTTATTAAAGTCTCATAAAAAGCATGTCGAGGGATTAAGAAGTAAATATGCATTTACCAGCAGGCCCGTGACACAATTTCCTGCCCGTTCTTCAAACATCAATTAACTGGGCTTATTAGACTATGGAGCGCAAACGTATCTAACACTACATTATCGTGAACATAAAACACTTTTTTAAATGTTTACATTAGGCATGGCTTCTCAATGTTAGAATTTCATAAAACATATATTATCTTCCGAAGGTAATATTCCACTAAATTATCATGTATTCAAAGTGATTATTTTGCTGAAGTCTATTGAATTTAGCATTTCAATAATTTTAATTTCTTAAAACTAAACTTTCAACAATTAAGAAAATGATCTTTTACAAACTTTTTCAAAGTCCTGTTTCGTCAAAGATGATATTCCACCAAAATCTATTTCTTTCACAGACACGATATCATGTTTGAGTTGAAGTTACATGTATATCTTCCAAAATTGACCTTTTTCAGAAAGTTGAATTCAGTCAGCCCAGCTGGATATGCTTCACGGCTCAACGACTGGGCCCCTTGTCGGCGTAACAGTCCACTCTAACGACACTAATTAGCTCAAAGTACCCTCATACCCCGACTGGGATGAAAGGATTAAGCTGTCTAGTCTACCGTAAAGTTCAGATTGTTTTATTGTTTCATTGTGTTCAGTCGGGTGTGAACAGGTGTGAATAAGGATATTAAACAGAGAACACAGAGACGTTATTTGGTAAATAACACCATTGATGTTGTTAAGTTCTGGGGACTTATCTATCTATAGTATATTGATGTATGAATACACATTCACTAATAACATGTATCTTGATTTGTTCACACGTGATGGGCGTGGTCTACTTTTCTGTTGAGCAAGTCCTGTCACTTCACAACTTAGTAAGATTGATTTATTGTAGTCAAATTGATATAATTTTGGGCCTTTTAAATTTTGAATATGATGTAAAATATTTATTTTGTGTTTCCATACGATGTGAGACAAAACGTTAAAAGAAGAAATCTCTTTGACCAGTTGATATATGATAACGGTTTGAACCCAAAAACATATGTAGCAAGAAAATAAACCATATTTGTAAACAAAACAGAATATGGCATATGTACATGTAAAATGTTACAATTATTAACATACGCAAGTTAAAATAACCATCATGATGATTTGTTTTAAAAACTGAAATATATTTTGAATAATAATTTTAGATTGCAGTTGAAATAATAATAATAAACGCAAATGAGAAGCATGGAATAGCGGGTGATTCAATCAGTAATAAACAAGGGCGTGGCTACATGAAAAATATTGGCCAATGGAAGCATTTACACATGTTTGGTCTTATTGCTACGCTTCAGTCGGTAGCGTATGTACATGTGAATCATTAGATAGTGTTATTTCAAGGTCAATCTATTTGATAATGATTACAGTCCTAGAATCTGATTACTTGTTTATATGCGTGAGGATCACATCCGTAGGTAATTCTAGATTCTGCTTTTATTGACGATAGGTCAAGAGAGACTGAATTCATTTGATGACGATGTGATTATTACATCAAACTACATCACTGAATCGAATACACAGGATATTACTGTTAAGGGACATGAATACCGTGTTGCTTAAATGAACGATGTGTATGTTATGACATAAGATCATTTCTGTGTAAACTTCAAACAACCCGTTATCTTAAAGATTTCTTTATTTTCCAAACCTTGTATCAGCCATTTCAACGGACCATTCATTCCTATCAAAGCCCACCGATTACTGCCTGTTATGAACACCAAATACGTGCGACTCTCGTCGGTATTTAGCTAAATATATCTTTCAATGTCAACAATTTCAAAATCGAAAGATTGAATAAGTCGAAGACTATTTTTCACCATGAACACAAATCACAATTTTCCAAAGTCAACAAACCATAACAACACATGTTCAAAGTTCACAAAACCAAAATATTACAAAAGTAATCATAACAGCATAACGAAATTATTTCCTGTCTTTCTAACTTTGATATTTCAAATCATTAATGATTCAAACGTAACATATTAGCAAAATTTTTTTATATCCTTAGCTTTTCAAAGTCAATATTTCCCCAAAGCCGAATTCTAATCCAAGTTATGTTTCACCAGATGTTAATACAATTATAAATAAATAATAGGTAATGAATTCACAACACAAACTTGATATACTTAACATTTCAAATGTACAATATTTCATAAAATTAACATATTATTAAAGTCAATAGATCTTCTTTATTCAACCTTTCACCAATATCAATATTTCCAAAGACAATATTTCATAAAAATAACAAATTACCAAAGTCATCATTTAACAAAAATAACATATCACCACATTATACCAAAATCTATAGATATTCTAAACTCAATATTTCACCAAATCAACATTTCACCAAAATCAACATAAGCTACGTTTTACTAAAGTCTAAAGATTTTCCTAAGTCAACATTTAAAAAAAAAATATTTCACCAAAGTCGACATGATTAACATATCACTAAAGTCAATAGATTTTTATTCAAACATTCACCAAATCATTATTTCATTAAAACCATTATATCTTTTAACGTTAAAACGCGAACATTTCACAAAATAAAACCTAAGTCAATATTTAAAAGATCGACATATCGCTAAAGACACTCTTTCATAAAATGAACACATCACCAAAGTCAACATTTTACAAAAAAACATTTCACCAAAGTCAAAATTTCACCTAAGTTGCGAATTACCAAAGTCTATGGATCTTCCTAAGTCAATATTTCACCAAAGCTGACATAATCAAAGTATCACCAAAGTCCAAAGATCTTCCTAAATCAACATTTCACAAATTCAACTTGCAATCAATTTCAATATTTTACAAAACCAATATCTCTAAAGTCAATATTTCACAAAACCAACTTACCAAAGTCAATATTTCACAAAATTAACAAATCACCAAAGACAATATTTTATTAAATGAGTCGAACATATCACCAAAGTCAACATTTCACATAATTTACTTATCATCAAAGTCAATATATCTTCCTAAGTTAACATTTCATCAAATCAACATTTTACCAAAGTCAACATAATCAATTAATCCCACTACTCTACAGATCTTCCTAAGTCAACATTTCACCAAAGTCTATAGATCTTCTAAGTCAACTTTTCACAAAATCAACATATCACCAAAAACAATATTTCACAAAATTAACCTCTCATCAAAGTCAACATTTCACATAATCGACATGCCACCAATATCAAAAGATCTTCTTCAGTCAACATTTCACCAAATAATCATTTCACCAAAGTCAACATTTTTATAAGTCAACAAAATCAATATATGTGAAGTCAACATTTTCCAAAACAACATATCACCAAAGTCAATATTTCACAAAATGAACATATCACCAAAATCATCATTGTCACCAAAGTCAACATTTAATAAAATCGTCATACTACCCATTGCATCATTTGATGTCAACATTTCGGGAGGGGATATTTCCACTATATCCAACTGACTAATAACTTCTCTTATTGAAGGGAAGTAACTCCTCACTTTGATGACCAGAGACTCGGTTATCCGTTAAGGTCGACCACGCGTGAGCCACTGGTGGCCAACCCGTCAGACACTGGTTGCTCACTGGTTACACACGCATCGTCTGGCATGGCCAACGCGTGAGTGACTGGTGTGACCACCCGTGTCACACGCGTGAGGGGTATAGGAACTATTTCACACTACTGTAGGCTTCAACTTCGTAGGATCCTCAGGATCTGCAGCTTAAGTTGATTCAAATCAATTGCAAGGATAATCAATAAAACAATTTTTATTTAGAATTATCGATTGACTTTTGTGCTTTCTTTCAACAAAGCATGTTTGTTGCAATCATAAAAAATTGTTAACATTGCTGTTATATGAAACAATAATAAGTTGCCTTGGGGTTCTTTATTTCTGTTATTTTTCTTCAAATTGAACGACTGAGCAAAACTGATGTGTAAAGAAAACAAGAGAATTTCCCTCGGGTCACTATGAATGAATTAGAAGGCTAATCGCAAGCGTTTTTTTGAAAGATACATCGTGTCCTTAAGCTCTTTGGCAATTCTACGAATATTATTTTTAATGAAGTTATATTCGCACTGTGATTAAGACAGTTGTATTTTTATAAAAGTTTAAAGCAAAATATTACATTCGAAAATGACATCAACTGCATGATATCGATATCCAAATTTAAATTATTAAATTTTATTAAAGTTACAAATGGAATGGACATGTATAATTTCTACTCTTTAGTTAAGATATCCAAATCGATTTCGTGCCATAATTTGAAACTCATATGTATAAAACTGCTTGTATTACGTTATTCCGAATCAGGTGTTTAAACTTGATTTATTGAATTATCATTTTCAGAAAATGCAAAAATCTTGTTAACGTAACGAAGATACGTAAACAAATCGGCTATAGACAACAACAGGCGCGTGTCAGTAAGTTAAACATACTTTTCAAAAGACGAACAAGATGTTTTTTAAACACTGATTCATCCGGATATCAGTAAATTGTAAATTTATATTTTTGTGTCAAAATGTACCTGAGACATTTCTGAAATATCTATCCAATCATTAGTTATGGCCAAAGTTTTCAAAAGATGCTAGCTGCGCCAAGATCAAGAGGTAAAAAATAATTACCTCACCTGAAAGATATAATCATAGATGCACATGTGAAATATCACAGATCTACCCCAAGCAATGAAAAGATGTTTTGTGACAAACAGACTGATAGACAGACAGACGGACAGGGCAAACATTTTATACCCCAAGAATCTCCGATTCGGGGGCATAAAAACATGAATACTAGGTTGATTGTGAAAGAGGGGTCATATAACTGTAAATTTATGTCAGGATATCGGCTTTAGAATGTTTATAAGGCATTTACTGATAATATGGATAACAATTGGCATTTTGGATGATTATTTAAAAAATTAAAGAATTTATTCTAACGCAACACAAGATTTTACTCTTTGTCCCTCAAACAATTTCTGTTTTCTAAAGGTTCTATTTAAATATTTCATGGAGTGCAACATCCATCTGGAAAAAAACCAGAAATATGGCGGACAAGACCATCCTACACAATGTCATGTTACAACTGCTTACTCAACAAAAGTTTGTTTCATTAATTTCGAACTCAGTACATATCATATAATAAAATGCAGTGTTTAGTTCGTCTCAGTTAAACAAAGTATTATTTCCCAAAGACTACGATTTCTGTAGTATTGCAGTTAAATATTTTTGTATCACCAATGTTAAACTCAAGCTTATTGAACTACACACTTACATGTATTTTGTCATATATGGGGTCCATTAAGCAAAACACATTTAGTAAATGATATTGTCATTCTGAAATATATTATTGTAAAAACTTAAGTTTCATCACAATGTTTTAAAAATAAAATTTTCCCCGAAATGTATTCACTTAAAGAGATATTGCAGAAATGAGAAAATTAAAAATGTTTGACACACTTCACTTATTTTACCTGAATGGGTTTTGGCATACCGGGGTCGAAATTAGTCCCATTGGGGTACTAGCCATTCGGACTAGTGCATTCATGTAAGCACTAGCCCAAACATATTCTGACTAGCCAAATACACCGATATAATCGTATTTTCTTTAAATTCAAGTAGTCCTTCGGACTACCAATGATTGCACTTCAATAGCTCAGCATCTTTTTCACTAGCCATGGGCTACCGGGCTAGTGCTTATTTCAAACCCTGAATATGTAATGAAAATAGGTTCTAAGTAATCAAACGATTTAAAAAATATAGTCTTCATGACAAAAATAGTTACCAATAATAGAATGTATTGTAATGTAAAAAAAGTAAAAATGATCGATTATTTCACTAACTTATCCACCTTCGTACAACCGCTCACTCCCTCAAAGATGACACCACTGTTCTGAATTACTCATGATCTTTATTGGTCATATGTGGTTTATAGTAACTGATTTATTATATATATCTAATACACAACATAAGTACCTGACAATAAACAACGCAACGACCAGATAATCCTTACATTTTGGTTTAAGTCGTGCCAAAGTTTCTATACTTAACATCACCCGGATACATCCGTGGATTTTGTATGAAAAAATATCAGTCTTTTTCTGCAATCATCCACCTTGTCTAAGTAAATTGAATAAACCTTCCCCATTTCTAGTGTTTTCTATCAATTACACACTCGTCTGCAATTAATCTCTATATGCTCGAGACATAAACTGTACACTCCAGAAAATAACATTTAGTTCTCAAGACAAGTGCAACCTGGCATGCCATTCAAAATATGAGATACCGTGAAAGACACAACATACCTATTACTTTGTCTATACCACCTACTATAAAACCCTATAATTGTTCGCCTACTTTCTTTATAATTGTTTCTCTTACATAGACATTAAGAAGACAGAGATGAGCTAACAACATTTCACATACTAAGGCAGTAGCACGTTTTTTGATAATTTTGTATTTAAAATTTTTCACTGATAATTGTAAGTTAATACTAAATGTATTATTTTGATAGTGTCAACAATCTCATTACACAAGCCAATCATCCATAGGCAGAGGACAAAGTATGAAGATTCACATAAAATCCATTGGCGACCATTTTGTGTGAACACTTTTCATTCATTTTGTATAAGAACAAGAAATTGCATGGCTAAACTTTACATTTTATATTTGAATTATACCTGCTCCATTTAGTTTACATATGTTGTCTTTCATTTGGAACCCTTATTTTTCATTTTCCTGATATCACCTTATATTTCCCCTAAAAATGCTACTGCCCCTTTAATGTCATGCTATCCAAAGAACCATTTAAACACTGCTCATTGCAGGGTACAGAGCCATGAGATCTCCAAGATGTAGCATTATAATCCAACTAATAATTGTGACATGCTCTATTCAATTCGGCAGTTTGTGTATATTTGTATTTCCAATTATCATCACTTTATATCAGAACGATCTTTATATGGTCACCTTACTTTAATTTACCCTCTTATTTAAGAGGCTTTCGTGTGTTCGATAATCGAAGATTGTGCAAAGTCTTAAGAATGAGCTTTTTCTGTTAATCATGTGTTAATGTGTTAATGAAAAACTTTACCAAGTAGTGTAAATAAGGGAACTCTCTCAGTGAAATCCGATAAGGGTTTCACTGATTAAATGTTCATAAAAAGTCAAGATCAATTGAATTTTAAGAAATGAAAATAAAAACATTTGTTTTCTGGAAATGATACGATAAAAAGTCACAATTGTGAATTTGGATTGTTTGTTCCGCCAGGAGGTTTTAAATGTCTGTCCGTTCGGCTGAGTACAAGGGGCCAGTTTTTCTCAGAAAATGTTTATAATAAAACAACCAAATTTGCTGCTTGAATTCAGGGTATCAATACGTTTATGGACTTCAAAACTCGGAAGTATGAAATATCGTTACGGAGACCTGACACTTGTTCCGTGATTTGTTACTCTGATTTAGGTAAGTGTTGTGAGCTATGATGTACATCAATTCGATGAGGGATGATTTGTTACTCTGATTTAGGTAAGTGTTGTGAGCTATGATGTACATCAATTCGATGAGGGATGATTTGTTACTCTGATTTAGGTAAGTGTTGTGAGCTATGATGTACATCAATTCGATGAGGGATGATTTGTTACTCTGATGTAGGTAAGTGTTGTGAGCTATGATGTACATCAATTCGATGAGGGATGATTTGTTACTCTGATGTAGGTAAGTGTTGTGAGCTATGATGTACATCAATTCGATGAGGGATGATTTGTTACTCTGATTTAGGTAAGTGTTGTGAGCTATGATGTACATCAATTCGATGAGGGATGATTTGTTACTCTGATTTAGGTAAGTGTTGTGAGCTATGATGTACATAAATTCGATGAGGGATGATTTGTTACTCTGATTTAGGTAAGTGTTGTGAGCTATGATGTACATCAATTCGATGAGGGATGATTTGTTACTCTGATTTAGGTAAGTGTTGTGAGCTATGATGTACATCAATTCGATGAGGGATGATTTGTTACTCTGATTTAGGTAAGTGTTGTGAGCTATGATGTACATCAATTCGATGAGGGATGATTTGTTACTCTGATTTAGGTAAGTGTTGTGAGCTATGATGTACATCAATTCGATTAGGGATGATTTGTTACTCTGATTTAGGTAAGTGTTGTGAGCTATGATGTACATCAATTCGATGAGGGATGTTGCTGACTACGTACATCGTCTTAACTCAGACATTATACTCTCTGCCGAAAGATGTCTGGTGAGATACAATTATCAGAGCACTCTACAACATAATTTAAAGGCTAGTTGAGCATATGTTTTACCTTTAAAAGCCAATACGATAAAATAAGTAATTGATAATAAACAATTCTTTGAAATTCCATTACTTTCTGTGTTTCCGTTCTGATTCGGGCTTACTTGATCAAACACTTTATGTATCGTTGATAATTCATGTCCTCCTAGACTAACATTAAGTTTCAGAAGTATTTTCTTATATCAATATATACAATATTTTAAAACAATTCATGTATTATAACAAAATGGAGCCCAGAAGATGCTTTAACTTCACATATAAAGCTGAGTGACCTAGACTAGCTGTACATTTCTAGACTGGGTTGGTCATCGTATAATATTTTTGCTTTAGGGTCTGGATGACAGACTAATGTCGTTCCGCCTTCTATATATATATATATATACTGTAACTAATATGAAATCATGTTGACGTCGCATTTACTATATATATTTTCAGTGGTATGCATATGACGTCATGAATTACGTCCCTGGCCATTGTTAACGCTATACCATTAGCAACACACTGTATAAGTTACCCTGATGATCACTATGTTGTGAAACCGGTTGGTAATGACCTTATATGAAGACCAATCTTCAGTTTGTTATTTTTAAAGAATATATATAAAAGCAGTTTGTCTACAATATCATGTCTTTTGGTCACTACAATATTGTTTCATGCCTGAGGTAATTATCAATCAAGGATAATTGCCTCAGGCATGAAACAATATTGTAGTGACCAAAAGACATGATATTGTAGACAAACTGCTTTTTGTTTCCTACATATTATTCCGCTCCATTTTACAAATGTTGAGCACTGTCCCATTTTTTTACAAAGCCAAATCACACATAAGTGGTTTTTGTTTTTTGTTTATATTTATATATATATAAATATATATATATGTTTTGTGATACTTTCAAGAAACCCGAGTCTGAAAATAAATTCTATGCTGGGGAAATAACAAGTTATAGGTCTCTATCATGATACTTAATTTTTTTAGTTATATTACTAAAATCTTCTTACATTTTCAGTTTTTCCACTGCGAATGAACACAACATTTAATGATGGATAAACGATCAGTTCAGAATTTTCAGGTGTTTCAAAAAGAATTAAAATACGATCCATGGCCAATGTTTGAAGGGTTTAGATGAGTGAAAACTAATGAACGGACAGTATTGGTTCTTTGATAAAGTTTTATGGGGAAAGCAACTTAAACATATTTTGGAGACATTTTTTACAAGAGGAACAAGGGCTGCTCTGTTTCAGACCATAAATGGTCTAAAACTGGAGAATACCCCCTAAAATACCATGAACTTCAATTCTTATTATTATTATTAGTTTCTGTTCTTGAATTAATATTGTATGGGAACAATTCTTTGCTCGTGAGTAAATTCATACATTTTTCTCAGAAACAAAGCACGAATACAATAATTGCCGAAAAAGATTACTTTGGTTTCACCAAATATTTACTGAGATTTTGATAAGAATTTCGCGTATCATACCCTTGGGATGTGTTCATGTGATGCACTTCATAAATATAATATCAATGTGTCTGGTTTCTTCTTATATATAATTAGGAACATCTATTTGCACAGATGACAAGTTTCGTTTACAATCCTTGGGGTATAGATTTCAATTTCTGAAGATTAACAGAGTGAAAGTGCACAAACATTAATCATTTACATTTGTCTATGTACTCTTTATATTATATGCTATTCTGTTTCACTGCATTGCAGCATATTATGTTTTATTGTGATTGGCTCGTTTGTGGAAGAAGCATACTTATCAACATCCTGTTTCAGGGTACGAACGTTATGCTAACTCCACTAATCTGTACCCTGGGCTCAGAAGCTAGATTCGCCCGCTCGGCCCGACTTGGGATATAGCCAATCAAATCATTTCTCGTTGAGATTTTATTGAGACGGTGACGAGAAAATGATTTGATTGCCTTTATTCCAAGTCGGGCCGCGCGAGCAAATCTAGCTTCTTTACCCAGGGTACAGATAAGTGGAGTTAACGTAACGTTCGTACCCTGAGACAGGATGACTTTTCAATGCAATTAGATGACAAAGACATACCTGTAGCGTTCTTGTTCTAGATATGTACTTTCTATCGTTCTGTGATTGAAGGCTATTATTTAGGTTACATGGGGCCTCGTCACACTAAACTATACGCGTTCTGTAATTGGAACTGGTACATTCGAAAGTTATGTTTAAATTGGTTTTGTTTTTTAAATGTTATTTTTTTTTTGACAAGTGACCCAAATTGCTGATACAGAAAAGACGGCACACAGTGAGCATATTTATCATTTTGTACAGGCAGATTTCTTTTCAAAAACAGAGATAAAAACATAATCTCACATCTTTAAAAACAAATTCTTACAAATATAAACTACCACAATCTTGAGCAATCCAAACGTATGATAAGCTGGTCAAAAATAAAAGCATTCGAACACGTGAGAACCAACAGTCTTTCCCCTGTTCATCAAACTGTTTCATCATTTCATAAGTCGCCCTTGGATATCTAGACCTTTCCATACACAATATTCTACACCAATAACTTATGCAACGACTGTAATAATTAACACACAAATAACTGCTACCTGTATCACCAAAGATAGGCAAGGCACCTCTTCAGACAAGTAAAGAAGCGAGCAGAGCTCACTTACCCCCGCCCCCCACTTTGTGGTAAATAGTAAAACTGACTAATATTGGTTTAAGTTGTATGGTAGTTGGTATACAGTAAGTGTTTGTGTAAATCTTCTTTCAACTGAAACCCTAATACCAAATTCATTAATAGGTTTTATAATTAAAAGGATTCATCTAGGGATAATGGTTGATCTGTTTCAAATTTAAGGTAGTTATCATGAATATTCTACGATAAGAACTGAGGACAAAATTATTTTTGTTGAGTCATTTTGTAAGTCATGTTTCTCAAAGAAACCACAGAAAAGAAAATGCATATATCGTTTAACTCTCACAAGGCATATCCAGCATTTGCGATTGACATATGTAGCAAATTTGGTGAAGCTGAGATGTATAATATGATAATATAATCACTTTTTAGTCATATATCCACAGAAACTGCAAACAATAAAAATAATTTGTTGGTCTTACCCTCAATAGGCACATCAAGGGATCATGGTTGATAAGTGTATGAAGTTTGGTGAAGCTACGAAGTATAGTTTGGGAGATATGCTCCGGACAAACTTTTGTGACGGACAGACAGACAGACAGACGGATGGACGGAATGAACGCTATAAACCATCGCTTACGCTGTAAGACGGGGGTATTAAAAGAGAGCAATTGGCTCTGCAGCTCATCGGGTATTTTGGTTCAGGATGTGGCAAATGTGGTTCCCCGCTTAGTAAGGGCAACAGGGTCACCAAATTTAGAATCAATAATCATCCTTTTCTAAATTAGGAGTCTGCACACAAAGTTTCAGCTTTCTAGGTCTGATGCTTCTTGAGAAAAAAATGAAAATAGGTTTTAATGGTGTGGCCCCTTAGGCCTTTATCATGGGTCACAGGGTCACCAAAGCCATAAATTATAATTCTCACTAGTCAAGGAGTATGTGCACAAAGTTTCAGCTTTCTATGCCTTATCCTTCTTGAGAAGACGATGAAAATAGGTCTTATTAGGGACCACAGGGTCATCAAAGTTAAAATTGATAATCCTCACCACCCAAAGTTTCAGCTTTCTACACCTTTTGGTTCTGGACAAGAAATAAAAAATAGAGCCATGGGCTCTGTAGCTCATCAGACTTTTGATGGAAAAAGGTTTTGACCCCTGTGACCCCATTTACAAGTTTGAATCCCCATTGGCCAAGGAGTCTACACACAACTTTTTAGCTCTCTAGACCATTTGGAACTGGAGAAGATAAAAATAGGTTTTGAAGGTTGTGACCCCTGTGACCCCAATTGGGGTCAAAGGGGTAACCAAACCTAAAATTTAGAATCCTCATTGGCCAAGGAGTCTACACACAACTTTTTAGCACTCTAGAACTTTTGGAACTGGAGAAGATGGAGTAAAATAGGTTTTTAAGGTTTTGACCCCTGTGACCCCAATTGGGGTCAAAGGGTAACCAAACCTAAAATTTAGAATCCTCATTTGCCAAGGAGTCTACACACAACTTTTCAGCTCTCTAGACCTTTTGGAACTGGAGAAGAAGATGAAAATAGTTTTTTAAGGTTTTGACCCCTGTGACCCCAATTGGGGTCATGAGGTCATGAAATCTACAATTTAGAATCCCCACTGGCCAAGGAGTCTACACACAACTTTTTAGCTCTCTAGACCTTTTGGAACTGGAGAAGAAGATGAAAATAGGTTTTTAAGGTTTTGACCCCTGTGACCCCAATTGGGGTCATGAGGTCATGAAATCTACAATTTAGAATCCTCATTGGCCAAGGAGTCTACACACAACTTTTCAGGTCTCTAGACATTTTGGAACTGGAGAAGAAGATGAAAATAGTTTTTTAAGGTTTTGACCCCTGTGACCCCAATTGGGGTCATGAGGTCATGAAATCTACAATTTAGAATCCCCATTGGCCAAGGAGTATACACACAACTTTTAAGCTCTCTAGACCTTTTGGAACTGGAGAAGAAGATGAAAATAGGTTTTTAAGGTTTTGACCCCTATGACCCCAATTGGGGTCATGAGGTCATGAAATCTACAATTTAGAATCCTCATTGGCTAAGGAGTCTACACACAACTTTTCAGCTCTCTAGACCTTTTGGAACTGGAGAAGAAGATGAAAATAGGTTTTTAAGGTTTTGACCCCTGTGACCCCATTTGGGGTCATGAGGTCATGAAATCTACAATTTAGAATCCCCAATTGCCAAGGAGTCTCCACATCAAATTTGAGCTCTCTAGAATCATTGGTTCTGGAGGAGAAGTCGAAAATGTGAAAAGTTTACGGATGGACGGACGGACGGACGGATGGACGGACGGACGGACGGACGCCGGACGCCATGCCATGCCATAAGCCCATCGGGTCTTTCAGACCTGATGAGCTAAAAATGCACAACGTTTATGGACAAACGGATGGACGGACGCCGGACACCATGTCCTGCCACAAGCCCGTCTGGCTTGTCAGACCAGATGAGATAAAAAGCAGTTAGAAAACTTTTCTATTGACTAACTAAAGGAATGACCATGGATATCTGATTAATACTAAAGAATATGAGCAATTTTAGATTCAAAATATTTCGATGACAGTATGAAAGGGTAGCGACTAGACCAAATTAATCTTGAAGAAAATACGTTTCTTGAATACTCATAATACCAAATACACTTAACTTCTGTACCAGCATATATCCACCGTTCTGTGCTTTCAAAAATCCACCTTCCTTACACACTTATAAATTTTACTTATCCCAAAATACCTACAATCATTTTTTCATGCAAACCTTATCGTGGCAAGCAAATTTTCTTTGCAGACTTAACTATATCAAATGAGCAAGATCATCAGCAAATATTAACAACAAAATATCTTGTATATTTTCTAGAACTAATATTCCCTAAAACTTATCTTTTCAAATTCAGACACCATCTCATTAATGCAGATGATAAAAAGGTTGGGCTTTTTTGTTTGACTACAGCCTAATCCCCAAACAATATATATATAAAACAAACTCGACTCACGTGAAAGAAGAAACGGGATATGTTTGCACATGTAATGGGAATCTGTGATGAGAATATCATATTGCTATTCCGCCTGATAAAATACTATCATCAGCTTTACGAAACTCTTGCCGAACTCTCAAAAAGGATATAACTATCAATTTGAAACATCTGATCAATGAATTTTAAAATGCAAAACACAATGGCTGAGGGGGAACTTTGATTAAAAAATAAATACCTGTTGTAATGTTTTACTTACATGAAATCTCATAATTGTCCTTGAATACATATATACTGAGATGCACTAATTAGGAAGTCAAGGACTTTGATTGAATGTAGAGGCGCCACCATTTGCAAATTTGTTATAGATTGGACCTTTTGTTACTTAAATATAATCTTTGGTATGTTACTAGGTTGACCACGTAACAGTGAGATAGATTTTCCGAAAAGAAAGACCAACTACGATTCCGTCATTCTCACCCGGATATTTTCCGATACTATACTCCAGATTGATTGTTTGCTGGTCCTGCGTCTCTCATTAGTCAATAGTGGCACCTTATAAGGAGGAGAAGAGTTTTCGTTTGCTGATGGTGATGGAATTCTTTTCCGTAAGGGGAACCTGTCAGAAACCAAGGGACTGGTTCATTAGAACAGGGAATGGACATATTTGATCAACCTCCGTGAGAAGAGAACGCTAATATCCGTAAGTAAACCCTTCTTCCCCCGCAGAGGCAGATCAAGTCAAGAAATGTTGATACAGCCTCTGTTCTATTACCCCGACTTTGTGAGATACAATGGGAGATGCCTGATTGGAGGCAATCAAAGTTAGTTATGCAATCAGCGACGCTTTTCCGAAATCATAATTATAGCTAAATGATGGCAAGGGTATTGTGACATGAACCACCCTTTCCATGAGAGAAGCGTTGTTATTTGATAAAGAAATTAAAATGGATTGTGTGCAGTTTTTTTTCACCAGGGGAAACTGCCGGAACCCACGGATTTCGGCGGATTGTAACAGAAGCTGTATCAACATTTTATGACTTGATCTGCCTCTGTGGGGAGAGATTGGGATTCCTTATGAGATAGATTTTCCGAAAATTCTATATACAATGTTCTTATGGGATATTTAAAAATCTGCCATTTTGCTTTTTAATAGACAGTGTTGATTGGTTGAGACTGTTGTTGAAATGACAACTATATGCAATAAAAACTAGCTATAGCGACGGTTTGCCATGATTCTGTAGATTAATTTTGGAACGGCAGAAAGGCAGTAATTTTTTTTCTCAAAATTTGCTGAAATTCTTTCTATAATACTGTTGATTTACTAATTATCAAAGGGAAATCACATGTGTCCAAATCAAATGACCAATGAACAGAGCTGTAGCCAAACATGTATTACGCCATCATGTGGTTAATTTGGCACATTAAACTGTGGAATATTATTTAATGTAATATTAAAATAGAAATAATATTTTCAATTCAAGACGCTCATAAATGTTAACAGACTCAATCAAAAACATCTTCATATGGAGAAGAGTCTCCATTTATTCCAGATAAGAGCATCATTTCGCATTCAATATTCGCAGAATCCATTTTTTTTATACCAACGCGATTTAATTTCACGTTGGGCTCGCCTGGCGAATTAAAAGTAAAGTACGATGGTGACATTGAAATAAAACTTATGTTTACTAAAAGGTAGAGCATTTACGACACGTTACAAGTCATACTTAACGATGTCAGTAAATAACGTTGAAAACATGTATTTATAATCAGAGCCACTGAAAATACCGCGTGCCATATTTAGAATTTGACAAACAGACAGACATGACTTGATCTACCTCTGTGGGAAGAGAATACTAATTTTAAGAGATACCAACATCTTAATGTCCAACCGTTTTCAGCTTATCTGGGAGTCATATGAATAGGTGCAGAATCCGCTCCATGGCGTCACTAATATAGTCGCTGCCATCGAAAGGTTTCCGAATGAGAAAACTCTACCACTTGGCGTGCAACCAACATGCGCTGTAGCGCTCAAGAGAGTACTACACTCGTAGCACAACTAAATTAAGAGTTCGGGAAGCAAAAATATTTTAAACATGTTAGTGTCCTTTGCATTATCAGAACATTTGACATTTGTCAACCATTTTCAAATACAATAGAACACGGATATAGCGAACAATCGGATATAGTGAACACATTTTTAAGTCCCATCAAAAGCCCTATATATGACAGCTAAACGCGAGTAGCGAACACCGGATATAGCGCACTAAATTCATTGGTCCCTTGGAGTTCCTTATATCCGTTTTCTACTGTATCCTGAATTACTATGTTTCAAACAAAAACATTGTCTTTTTGTCAAATCTATACGATTAACGTTTATTGTACACTCTCGAAACGATATATGAGCATGTAAACTAAGCCTATCGTTCAAGGTTATCCATGACGTCAATTCGATTGATATCCTTAATCCGGACAGCAATCACGCAGGTGCTGAAGGCGGGCGAACAACAGAAGAGGTTTTGGGGTGAAGGCCTAAAAGTTGATCAAATTTTCCTAAAAACTAGTATCAATTAATTTATATTGATCTATTAACATTCTCTCGTTAACTCTAATTCTTGTTCAAATAAGTCTACAAACTGTATATCTACTTCGGACAGACATTGATCTGTGAAATATCTATACATTTTTTATCGTATCAGAGTTAAACACAATTTAATTCTTAAATTTGTTAATACATTATCTGAATAAAAAGTTATATGTCACTAAATTGAAAGCTTTCTTTGTAAGTGGATTTTCGTTTACAATCTCCTTGTAAGAATAAGGCTCCCTCGCCTATTTATTGACTGCACAACACTTCAGGTGTATATGTGATATGAAGCACTAACCCACATGTGCTTCAAACATCAAGTAATTGCAAACTTCCTGTGAAGAATTTTCTGTGAAATATGACAAGAATCTCCCATGGCCGGAGGTAAAATTAAATGCTTTGATCAAGGACATCTTTAACTTTGAAGAGTACTATTTCAATTTGACAGGATGAAGTTGAACTATGACATAAATAATTGACATCTTATGGTTTATTCAATTTTATTCTGAACTTCAAACACAAAGCAGATTTCATATTTAATAATGGTCTCCTGATCCGCGCATGGTTTTGAGTTAACACCTGATTAAGAAGAGATTATTGTGCACAGCTACGATATTGTTCTATCAGCATTTCTCCTTGCCATAAATAAGATTTCATTGCTACTGTTCTTTAGAGGATTTAATATGTCAATATCTTCCCGTTATTTCTCTAATCCTTTAAATCACCTGATCTCCTCGATCTTAAGCTTTAAAATACAATCAGTGACGTAAATGGTGAGCGGGTTTGTTCCTGTCGAATAGACCAAGTTTATATAAACGATGTATCATAATTTTTAAATCGTAATCTTTATTTGATTCCCGGTGAAGTAATGGTATCAATAATCGAAAATAAATTGTGTTTTTTAGACACATGTAAAAACATATTTGACTAATTACTCAATAATCTAGCGTTATCGAACGATGTTCTGACGTTATGAATCTTCGACTCAAATCTAAAAAGTAACAAATCATTACTTTAACTGATTTATTTTCCAATAAAATTGAAAAGTCGGTCATCGTTTTCAAGTTCTTATTTCAACTAACTTAGAATTCCGAAGTTGCGGATAAGCAAACGACAATATTTCAATTATCATAATGCATTTCAATGAAATTTCCTGTTTAATCATGTTTTAAAACGGTTATTTCACAGGAAGTTTGTGATGTTGTCCTTGTCTGAATCCCTAATAAATGTCAAGGCTATTATCTTGAGGGCCTTGAAGAGTTATCCAATCAACAGCGTCTTCAAACAAATATAACAGTCTTCCTACTGACAGCTGATACAGACATAACAGTCATAAACTATCTTTAACAACCAATTAGCCGAGAGTGAAGTGCTGCACGGCGGAAGTAATAACACCTATCTGACAAAGTCAATGAACTGACCGGCGAAATAAAGTAGACATTTCAGTTGAGTTTATGATGTGTCAAATATATATATATATACAATAAATTGAAATATTTCGAGTTTTCTTATGTCGTATTCTCAAACTGATAATAATAACAAGAGTTGCTATTTCCATCAGATAATACAGATAGCGTTGTTTTGTTTTATTTGAATTAAAAAAATGAAATTTTACTTTATAATTATTTAATGAATCAATTTACATATTTGTTGATATTTGACACAAATGATTATCAACAAAAAAGACATATCATATGTGAAAATCAATGAACAGGCATATTTTTTAACATATTGACAATATTTCAAACGTAGGGGTCATGATATTGGAAATGTTATTTCTTACTCCTGCCTACAATAAACAATTTTGTAAAAGAAAATATCAAGCAGATACCAATGATTTTGTTCACACTTCTGCAAATATCGGTTATTATTAACATGCCACACCTTGTATACTTTCTTTTGCCAGGCGGTTTAGAATATTACCACTTTTATGCGCTGTAATCAATGAAATAAATGATAGAATGATAATTGGGCAATGTATGTTAAATAGTTAACAAGGTTATTAAAAACGTTGCTGTAGGTTGGAAACAATGTGGGGTTATAATGAATGAAGTCACAATTTTGAATGCAGTGGTCCATTTAATGTCATCATGCAGAATTTAAACCGTGCAATTCATTAAGACATTTTAATCTGCACTTTAATCATGTGCTATCATAATTTTCTATATTTTGGAGTGTATTATTCAGACATGGCTCATAACTCGCTCACCGCCGAAACTCCCGTTCGCAAATTCTTAAAAAAACCAAATCTTTAGAAGTGTTAATCAAGACCTATGCTCATTTATCAGTGTTTGATGTTATTATAATTGATGCATGGATCTAAAATTATTTATCTTTTAGCCCCGAACGAAACATAATTAAATCACTTCGATCACAAACCCAGTGTCTTTTTGAAGTTCCAACGTTTAACTTGTCAACTTTTGGAGGAAAATCGTTTCCCGTTCTTGCTTCAAAATTATGGAATGAACTGCCCCATGACTTAAAACATTTTCCATTATATGATTCATTCAAATCCCAGCTCAAGACCCATTTGTTCAGACATTTTTATAACATTTAGTTTGTAAGCGCTTTGGGCATGCACTGGGTGTATGGAGGATAGCGCTATAGAAGAACACATTATTATTATTATTAAATACTTAGGAATCGACAGATCGTCATGTAATGATGATTACCCTTGCCAAAGTTCAGCAACATCAAATGATCAGCATTTCATTTAGCAATTTTTATAGATGACATTTTAAACTTTCATCATTTATACAATGTTGCGCAAGAGAAAAAGCTTTTGGTTCAAAAGAGTCCATGCTTATTTTCACTCATTTGGCAGAATAATATACAGTTTCAACTTGAAATAAGAAGTTGACTATTATGGAAAGTACGCCTTCTCATTCCGCCAGGACAGTGCACAGGCCCCCGGGTCATTGAGCAATCATCCCTTTAAAAAAAAAAAAAAGGTGACCCCGAGATTTGACAGCCTTCGTAGATACATAATATTAACATTATGTATCTACGAAGGCTGTCAAATCTGGGGGTCATCTCAATGCCCGGGCATGTCTTCTAGATATCTTTTATCAGATACATTTAAGTTTTGTATAAATATCCTTTACACAAATCAAATACTTACACGCAATGTAAATACGATAAATTTATCACATTTTGGTCATCTTGCCAGAACTTGTTTATTCAGGTTGAATATATGTATCTGAAATCATATTTGAACAACTTTAACTCAAATATCTTTATAATTATTCAAAAAGATATTGATTAAAGAATGAAATCCAGTGATTATATATATATTAAGCGTTAATTAACTGAAATGGCCTGCCTGACCGTGGGTCATCGTCTAAGGACTCCCTGCCCCGCTTGAACTGAAGAGACCAGCGATAAACTGTTGAAAAGTTAGGAGCATCCTTACCCATCACATTACACATACGATTATGTATTTTTGTAGCTTTGCATCCCTCTTTAGTAAGGAACTTGATCACAGCGCGTTGTTCATGTTTGTGAGAATCCATGATTATGGAGACCCTTAGGTCAGCGCAGCTATTATATCTAAATAATTGTTATGTCTAGAAATTGTTTTGACATGTGTGTCAATGTTATGTTTTGACTATAGTAACACCTGCTATAAGCTGACACTGTTTATGTAAATACCAATGCCCCGCTTGCAACACTTATCGAACGCCCCTCGTAACTCTACAAACTGTATGTCTACTACGGACAGACATTGATCTGTGAAATATCTATACATTTTTGATCGTATCAGAGTTAAACACAATTTAATTTTAAAATTTGTTAATACATTATCTGAATAAAAAGTTATAGGTCACTAAATTGAAAGCTTTCTTTGTAAGTGGATTTTCGTTTACCATCTCCTTGTAAGAATAAGGCTCCCTTGCCTATTTATTGACTTCACAACACTTCAGGTGTATATGTTATTTTAAGAACTAACCCACATGTGCTTCAAACATCAAGTAATTGCAAACTTCCTGTGAAGAATTTTCTTTGAAATATGACAAGAATCTCCCATGGCCGGAGGTAAATTTAAATGCTTTGATCATAAGGACATCTTTAACATCGGAGAGTACTATTTCAATTTGACAGGATGAAGTTGAACTATGACATAAATAATTGACATCTAATGGTTCTTCCATTATATTCTGAACTTCAAACACAAAGCAGATTTCATATTCAAGAATGGTCCCCTGATCCGTGCATGGTTTTGAGTTAACACCTGATTAAAAGAGATTATTGTGTACAGCTACGATATACATGTAGTTCTACCAGCATTCCTCCTTGCCATAAATAAGATTTCATTGATTCTGTTCTTTAAACACTCAAGAAGAGGATTTAATATGTCAATATCTTCCCGTTATTTCTCTAATCCTTTAAATCCGTTTCACCTGATCTCCTCGATCTTAAGCTTTGGAATAGAATCAGTGACGTAAATAGTGAGCAGGTTTGTTCATGTCGAACAGACCAAGTTTATATAAACTATGTATCATAATTTTAGAATCGTTAATCATTATTTGATTCCTGGTGAAGTAATGGTATCAATAATCGAAAATAAATTGTGTTTTTTAGACACATGTTAAAACATATTTGACTAATTACTCAATGATCTAGCGTCATCGAATGATGTTCTGACGTTATGAAGTAACAAATCATTACTTTAACTGATTTATTTTCCAATAAAATTGATAAGTCGGTCATCGTTTTCAAGTTCTAATTTCAACTAACTCAGAATTTCGAAGTTGCGGGTACGCAAACGACAATATTTCAGTTACCATAATGCATTTCAATAAAATTTCCTGTTTAATCATGTTTTAAAACGGTTATTGCACAGGAAGTTTGTGATGTTGTCCTTGTCTGAATCCCTAATAAATGTCAAGGCTATTATCTTGAGGGCCTTGAAGAGTTATCCAATCAACAGCGCCTTCAAACAAATATAACAGTCTTCCTACTGACAACTGATACAGACATAACAGTCATAAACTATCTTTAACAACCAATTAGCCGAGAGTGAAGTGCTGCATGGCGGAAGTAATAACACCTATCTGACAAAATCAATGAACTGACCGGCGAAATAAAGTAGACACTTCAGTTGAGTTTATGATGTGTAGACTATTCAATACATTCAAATATTTCGAGTTTTTTTATGTCGTATTCTCAATCTGATAATAATAACAAGAGTTGATATTTCCATCAGAGAATATTTTAGCGTGTGTTTTTATTTGAATTAAAAAATGAAATTTTACTTTATAATTTTTTAATAAATCAATTTACATATTTGTTGATATTTGACACAAATGATTATCAACAAAAAAGACATATCATATGTGAAAATCAATGAACAGGCCTATTTTTTAACATATTATCAATATTTCAAACGTAGGTGTCATGATAGTGGACATTTTATTTCTAACTCCTGCCTACAATCAACAAATTTTTAAAAGAAAATATCAAGCAGATACCGATGATTTTGTTCAAACTTCTGCAAATATCGGTTTTTATTAACATGCCACACCATGAATACTTTCTTTTGCCAAGCGGTTTACAATATATCCACTTTTATGCGCTGTAATCAATGAAATAAATGATAGAATGATAATTGGGAACTGTATGTTAAATAGTTAACAAGGTTATTAAAAACGTTGCTGTCGGTTGGAAACAATGTGGGGTTATAATGAATGAAGTCACAATTTTGAATGCAGTGGTCCATTTAATGTCATCATGCAGAATTTAAACCGTGCAATTCATTAAGACATTTTAATCTGCACTTTTATCATGTGCTATCATAATTTTCTATATTTTGGAGTGTATGATTCAGACATGGCTCATAACTCGCTCACCGCCGAAACTCCCGTTCGCAAATTCTTAAAAAAACAAATCTTTAGAAGTGTTAATCAAGACCTATGGTCATTTATCAGTGTTTGATGTTATTATAATTGATGCATGGATCTAAAATTATTTATTCTATCTTTTAGCCCCGAACGAAACATAATTAAATACTTAGGAATCGACAGATCGTCATGTAATGATGATTACCCTTGCCAAAGTTCAGCAACATCAAATGATAAGCATTTCATTTAGCATTATTTATAGATGACATTTTAAACTTTCATCATTTATACAATGTTGCGCAAGAGAAAAAAAGCTTTTGGTTCAAAAGAGTCCATGCTTATTTTCACTCATGTAGCAGAATAATATACAGTTTCAACTTGAAAAAAGAAGTTGACTATTATGGAAAGTACGCCTTCTCATTCCGCCCTGACAGTGCACAGGCCCCCGGGTCATTGAGCAATCATCCCTTTTTAAAAAAAAAAAGAAAAAAAAAAAGGTGACCCCCAGATTTGACAGCCTTTTTTTGTCTTCTAGATATCTTTTATCAGATACATTTAAGTTTTGTATAAGTATCCTTTACACAAATCAAATACTTACACGCAATGTAAATACGATAAATTTATCACATTTTGGTCATCTTGCCAGAACTTGTCTATTCAAATTGAATATATGTATCTGAAATCATATTTGAACAACTTTAATATCTTTATAATTATTCAATAAAGATATTGATTAAAGAATGAAATCCAGTGACTCACTAACTATATTAAGCGATAATAGGAACGGCTGATGAAACAAATACAGTAACTATTTTTGATATAATTTGCACTTGAATTCGACCCCTTTCTCCATCATCTATCTACTCTTTTGGATGGCAACATGCACGTGTTAATTAACTGAAATATTGTTCAAAAACCGTTAAACACCAAACTCTCACGCTCTTATTTTTAATTATCCTCTTGAAATTAGATCAAACCCCTTAACTTAGTAGTGTTTCAAATTACTCTAAAAACCTTAGTTAAATAATGTAAGCATACTTTAAAATAATCACAATCATATAACTTGTCAATATAAAAGGTTGAAATCGACACAAAGTTAACACAAAAAACATAAAGACTGTCATGTTTTCCCAATTAGTATCGCTTATAAGTATATCACTACATTGAAATAATACTTAATTTTAAGTTAAAAACCTTAATCAAGTAAGATGTATATCAGCGTATAGTGTTTGCTTTCTAAGCACTTAATGATTCATCTTCAAATGACAGATGAGACAGAGGCAGACACAACATTGCTGTCGAGCATAATGGAACATCCGTTTTTCCATGAATTTGGATTGACCAATAAATTTCCATCTAACAGACACGAGAAAGAACGATGTATTTACTAGCCACGTGAGGAATTGCTTCTCTAGACACATAACTCAATAACAACCCTTTTGGTTAATTGTATTTTTACATTTTGTCCGTAAGCATTAAACGTCCGGTATGTCATGACTTATTTATAGAAAAGGACCACCCTTGCAAAAAGGAATGTCTTTAGCAGCCCCCTTAAGTTGGCCTTAACTCATTCTTTCCCCACAGAGGCAGATCAAGTCATACGCTTTTTCAACATATCATACTTTCCACAAAACTTCTCACACATACCTATCGCATTCCTCCTTCACCCCATCGCCCTCTATACCCACTCCATAAATGTACAACTTGCTCCACCAAAAACCCCTTTGCTGCTTCAAAACATATCCCTCTTCTTTTCCAATCTGCCCTCATCCTCAATACGCATTTTTCCCAAATCACAACCTGTCGTCACGAAGACATCCTCTTGACTCGACAGCATGACGTCCATGCTACGCACAATTATATTTTGCCCTATTTCAAAGCCCTTAATATCAACTTTGTGTTAAACGTTTTCATTGAAACTTGGTTTCTATTTCACCACAATTTTGCAAACATAGTCTTTAATAATTGGAGACTGTCTGTTTGCTACTGACATGTTAGTGACAGGGTAACAGTTCGTTATGAAGCCTTATGCAGATGTGAGAGAACTTCTTTAAAGAAGTAAGCCAGTTAACTACACCGCTTGTCTGTCCCACATTGACGTACACCATCATGTGTTATGACAGTTTAATGATTCCTGTTCCTAGGACCGCACGGGGTAGGAACACGGACTTGATCGGCTGTTCCTGATCTTCTGAAAGCTCCTTTTCATGGCTCCTTCGCCGCTGGTAACCTAGTCTTATTTAACATGCACAGTTATCAGTTCCCTCGAGTAGTTCTTATCAGTGTGAAGACATTCGTATGTAAGGGACTTTGAATACCGTATGGATTTTATTGTATGTTGTTGATTTATACGGAGTAAAGTTATAAATCTTAAATGTTTATTTCAAGTCGATGCTGGCTCAATCAACTGTCACATCTGGTCCACCACTTTGGAAGCTGCTAGTGAGGATTATTATCGTTAAGACGGAAAAGTAATGGTCTGAATAGATAGAATCTTTTATCATTGTTTTACAAGAAACAATTGCTAGAAGGTGAGAGGCTAGCTGACCTTTGATTAACTACGAAAGCATTACCCTAGCAAATGGAAAATAATTTTTCAGTGTGTTTTACCCACTTATGTTTACCGTGTGTGTCATATACACTGAAGTAACATTATATCGTAACATTTCCTAGGTTATCTGCAAACGACAATGTTAGCAGTCTTTACCAGTACCAATATATAATAGGGTCGTCCACATTCTCCATAAACCATACCATTAGACGTGGCTGTGCTTGCACCTAGAATATCTTAAAAGCATACAAAGGAAGTTTTTCTACAACATCAAGTGATTTAAAGACCCACACTTCTGCACCATATAACCACTTTGGGTTTTTTTCGTGTGTCAAATATTTTGAAAAATATATTGAAAGACAAGTAACTCAAAATATATATTTGTATTCAAGTATACCAACAATATTTTCGTTGCTTGCATTGATGCCTGTGATTTGTGTATTGACCAAATCACAAATTAACCAAGATCTCTTTTGATAACCCTTTAATGGTACTTGAAAACTAAATGATGTCATCAGCGAATACTAGTTGTATACAGTTGTAGTTGTATACCGTTTAAACAGTTTTCTTGGAATTGGGTTGCTAATTCATGTATAAAAAATTAAAATAGGAACGGGCTGAATATGCAATTTCACACCTAGCTTGCTCACAAAATGGTCTGATAACTTTCTTATACAGATTTTTTATTCATTAATACTTCGCAGTAGTTTTCCCATCTTGCAATCATCCAGGAGATTCCATAATTTGCCTCTATAAACTGAATCAAACGCCTTGGGAAACTTTACAAATAAAGCTTAAAGATCTGTCCCTTATGATTTAAGTATTTTTTTATTATTTAATGTTAAACAAATATGTTATCAGTAGTGCTATATCCTTTCCTATAGCCAGCTTGTGATTTTTTTTAAATATGTAATTTGCCCATTCTACTCATCTCTTATTTATGATTGATGTAAATACCTTACCTAAAATGCTTAGTAGTGTTATACCCTATAATAATGACCCTTTCTTATAAATTGGTACTATCAAACCGGTGGACCATGGTTTAGGAAAATAATAGTTTTCTAAAATAATATTAAAACACAATTTTAGGTGCAACACGAGCATATCTGCAGAGTGTTTAAAGATGTTGATGAAGTCTATTCCAGCAGTATTTCCTCCTGTAGACAAGAATATCTTGACTTGAGTTCAGATCTGGATGATCAGGATTCACTTCCTCTCTATAAGGCTGGTCATGGGGATAGATGTCAATTGTTTGAAAGAAATCTGTAAGCAAAGTAATCAGTATTTGCAATAACACCTCACCAAATGATGAAATTGGTCGCCTCTTGCTTAATTGCTTTCATACAAACAGCAATCAATATGTTGAAGTCATTCAGCTGATTCCGAATCTGATACAAATCTCTCTGAAAACAAACTTTCTCATTTTGTTAAATCAATATTGATGATATCAATACCGTTCTTTGAGAGAAAAGAAATTAAACGTAATGAAACATAAGATGCTCCAGCACAATAAAGATCCCAAATCCATCTGTCTTGATAATACCATTAAAGTGGATGGTTAAATCTTATCTACCTGAGATCAAGGATTTCTAGTTCAAGCAAATGAACCTACTTAAGATGTTTATGATGAAAAAGGCAACTACTTATGATTTCCAATAATAAGTTATAAACGATATAAATACAGAAAAGAAACAAGTTTTAAATATATCTTCATAAATGATGTAAACATGCAAAATCAAGTTCGGGTAAAGAGTCTGCCAAAAAAGACTAGAATATAAATATAAAAATAAAAATATAGTATAACAAAACTTAACATTGTTTAAATGAATTTGTTTATAAACCTTGATTTGTTGACTGTTTATAAATCCGAAGTCTAAAATTCGTTTATTTATAATATATTGCCATTTTACGAATGTCATATACAGACACACCAAGTACGCTCAAAGTTGTACCTGAACTACCCCAAGTATTTGAGATAAGATCATGGGAAAGAGGTTGGTTATACAATCCATCCTGTGAAGTAGTTAGCAAATTTACCATTAGTTTGCCAAGAACCAAATGAAGCATTTTATTCTTCAGTTTCAATATTCAAATCCCCTTCTCCTTTCTCTTATAAACTTAAAATCAAAAAGAAGTAAATGAAAAATGGTTAGTTGGTCTGACATTTGCCCACAAAATCATATAAACATTGAAGACTGCATGTCGTTCTCATTCAGTTATTACTATAATTCAGCTCATGATTGGTCTAGGTAAGAGAAGTACAAGAGAAAGACCATAGAGGGTATCACGGAAAATAAATCGGTTTATTATGTTTCAAAGGTTTAGTGAGGAAGCTTACAATTATTAAGTTAAAGGGATCTAGAAATAAATGCTGCCATCACTCTTGGAAAGGCGTTATCGTAAAAGTAGATGTTGCAAATCACACAACTGATTGAGAGTTGACAGTCATATGATTTCAAGTTCCAAGAACAAAGGTTTTCATTGTCGTATGCAGAATTAAACTCCTTTTTGTACGCCTAACTGTCTAGAAAATTGACTGATCTGTAGTCTGTAGCTACATGTATTTTCAATCATATAATGATATAGTTGAAACCAATGGAAAACCTGTTTTTGGAATTGAAAGATACATGTACTTAAATGTATATCTTTGAACTGAAAGCAAGAACGATTAATAATGTATATAGTGCTATCTCAAACAAAATCGAATCAGAAGTCTAGTTTATTAAGTTAAAATAACATCATCATACGAAACACAAATTTTACTACGTTCAGTTCAAATCGAAAATGAAAATATAAAATACAATTCAACGACACATTAGTGCTTTAAAAACATAGATTGAGATTGCAGAAATGGATCTTCCCAAACTTCTTGAAAATAACTTAAACTTGTCCTCAAACCCTTAATTACTTAAGGCATTATCATAACTTGCTTACAAAGGTGTTTTCTAGATTACCATATTTACATAATTTATCACTCAGAACTTTTTCAAAATACCAATTGACACAACATTTAATCAACATTTAATATTAAAGTAGCGAACAAGACCACAGTTTGACAACCACAATAAAGACAAAAACTCAAAATGTTCCCTTTGTTGAATGAAAAAGAACATATACAAATCAAATAGGGCACATCACCACAACATGATACATCATATCCTCGAGATTAGGTCGAAATGAACGTCTTTTGTTCTGTTTCTTCAATTGGTAGGGGGAAAGTCTGATGTCATCACAATGTAACTCTTATATCTAACTTGCATTTACCTGTGAGTAAGCTTTAAGCCCTATTTACAAAATATGTAATATGATTTATACACTCAGGGGCAAAAGAAACGATACCAACCTTTCAAAAGAGTACAGAACAAAATCATGTTGCAAATGAAATGCGAATACGAACCCTTGTGATAGGCACATCAGTTGTGAAGAAGTACTTAGAATTTCAAACATCAAAGTATGATATGTATAACTGTATGACTGTTCAAATACACGAGGGGTCACAAAACAACTTTTCCAATGTTTTTTTTGGTCATAATCTTTTGAATTGGAATTACAAAATTATGAAATGTACAAATCGTATAAATATAAGATGTTATCAATATAAATAACCCGGGTAGAAGGTAATTTGTTCACGCATTTCGCTTGTATGTTGGTTTAAAAACACACAAAAGGGCCATTTTCGCTTTCCTATCTCGTCTTGTTAAGGAGATTTTTAAACGGCGTTTTTTGAAAGGCCTGTATTTCAATAGCGTTAACAGATATAGCTTTGATATTAAAAATTTAGTTCAGTTAGCCCTTGAAGAAACAAATTAACCCAGTTTCAGCCGTAACTATCACTCGCAGCTTAACCTATCATGTATTTTATATAGTATCGTTTCTTTTGCCCCTGAGTGTATAATTAGGAGATAAACATACTGTGTTTGGAAATCAGCGGCATAAAACGGAATTATTATAGCTCTAAATTTAATTTAAAGTCCGTTATATGCCGCTGATTTCCAAACACAGTATGTTTATCTCCTAATTATATAAATCATATTACATATCTTGTAAACTATATTATTTCGCATTGACTCAGGTGTGCTGTGTCATGGTGCCCGTGCACGATTTCCACGGAGCGACATTCACACAGTGTTGACGGATTTGGTTATCTCGAATGACGTTAGAAATAGAAGGCCTCGGAGATTACCGACAAATATCCGAATGCTGCAAAGAGAGCTCTTTTCAGTGGACGTTTGATTATTTCGTGACGGTTGTAAGTGTTATGTTAAGTTCTGCATATATTCACAAACTTAACATCTGTATATTTGCATTGGTGTTGTAAACAAATTTAAGGAAAGTGTATGTTGCATTTCGATTCATATTCGTATGAAATTCTGGCCGGTTAAACATTGTCAAGCCCGTTTGGGTCTGACGCTACAGAATTGTGGACAATGAGAACGGCAAATTAAACTGTTGTCAGTGTCGTGTATTTTATCGGTTTTGACAGACTGCAAGCGTTAAGTTTGTGGAAAGTTTGAATAAATTCTATGAATAATGTACATACAGCGAAATAATTGCATATTTTGTGAAAATGTTCTTCACAACAGCAATATTTCAGAACTACTTGTTGCCAGGCAACAAATGAATTCCTGCGCATCAGACGAAGTAAACAGAGCACCGTACAACCAAATTATACGCCCTCTGATTTTTCAATCAGAAAACAGTATTTTGCACAATTATAATAACAATGATAATGATATCACTTTATTTTCCTAAGTACAAGTAAGTGGGAAATTCTTGGTGTGCCTATGGCACCCGCCATCCACAGTGCAGCGCCAGTTAATGCGTCGTTCTGCCTTTACAATGCTGAGTGTCAAGCAAGACAGCAACAACTCCCACCTTTTAACGTCTTTTGGTATGACGCCACCGGAAATCGAAACCCGATCTCCCGGGTGACGAGCGGACACTCTACCACTGAGCTACGTAATACCAGATTGATTCCATCAAGCGTCATGGTTGAAGTTGTTATTTCCATGATCCTCAGGATTTTATGAACTAAACTATATATCTAAAAATCATTCAGATCTGTTACTTTGTAGTATAATTTTCATATTGCTTGATCCCTTCACTTTGATGTCCATCAAAAGGTTTAACCTGTCATCTGGTCTATTACTCAGCCTCTTTGTCAGCAACTTATTGTCCGTGTTGAAATCCTTAACGTGTAGAATACCTCTACTTAGAGTGAATTTCAATGTTGGGGGGGATTTGCAATAAACTCTTTGTAAATCAGATTTTCTAATCATATAATTGTTATCCAGTTTAATCAAAAGGAACTCTAAAACAATTGTCCTGGTTTGAACAGACTCAAGCAGAAATTGCACAATGAAATTCACTATATCTGTTTGTTCCACTCTTACTGTCCAGTAGTATTTACCATTGCACAGGAATGTCTGATCAACTCTTGCTTTGCACCCTGATCGGTATGAAGTGCCTGGTGTTGGTTTTAAGATATTTCTTCCTTTTCCACTTACTCTGCATGGATTTTTGTTTAGGGGAAGAAAGTGGAATCGTCTTTCTGTAATGAAATCATAGTTGCAGCAATTTAAAAGAAATACTCTTTGCTTTTTTTTACTTTGCGATTTTGCTATTTGCTTTTTGTTACATATGTTCAAACCAAACAATTACACTAAGAAATATAAAACGTTTACCACATTGTGAAACAAAATTCATTAGGTAAGTGCTTAAGAATTGAATGTCAGTTTGTGCATTTACACTGGAAAATGAACGATGTCAAAGCTACATTCAAACTCGAGCGAACCCAGCAACCTTGGTTTTTGAGTTCATTGGAATGAATCGTTGAAACTTATATCACATGAACATGCCCTAGACAAATCAACGTTCGGGAATATGTGTCAACTTCAAAGTGTGAAATTATCAAATAATGAACAGTCATGCCAATCCAACAACTCTGGTTGGTTCAAGAAGGAGACAGTTGTGTTGTAACTGATCAACCTGCTGACACTATTATTCATATTCTGTAAAGCAAATATTGGTAGGTCTCTAATACAAAGTATGTGTGAAGTTCAATTAGGAAGTCTTGAAGACCTAGTTTTTATTACTCTTGTCTATAGATTATTAGGAAAGCAAAAGTTTGTATACATATCTATGGAAGGTAATTGTCATATTTGATTAGATTACCTCTTGTGGGATGGTCAGCATATATCTCCAGAACTGTAACACAGGGTCCTGTTCTTGTTTGGATGGAACGCTGAACACAGGAAACAGTTCCACAAATTTTCTCCCCCTGAAATATGATGATAACTTGATATTTATTTCTTTACTTTAATATATTAATAGTATATATTTATCAGTTATTCTTTTAGTTATTTCGCAATGATTAATACCATTCTGCTTTGACCCAATGTGATTATTTATGAAAAGAACATTATTATGTTGGGTTTTTTTCATATCAGGCTTACCATTATCTTGTTGAGTCATATTCATTGTTCATATTTGGATAACCTAACAATGAAAATGATAAAGAGAAATACTGTCATTAGTACCAGAGCACAGCTACGTCACATGCATATCAAGATTTATACTCACCTTAGGTGTTGAGGGGATGCTGAGCTTAAGAACACAGGACATTGTGTCAGGAAAATAGTTCACGTCAACGCAGGCTTTCCTGTCTGCACACTGATTCCTGCATCCAAGAACCCCTAAGGGTTTGTCCGGATGCCATTCAAAAGTCTTTTTGAGGTTGGAATAATTTGCATTGACCACATACAGACAACAGAGAAATACAAAGAATACCCTCATCATGTTTACAATGTGACGCTCTAAATTTAATGTGCTGAAGGGTTGATGTCACCTTGCGTTGGTCTGGTCCGTGTGCCTATTCATGGTTGCGTAGCCTAGTGTTGACGTATATGAGCACAAAAAGCTTTATTAATGCATAATTCTTCAGAACAAAGTTTGAATTTAGTTTGAAAAGTGCAAAGAAAAATGATCTGTTAACATTTTAGAGTACACCTAATTGACAATCATGAATAAACTATAGTGTGATCAATGATAGTATTAGACATAGTCCTGCAAGTTGTTTTAGATCGTGATTATCTTTTTTATCATTCTAACTGAATTAATCATGTTGAAAGCTTATGGAGTTGAGTCTCATGGAGAACCAAGACGTTACAGTTTATTCTACATTCATTAAATGTGAGTTTGTTTATTCAATTGTCGATCTAAGGAAGTGTATAACATTTAAAACTGAAAGCATGTTTTGTGAATAAATTGAGATAACTTATTTTCAGAGCGATTATCATTAATATGTTCAAATGCTCCACAAACTCATCATTCTGTTTTCCGTCTTTACGAATATGTTGTCTATGAAATTGGTCACCTTTTGTGGGGGCACTATCATAAGTCAAAGATTAAATACCATATTTGTGGTTCTATGGATGACATACATTCGGAAAGTCCCTAAAGGAGAATGATACTATTACGTCATCCTCTTGTGAGCATAAGTCAACAAAACTTTCCACTGGTATAATATCACATATATCACCAGTGCATTACGTTTCCATGTTGAGAGTACAAAACATAAATACATGTACAGCAATGTCTTTAGCGACAATACCACACATACATTCAGCCGATTGAATTTTGTAAGTACTCAGCTTGACAATATTCGAGAGCTATGTAGTTTTATTTGGACACATAAAGCACACTTGGCAGATTCTATTATGACCATTACATCATACAGCTCAGTATCTAATCATATCATGTTTACAGAGAAGTCGTTTCTTTTGTATACAAGATTCATATGTTCTTTTACAACAGAGGACGAGGCAGAGAATTAAAAACATAACTCTGTAACACATGTAACATCATATTTATGCATAGTTCCTATCATTTTACATGTGTACAGGTGACATATAATATTTCTTTACATTGTAACTGTCATGCTATTGCGGAATACGACCAATGGTTACTTGTTTGAGCAAAATTCCTACTCTACACAGCTTACCAAAAAGTATTTTGCTTGTCAATGTATCCCTGTATAGAAAGAAGATTTAGCGTATCGATACAAGGAGGTCTTGGTGGTAGTTTAGGTAGTTTCAGCGTGTTTTTCTACTTTACATTGTAAGAGTTCCCAATACATTCCCAATTACTGAAACTATTCCTAAGTGGAGAGGGGAGAAAATCTTTACAGCACATATGCAAGCTCAAGTTTTACAGTTACGTTGATTTAAATGATACCTACAGCACGTATCAATTAGTTACTAACAGCTGCTAAAACATCTTTTTCTTGACTTAGCATTTCTTGTTTTTTAATTATGAGTGTAGTCAAGCACATGGTCTGTTTCTATCAAAATGACAGTTCACCATCATAAGTTTTTGATTGAGTTTCATTTTAAAGTCAAGCACACTTTGAACATCAAATTAAAGTGATTTGTGTTTAATTTTATGATGATATGTTTCAGTGCTAAATTGTATTTTGTAACGTTACAGTTGATTCAAGACATAGAAAAGAGCTCCGATTTGTCAACAAAAAGATACCTGCTACAAGAGTGCTATATAACGTTACCAGTGAAAATCACGACTTTTCGAAGCATTTGCTTTCACTTTCATCTGGTTGCTTTTTTGGACGACAACGAAGGTTGTTCTACTGCTTTAAATCTCATTACACAAACCTCATAAAGTCTACTGATGACCGTTTCGGTGTGAACACCTTTAATTCATTTTGTGTATAAAACAGGAATCGCCTCAAATATTTAATTCACTGCTGCTACAGTTAGTTTCAATACATTTTCTTTGAAGTGGAACCATTTTTCATTTTCCTGAATTTAAAATGTTTGAACAACCTTCGGATCTGAGTCGATGTTGAGCTATATTTTTACGGAAGTGTTGAAAACGAAGTACATTTCGTGTGTGAAAGTCATTTTTTAATGATTTATCGTACGAGTTTTTCAACTTAGTTTCTTGTTTAAAAGATAGAATCATGAATGATGTTATTAGTTAATATAATGAGCATAAGTTTATCAAAGTACTAGCTAATAGCATAGCACAAATAGCATAGGCACTTCATTTAATCTTCATCTTTTTATAATTACCTTTTTATGTTCTTTTTTATTACGTTTTAATCTTTGATTCTAGCATATTTTATTCATATTTAAAGCTTCATACATTTGTTATGTATATCGCTTGTTTTTATTTTATTCTATCTTTTTATCTATTTATATATATCATTATATTTATATATTACTCTTATATATTTGGTACAAGAATTATTTATTATTTTACGCGCCTTAATTAACAATATTTTGTTATTATTAATGAAATATTAAATGCTTTATTAAGATTATTGCCAGTGTCTCATAAGCCAATTTATGACTGGATTTCAGTTGTTACTCATGTATATTTGTTATGTATATATCTTTTCGTAACTGACCTGTGATACTTTAATCAAATATTTCTATCTGTCTGTCTGTCAAATAATTCCCAAGGGCTGATGCAGACATAATTCAATCATGTCACTACCAGTGAGTAACCTTCGAGATGCAACAGAGACAAATAGAGAATAAGCTTAATATCTTGACAACAACCTGTCCGACAATTATAGTCAGTGAAAAAGTAGTTTTTCTCATTTCAATTATTTATAAAGTGGAAATATTGATAAATGATAATGTGACTAATTGACAATCACTGGTTTTAGATTTTTTTGCACCAAAGAAAGCGCATATAGATTACCAGTCAAGTGTTAATAAGAAGTGGATGTTTAATAATTGATATTATGACTAATGGACAATCCAAATTTATATTATATCTTGTTATCATACTTAGTTCATAGAGGATATCATGTCAAAGAGAAAAAAATGGTTATTTAGCCAAATGGAAACATGCTATATGATTAATAATAATGAATTATGAATAATGTAGTAATATTTACCAGATAGAGTTTATCATCCAAATTCCAACAGTTAGGATAAAGATTTAAAATAAACAAAACATATTACAGATATTCACGAGTGAAATTCACAAGTGAAAATGAAAATGAGATTTTTCCCTTTTATTTTAATATTAATATTATTTAATATTTTATTACTAAGCGATACTAGAGAATTCATAGTACATATCGCTGTGAAAGGTTTAAAAAGTCATATTTGCATTGCAGTCCTATCAAGATGTTAACATAACAATGCATTTGCAACTACATAGAAAATCTTCCATAGACCTGTTTGGAAAATATTGAACAGTATTCTAAGAAAGAATGAAGATATATTGCAGGGTGATTAAATTGCTAAACTCAGTTATACAATGTATACGTAATAAGTTTTGTACTTTTGCCACTTACCAACCAATAGTGAATAGGTTGCATGCTATGGTTATCTTCAAGTTCATGATAGTGTTATGGGTCAGATAGAAAGCTTTACAATCTACCACATGACAAGTATTTAAAGATATCACACAACAATTTAGGAACTTTAGGAACAGATTTAATAAGAAGTAAGATCAGCTTAATACATAAGAGATAATTCAATTGGATGTAATACATATGTGCACGATACAAAACTGGCAGACTAACAAAGTATATGGCTTAAAATTATAGAATTGTAATTGCTGACATGGATTTACAAACACCGACCTGCTTCTTGCACCGAAGTAACTACAACTTAATAAACATAAAACCCTCTTTCAAAGGAAAAATACTAATTACTCAATCAAAAAAACAATAACCAGAGAAGCTAATCTTTTACTGCTTGAAGCTAAATGATTATAAGTAAACAACATTGAAATATACATAAAATATACATATACATAAGAATAGCTTCGATTAAGAGCAACGTCAATGTTCGAACTAATTCGAACAACCTTTATAATAGATCATGTCTGGTATTCTATTTGTGATTATGATTTACTTGATTTGTCTTACCTGACACTAGCCATGACTACTCTTCAAATTGTTTTTTTGTCATGATATATGTATCCTTGTTACAATTTGAAACCACATACCACCTTTGAGACATCCATTGAAAACATCAATTGATTATACTACCAGGGATAATTTAATTTTCCCCCATATTTCTGCACCCAGGTTATATCGTAGATAGATATTATTACCCGAGTTAGTGTGTCATATGACTTTTACGAAACGAGTGTGAATTTTTGTATTGCCCGAGCGAGAGCGAGGGTCATACACAAATTTGCACGAGTTTCATAAAAATCATATAACACACTTCCGAGGGTAATAATTTCTTTATTACTGATTCTATTCCATTTTACAATCTTAGAAATATCCAAGAAACAGACCGCTTCCCTTGCTACAGCTGGCCACCGTGACGTCACGAACAATGGTGTTATGACGTCACAGGCGAAATAATACGAGAACCCGCGCTACAACAATCGTTGCTAGGCAAAAGTGATATGTGCACTAGTGCTCATATTGAAAATATGTCACTACTTATTTTCAACCTTATGGGTAATAAATCGTGTTTTACAAGAATGTTGTCTCTGAAGTTGGTGACCTTTTGGACTGCATTACCAGGTAAAATGTAGGGAACTCAGAACAACAATATTTGTTATCAGTTCAAAGCCAGTGTTTTTATTGTGTTCTTAACCAGAATAACTTCCTTTGCAACATTTTCATAAAGAGGTTTATGTCATTTATTGGCATTGGTAAAGTTGATGTTAATCTAAATTACGGTAATCTCACGATTTGAACTATTTATCATCAAGTTCACTCAGGTGAGTTTGCATTGAGTTACATCTAATATTAATTTGTATTTGACCAAAAGGTTACACTTGTGCAAAGGTCATTTACGCAGTATTGCAGATGATTTACAATACTTGGAAAATCTGTAAAGTTTGTGAATATGGTAGTGGTCGGATTAGTGCAGTGTTTAGTGCGTTCTGCTTCGTATCAAAATTCAACAAAAAAAGTTTTAAAGTGTGATTAGACTGGATCTGAAATTTTACAATGGATTTCTCTCCCTCTGTTGTATCACTCGAACTGTCAAGAAATAATTACCAATCCCGTAATGTCTGATCAACTTTTGAGTTAAACGAAAATCACTATGCCATGGTATGTACATCGTGAAAATGGCATTTGTTTTAAAGTTGGAGTCTTTAAAAACCTCTGCAGATCTTAAATTCATACAGTCATCTCTAAGAAGAAGAAACCATGTAGTGAAGTCTACACACGATGTACCTAGAGACTGCTGTTGTCTCTGTAAAGGTACACCTAACAAACCTTTAATTATCAAAAGTTCTCAGACTGACAGTTTGTCGAAAATGGCATCATTTAACCTCATGATCATCTAACCTTAGCTTAGAAATTTTTTTACGACAAGAAAAGGTGATAAAGAGCCGCATTTTGCTTATAATATTGCCAAATCGAATTGGTGACAGCAAAATGTTTTTCCTCAAATCAACAACACGGATAACCCGACCAATACGAGTGAATTTCAAAGTTGCTGCTACTCCAACATACAAAGTTTTAAGCTTATTATGTTTGGACCCGAATTTCCAGATTCCTTTAGATTTTGAAAGCTGGAAGATTACAAGGTTGCGTCCGTTAATAGTTGATTTGAAAGCAAAACGCGCCATAAATGAGCCTTTGTCTCCCTCTTGTATTCCAGTAACCACCCACGAGTACTTCACACCCAGTAGGAATATCTTCTTGTTTCTTGCTTTGCATGCTCGTCCCGATCGTGGGTTAACTTTCAATATGTTGTTGTGTTTTCCAGACGACTTACAGAATTTCTTAGTTAGGGTAACTAAACTAAGTTGTATTTCTGTCAATAAAGAGGAAGATATAATATTTCAGAGGGTGATAATCTAAACAATCAGACATACACACAGTTTAGATAAAAGATAAGTGTTACGTTGTTTTGATGGTATGGAACTAAAAAACCAATCATTTTACAAACGAATAAATTTAATTCTTTTTCATTCTATTTTAGATTATTCTAGCAAATTATTATTTAGAGTCTATTGGAATGTTAAAGTAAAAAAATTCACCTTTGACCTTCGGTTTCCTCTGTGATTTGTTGACTTAAAAATATTAAAAATGTTTTGTTTAAAATGTTTGAAGAGAAATGTAGCGTTGTTTTGATGGTATGGAACTAAACAACCAATAATTTTACAAACGAATAAGTTTAATTCTTTTTCACTCTATTTTAGATTATTCTAGCAAATTATTATTTAGAGTCTATTGGAATGTTAAAGTAAAAAAAACTCACCTTTGACCTTTTGTTTCCTCTGTGATTTGTTGACTTAAAAAGATTAATAATGTTTTGTTTAAAATGTTTGAAGAGAAATGTAACGTTGTTTTGATGGTATGGAACTAAACAACCAATCATTCTACAAATATTTTTATTTAACTCTTTTTCACTCTATTTTAGATTATTATAGCAAATTATTATTTAGAGTCTATTGGAATCTTAAAGTAAAAAAACCCCTCACCTTTGACCTTTGGTTTCCTCTTTGATTTGTTGACTTAAAAAGATTAATAATGTTTTGCTTAAAATGTTTTGAAGAGAATTGTGACGTTGTTTGATGGTATGGAACTAAACAACCAATCATTCTACATATGAATAAATTTAATCCTATATCACGCTATTTTAGATTATTCTAGCAAATTATTATTTAGAGTCTTTTGGAATGTTAAAGTAAAAAACTCACCATTGACCTTTGGTTTCCTCAGCGATTTGTTGACTTAAAAAGAATAATAATGTTTTGTTTAAATGTTTGGAAGCTTTTGTCTATAGAATTGTAATATTAATATAAATAACCTATTTTTAAATGCGAGTTTTTATGATTGTGTGATTATAGTTTTAAGCTTAATGAAATACATGATGAAAATAAGATTTACAGACAGTCCTGTTCAGTATTTAAAAAGTAAGAGGCATATGTTGCACAAACGTGTTAAAATATTTGGAAATAAACCAAAACAAGTTTGCAATAAGTAAAGATTGCTGTATAGATATAATTTGGCAACAACGAGACATTGGTGATCACACAGTTCATGTAACTTGTAAATGTCCTGAAAGTAGTTTTCCCAGGTCAGAGAGTTTTCTGTTTGCAAGAAGAAACGCCTACCTGGATATCTCTCAAGAACAGATGTACTACGTCCAGATCGTGTCTGAATCCATCGTGTGACACAGTGACTCCTTCTACAGTACAACCCTACCTAAAATATTGATTTTGACTTAAAGTTAGTGTTCCTCAAATAAATAAGCACCACATAAGAACAATTTGAAGGAAAAAGACAATTTTCTTCTTAATCTTGTGCTTTCACAGGAGAACATATTAATAACATTGTTTTAGCTATATTATCGTATTAATTAAAGGTCTAGTATCATATTTTAGGTTAAAGAAAGAATTTGTGGTACGTAGATTTAACGTTAAAAATTGCAAGACAATGGTTTCAAAATAAACAATAAAAGTTCACAAACAACGTTTGTCATGTTGGTTACATATCCCGAATTCATTTCTCTACCTCAAATGATTAAAATTTGTTAACACAAAAAGATTGCCAACAGTTTGATTTAAGACTAAAATCTGTTCTACAACTACAAAAAATCAAGCTGTATAATGTGATGGTTTACTCTCCCAAACAAGACATGTTGGCATGTAATAGAAAAACAGTGTAACAGAATCTGATAGAGTCCCTTTAACGATAAACCTTTCAAAATGTAGAACTCACTGTTTGTTTGAAGGTAATGTTTCTTGGGAATATCAGGAGAAGGTTGCATCTCATCGTGAGAGGAGAATATCTAACGTCAAAGCATTCCCTCCTCTGTTCACTTTGTTTCCTACATCCTGATGGTCCGTAGGTCTGGTCCAGTTCCACTTCGAAGAAATTCCTTCCTCTTGACAAACAGTTGCTTACCACTAATAGCCAAATACATGTACATATGAAATAAATCATGTCAACTGTTCACAGTTACGTTGTACTAGATGTTAAACCAAATTCGAAATGATGACTTTGTAAACACCTTCTCCTTTTCTAAAAGCATGGATTTGTTAAGGGTAGATGACAACTTCTTGGCCTAATATTGGTAAAATGTCTGTCTTTAAAAAGTGAGTGTCAATATTTTAAGATATCAGTTTACATTTTAAATGTTAAAGAGTGCTTAAACTAATCAAATTGCTGGATTTGATTTACGAAATCATTACTGATATATAAATCTGAGTAAACAAGAGCAAATTTAATTTGCTGTTTCTATATTCTGTAACTTAAGTACAGATTTAATTTTCTCAAAAAATATCCAGACAAATTAAGTGTTTTATACAATAATATATCATTTGTCCGTTTAATCTAAATTTAATTTTGTAACTCCCATCAATTATAGTGATACCAGTTGGTAGTTTGTGAAAGTTATAATGGACCTTATTTTTAATTTATGTCAAAGATAGGATCATAATTTATGAAAGGTAAATCATGTATAATTTATTAATAAAGGCACACATTGAACTAGAAAATATAAAATCTTTTGAAATAACCATTGAAGCAGAGTAATGTATTCTGAAACGCCAATCTTCAATTCTCAAGAAGATTTGATTGAACCTATCAAAAATGTCTTTTACATTCATCAATGTTGAAGAAATTATAAGAGTGGACGTTTTGGTCCAGCAATTGTTTTGGTCAAATTTTCTACAATTCTTATCCATTGAATTTGAAAACTGAGATTGACAGAAATTAATTGATATTCGTGTGATGAATGGATTCTGTACCCTTGTATGCTGCATTATATATTCTAAGTTTCGTCTTGATACTTTAAACCTTAAGCATTCTTCTTGTAGGCCTATTGGTTATGTAATACAATTTATCAAAGAAGAAAGTTTAAATCTAAAAAGGCCATACAACCTATTAATGAAATACAATTTATAAAAGAAGGGTTTACTTTTCGATATGACCATCTTACCCATTATACAAAGTATTAAAGATCGATTTACCATTTTCAGTGTGCAATGTTAACAGGCGCAGAATAAACATGTTCCAAGAAAGTTGCCGCTGATGCTGAATATTGCCCAATCGACGTAAAACAATAACTCACTCCAAGAAAGTTATGAAATTGTTTTTTAACAACATAATCTATTAATGGACAATTGTTTTGTAGAGAAAAATAATATATCGTTCATCATAAGATCTCGGAGCTAAACGCTGACGCCTGTATTCATAGCGTTAACAAACATACATTCACACGATTGATGTCGCATTTGCTATATATGACTCTTTGGTATGCATATGACGTCATGAATTACGCCCCTTGTTATAATTAACTGCTATACCAATGGCAACAGAATGTATAAGTTATCCTGATGATAACTTTAGTGTGAAACTGGTTGGTAATGAACTTATATGAGAACCAAATTAGACCCTGGTGATGTGCCTAATGGCAGGGCACTTCATCCACATTACACTCAGTCCATCCTGCTTTTAAATGTGTTACCTATAAACAGAATGACCTGACCTACAAGGTCATGATAAGCGTTTAGTTGCAGAAATAAAATAAAGCCCTTAATCCTTGTAGGTAGTGCTTTGAGCATGTCTAAGGACGTAGAAAAGGAGCCTTTTAAGTATCAACATTTATTATGATTTCAAAGAAATTTTGTCATAAATGGAATAGGCTAGGCAATTCTTTGAAAATATAAACTTTCTGAGATAAACATGGTATTAGTCAAGAAAAGACAGATATCCTCTATGTTTCAGTGACAACTATTGAAGTCATATAGTTTAGCCAATAACCACTTTAAATTTCCACTATATATCATTAATTTAGTGTAATTTGATTTATATTCTACGCCAACATGAAGTTGTTGATTTATTTATAAAACTGAGTTGATTAGAAACCGAGAGGATATTTAATGAATCCCTGGAGGGTTTTAATTTGATTTCAACATTTCTGGTCGATATAAAAATTCATTTCATTTGACACGTCTCATTGGATTATAGCCATTACCAGAAACAAAGTACGCGATGGCCCTTACGTGAAGTTTTATTGGAACTCTTATTGCTAGCTGTTGCCGATATCGAGGCTGTAGCATCGACAATAACCACACAGAACTTTTGTTTCCCGCCAGTTTGTAAAGGCCCTCAAATATTAAACACTGGGCCTTCAATGTAACATTTTGGTTGAACCAGAGACCCTTTAACGAAAGCAAAGTCATTTCCAGGTCTCTGATACACACTCATTATTGGGTTAAATGCGGTGCAAAGTTTTCGGCGATCAGCATAGAAGATAAATTGACGATTATCAAAATATCATATTATAGAGTTTATAAAGACAAAGAATAAGAGGGATAGGTGTTCTCCTTGAGATCAGTTAATGACAACTAGAAATATGTGCATGTGATACACTGTGATGTCCCCCCTTCATTTAATCCGAAAGTGACCCTACCCCCTTTATGTAAAAATTTCAAATTGATTCCATGGAAACCAGAAAAACAACAATTCAGAATAACCAAAGTAGCAAAAGGCACCACTCCTCCAGTAGTCCTAACCACATATCAAGTCTAGTAAAAATATTTTGAATAGTTTTTAAGCTAAAGTACGGAAACAGACCCTACCCCCCATATACACCTAGTTCAATGTGTTTCTATAGCAACCAGAAAAAAAATTCAGAATAACTAAAAGAGAAAAAGGCACCACTCCACCACTAGGTCTAACCACATACCAAGTTTAGTAAAATCATATTGAATAGTTTTTGAGATATGGCCCGGAAATGGTCCTCCCTCCATATGTTCTAAGTTCAAACTGTTGCCATGGAAACCAGGAAAATAATTTAATTCAGAATGACCAAAATAGCAAAAGGCACCACTCCACCACTAGATCTAACCACATACCAAGTTATGTAAAAAAATATTGAATGCTTTTTGAGATATGGCCGGGAAACAGTCCCTACCCCAATATGCACTAAGTACAAATTGTTTCCATGGAAACCAGAAAAAATAAAAAAATCCGGATTAAGCAAAATAGCAAAAGGCTGCACTCCAGTACTAGATCTAACCACATACCAAGTTTCGTTTGAGTTGAGCGGTTTTGGAGATATGGTCCGGAAATGAAAACGTTACAGAATTAGGGAATTTCGGACGGAACTGAAACAAAATGCATGATTTTTGCAAATAAGAACATTGAAACCTCTCCGCTGATGTTGGTTACACAACAGTGGTTTCCGAGTCTATCGTTAATTTACTCGTACATCTTATCTAAGGTAACATTTACGACCTGTTTGGCTTGTCAATAGTTAATACATCCCAGGTAATCCGCCAACGAGGTTTCCCTTGCATTGGTTATTGCCAACTTATTAATTGACAAATGTATCTGAGGCTAATAATGATCGTATTATCAATAATCATCACTAGATATTCCTTTGTCTGTTATATCAGATCAGCACCTGAGAAATCAATCTAACGGTTGTTATGCTCGTTATATCAATAACATTCACTAGATAATTATTTGTCCGTTCACTAGATAATTATTTGTCCGTACTATTGAAGTCCATTATTGCTGATTATGTCAAATATATGTTATTACTTCCGTCGGATAGTACTTCATTCTAGGTTAATTGGTTCTTAAAGCAAATGAATGACTACATCTCAAATGAATTGCTGCAACATCCCAGTAACAGAATCTAAATTTTATGATATATAAACCGATAATAGGTGGCGTACCCGAAGCGAAATGTGAAAAGTAGTTGTTTCTGGGTTCATTTTAGAGTTTAAACTTGATTCAATTGCAGAAACGTTATGCGACCATCGACCATTCAAATGGTATTGCACTCATGTAACCAGGATTGTGAATGTAGAGTGTCAAACATTTTCTTTTAACGGGGCTAAACGATCATCATGTTTAGAAAGGGAGATGACTCGTCTTAACCACAGTTGTTGCTATAAAATATAGACAATGTGATAATTCAATATCTCCAAACATTCTGCCATTGTTGCACTTGTTCCAGCATCCAATCGTGCATTTTTGTACAAGATTGTTTATATTGATTTGTCCTTTTTATTACGTTTATCCAACGTATTTGTTTTTTTGTTTTCGGTGTCATAAAGTGTAAAAGCTAGTTTTTGCTGAGTGTCAGGCACAACACATGCCGTTTATAGATATTATTTTGGATATGTATTTTATAAGGTTTATTAAACGTAAAAATGTCCATAATAAAATATAATTATATGGGAAAAGTATACAGATATTGCAAAATCTGTTATAAAGTTTGAATGGCATTTGCGTATGTTTTTGTTATTTGACTTAAAGGTACTTACTCTGAAACAATGTCCTCCTAATTTTTTAACATATCATATTAAAATGTTCAACATCTCGAATTTATTATTTGGAAACATTTAAATTAATTGCTAAAAGATAATTGATTTTTTTTATTTTAATTTAGTGATGATTTACACGAGTTCAATCCTTGAAACAGAAATAAACGAATATTCCTAAAATGATTGGTCAATGATCTCGGTTATTATACCCTGCTACAAGGATATATAGCGCTACGTGTGCCCGTTCGTCAGTGCGTCGAAATAGTTTTCGGAGCATAACTTAAAAACTATTTTACTCAAAATTTTCAAATTTAAAATGTATGTTACCTATGTGGTGCAGATCTCTCTGCTTTTGAAATGCGCCCCCAATATGACAAAATATCTGGTCTGTTTCCGGAGCATTAATTAAATGGCATCATGTTTCAGAAAAATTGAATTTATCTTATCCTTGAATTATTATGATGAAATGTCATTGAAATAACCATACTTGAATTGTAGATGACTTATGAATTTTACTTAATATTGAGCTTGCTGTGTGATTTTCGTCTTTGTGTTATCTAGTATGGTTTATTACCCGAGTTTATATATCATTATTGCAAGGAAAATACTGTCAAACTACAGGGGGGGTTATGTGATCCGTGCTGTTTTGACTGGTTTTCAAATGGTGATTTAAGTACCATTATTAGTTGCACATTTGCAATACATGCTGTCGTATTTTGACATAATCGTCAATGAAATTATTATTAAGATTATGGAACAAAATTAATTGTACTACATGTATTTACCTTGACTTTCCAAAATTACTCGGCAAGCCATGACCTGTCATATAAAACCACTGGGTCTTCAAAGTATAATTAATAAAAACAGTCCTTATTTATATTTTCCTTTCACGGCTGAGCAGTTCTTATATCTGGATGATTCTTTCCATTGTAATGCTTTCAATGGATATTGTAATAGTTGGATTGCTGTTTTAGGAAGTTTATGATACCATGAATTTTATAATAAAAATAGAGCCATTGGCTCTGTAGCTCATCAGGCTCTATCATCAATTATGCTGTAGAGTGTGGCCATTGTGATTCCCCCTTTGTAGAGGCCACAGGGGCACCAATCATAAAATTAAGTATATAGGCGACAAGTTTCAGTTTTCTAGGCTTTATACTTCAGGAGAAGAAGATGAAAATAGGTTTGAAGGACGTTCCTGTTGCCTTTATTAGGGGCCAGATGAGCTAAAAATGATCGTTTCATACTTATGTTCACACAGTAAAAGTAAGCCATATTCTCTCCCCACAGAGGCAGATCAAGTCATGTTGACTTAGCCTCTGTTCTATTACGCCGAAATCCGTGGGTTCAGGCAGTTTCCCCTTGCGGACAAAACCCGCATCACAATCCATTTGAAATTCTTTATCAAATGACAACGCTTCTCGCATGGAAAGGGTGGTTCATATCACAAGGCTTTTGCCTTGATTCAGTAGCTAAATGATGATTGAAGAACAGCGTCGCTGATTGCACAACTAACTTTGAATGCCTCCAATCAGCCATCTCCCATTTTATCCCACAAACTCGGCGTAATATATAGAACTTATTACACGAGCAAGTGTGCCATACAACTTATACGAAACTCGTGCAAAATTATGTATTGCCCTCGCTCTCGCTCGGGCAATACAAAATGTCACACTCGTTTCGTATAAGTCGTATGGCACACTTGCGAGTGTAATAATGTCTTTATTATCCACTCAAAAAATAGCATGTTTACAGCACGAATCTCAGCTGGGACGCCTCTGCTTAGCGCGCAAAGATACGAGAACGGGTCACTTCGAGTTGTAGGTCAAAAAATGTAGTGCGTTAGATTTATAAACGTTTTCACCGTCAAAATAAACCCAAATAGAACACTTTCATAGCATAAATATTCCACAACTTTATTGAACTATTATTTTTAGGGCAAAGTTGCCATAACCATAATATAATAACTCTTTTGAAAAACCAGGGGTATTGATAACAAGTTCAAGTAGTGAGGCGGTTTTTTCAAACCGATTAGGTGTTTTGAGAAATGAAGTGTCAACAACATTAACAGTCAAACAAGATAGAATTGTGAAACTGAATTATCACTCAATAACGTTCAATCCTCATCATCTGAAGACTCAAGTCGTTGAATTCTGCGGTATTTTCTCGCCGGCGACTTTGACACAGATGTTTTCACTGGAATTCCAATGTTGATGTTGAAAACACCGCCATGGATTGGGCCGGCGAATAGAGTGTGAACAAAATCAGAAGACAGCCATTGCTTGGTGTTTTTGGTTGATGTCACAGATTGTGCAAGTGTTTTCGGTTAAGACGATTCAAGCAAAACATGTGGTTGCTGGCGACCAGATTCTAGACTAGAGCAAGTTGAAGCGGCGCAAGATACAACAACCGGATGTGTAGCAAGTGGTTGAAGCGCTCGGTCAATCACTTCGACAGTAGATCGAGTGTTTGTCAAAATTTTGCTATAGTTGCGATGCTGTGTTTCAGATATTGTGGAGTAATTGTTCAAACTTTGAACATTTTTGTGCCCCGACATTTGCATGATGTGGGTTGGAGCCACATCTTGATTTTGGAGCTTTTGTATTAAATGTTTTCGGGCGCTATGATTCGTGATGCGCTTGTCAGTTTCAAGATGTGACCCGGATACCATTTTCTTCATTAGTGAACCAAGTTTGTTGCGTCCGACAGGTTGACGCTTGAACCAGATGTATCCCACACGGGGAGGTACCTTGCAGGCCGTCGCCAGATAAAATGGACTGTCAGGCTTGCAGAAATCTGCAGGTCGAAGTGACCTGTATTTTTTATATGCATCGACAGGACACCTGGGGATATTTTCGGGGGTGGCCCAAACTCGAGGCGAGAGTTTACGGACATTCCAGACCCGGTTCGAGTCTTTGTTTGACGCTCGTTCATCTCCAGATATTCGAACCCGGAAGCATCAGTTTTCAGTGTGATGTCCCCCAACACATCAAACTGTGAGGGGTCACTGACCTCATTCCGAAATGGATAGTGTTATTCCACCACATAAGGTTCAAAAGTGATTGAGGATTATCAGTCCCGAGTTGACCACTTGACCATAGGGACTCCACTTCCGTGTCAGATACTGCCTCGGCTACCATGGGTAAGTTCCCTTTACCTTCTTTCTTAAGAGATTTTTGTTTTGATGTGAGAACACTTCGAACTTGAGTGAACACAGTGTCAAGAAGTAGGGAAATTCCATAATTTTGATTTCTTAAATATCGGTCGAAACTTGAAAGCATGCACCTCAAACTTGACGGCTCGTACTCCTCCCCATTTGTTTTCCTCACACCAATGAAAAACCTCGAAAGAAGGGAAGCAAGTTCTGTAGGGGATAGATTTTCAATTTCTCGGTTGTCATTATCTACAGCTTCCATGAAATTTCTAAGAATTTTGATGTCGTATTTATTCTCATTTTCAGTCAAGAAATCCTGAATGTCGTTTTCAGAAACGGGTACAAATCGTGATGTAGATATAGGCCTAGTCTTGGTAGGTGGGGCAAGAAAGTCATCAGTCATGATATCTTCGATAACATGGTCAGGGAGGCTAGATTCATTGTTTACATTTGACGAAACTGTTTCTTGTAAGACATGAAACCGATACCTTGGTAATTGTTTCATAGCTCCGCTCTCTGTACGAATTTGGTACATGTTGAATGTCCGTAAAGGTTGGATAATACCTACCACTCTTCCGGTAGTTTTTCCATCAATTTTCACAAGAGTATTTACCCGAATTTCTGACAGGTTAGCCATGACGTCTGCTACAACGACGATGACTACGTCTGTACAGGTTCTTATGTAAAACGTATTAAAACCACAAATTGATGGATTTCAATAAAAAATAACTTTTATTCGGAATTGTTGTTGTGTTTTGATTGAGCAAAATGCATGTTAAAATCAAATGAAGGAAATCTCGCGTAAGCGATAACATAGTAATGAATTAAATGTACACATTTGGAACGGACGTAGTAAAAGTTTATGAATGAAAAAAGTAGTTCCTTTATGTGACGTCAAAGGGTCACGGTCGCTTTCAACCAATCAGTTACGAGTAGTGTCACGTGAAGTGATATGTGCACTAGTGCTCGTATTGAAAATACGGCATGATTTATGTTCAACCATATGGATAATAAAACAGAGGCTAAGTCAACATGACTTGATCCGCCTCTGTGGGGAGAGAATGTGTTTTACCAATAAAAATCTAAATACAATTGTTGATTAACTATTTTGAAACATGAGCTATGACAGGTTTATAAATAGACGAACAGGATCAATGCAACATTTACAGTTCACTCCTGCAAGGATTTCGTATTGTCAGTCTATTTTATTCTTATTTTGCATCATTCTTATTTCGATTAATAATGTGACACTTTATTAAAAGAGAAGAGATTATTACCAAAGGGCGAACGAACCAGAGCACTATTGCTTATGCTCTCAGGTAATTGTAAACATGTCAAATTACCATTGGCATTGTGCAATCCTGAAAAAATGATGCAATTTAAGATTGAAAAGGAGGACGTTTTAATCATCTGAACAATCGAACGAACTAGTGGATAAAAACAAGTCAAAATACAAGTGCCCTTTAAGGCTTCATTTGTTTTTCTATACTGATTTGACAGAAACATTAGCTTGATTAAATAATGACACAACTTCACAATGTAGGCTTCAACTTCGTAGGATCCTAAGGATCTGCAGCTAAAGTTGATTCAAATCAATGATCAAGGATAATCGATAAAACAATTTTTATTTAGAATTATCGATTGACTTAAGCGTGTTTGTTGCTATCATAAAAAAATGTTAACATTGCTGTTATATGAAACAATAATAAGTTGCCTTTGGGTTCTGAATTTCTGTTATTTTTCTTCAAATTGAACGACTGAGAAAAACTGATGTGTAAAGAAAACAAGAGAATATCCCTCGGGTCACTATAAATGAATTGGAAGGCTAATCGGAACCTATTTTTTAAAAAGATACATCGTGTCCTTAAGCTCTTTGGCAATTCTACGAATCTTATTTTTAATGAATTTATATTCGAACTGTGATTAAGACAGTTGTAATTTTATAAAAGTTTAAAGCAAAATATTACATTTGAAAAGGACATCAACTGCGTTAATGATATCGATATTCAAATATTAATTATTACCTTTAATTAAAGTTACAAATGGAATAGACATGTATAATTTCTACTCTTTAGTTAGATATCCAAATCGATTAAGTGCCATGATTTGAAAGTAATATGTATAATACTGCTTGTATTATGTTATTCCGAGTCAGGTGCTTAAGATTGATTTATTGAATTATCATTTTCAGAAAATGCAAAATCTCGTTTACGTAACGAAGAGACGTAAACAAATCGGCTATAGACAATAACAGGCGCGTGTCATTGAGTTAAACATAATTTTCAAAAGAAGAACAAGATGTTTTTAAACACTGTAAATGTATATTTTTGTGTCAAAATGTACCTGAGACATTTCTGAAATATCTATCCAATTGCTAGTTATGGCCAAAGTTAAAGTTTTCAAAAAGTGCTTGCTGCGTCAAGTTCAAGAGGTCAACAAAAATTACCTCACCTGAAAGGTCTATTCATGATAGATGCACATGTGAAATATCACAGGTCTACCCCAAGCAATCACAATATTTTTTGTGACAAACAGACTGATAGACAGACAGACGGACAGGGCAAAAATTTTATATCCCCAGAATCTCCGATTCGGGGGCATAAAAACATGAATACTAGGTTGACTGTGAAAGAGGGGTCATATAACAGTAAATTTATGTCAGGACATCGGCTTCAGAATGTTCCTGATAATATGGATAACAATGGGCATTTTGGATGATTATTCAAAAATTAAAACAATAAATTCTAACACAATACAAGATCAAATAAATATTTTTTCTTTGTCCCTCAAACAACTTCTGTTTTCTAAAGGTTCTATTTAAATATTTCATGGAGTGCAACATCCATCTGAAAAAAAAACATAAATATGGCGGACAAGACCATCCTACACAATGTCATGTTACAACTGCTTACTCAACAAAAGTTTGTTTCATTAATTTCGAACTCATATCATATAATAAAATGCAGTGTTTACTTTAGTTCGTCTCAGTTAAACAAAGTATTATTTCCCAAAGACTACTATTTCTAGAGTATTGAAGTTACATGTTTTGTTATCACCTATGTTAAAACTCAAGCTGATTGAGCTACACACTTACATGTATTTTGTCATATATGGGGTCCATTAAGCAAAACACATTTAGTAAATGATATTGTCATTCTGAAATATATTTTTGTAAAAACTTAAGTTTCATCACAATGTTTTAAAATGTTTTCCCCGAAATGTATTCACTAAAAGAGATATTGCAGAAATGAGAAAGTAAAAAATGTTTGACACACTTCACTTATTTGTCTAATACCTGAATGGGTTTTGGCATACCGCATAACAGAACCATTCATATGAATCATATGTAATGAAAATAGGTTCTAAGTAATCAAACGATTTAAAAAATAAAGTCTTCATGACAAAAATAGTTACAAATAATAGAATGTATTGTAATGTAAAAAAAGAAAATGATCGATTATTTCACTAACTTATCCACCATTGTACAACCACTCACTCCCTTAAAGACGACACCACTGTTCCAAATTACTCATGATCTTTATTGGTCATATGTGGTTTATATTACCTGATTTATTATATATATCTAATACATAATATAATTACCTGATAATAAACAACGCAACGACCAGATAATCCTTACATTTTGGTTTAAGTTGTGCCAAAGTTTCTATACATAACATCACCCCGATACAGTCGTGGATTTTGTATGAAAAAATATCAGTCTTTTTCTGCAATCATCCACCTTGTCTAAGTAAATTGAATAAACCTTCCCAATTTCTAGTGTTTTCTATCAATTACACACTCGTCTGCAATTAATCTCTATATGCTCGAGACATAAACTGTACACTCCAGAAAATAACATTTAGTTCTCAAGACAAGTGCAATCTGGCATGCCATTCAAAATATGAGATACCGTGAAAGACACAACATACCTATTACTTTGTCTATACCAACTACTATAAAACCCTATAATTGTTTGCCTACTTTCTTTATAATTGTTTCTCTTACATAGACATTAACAAGACAGAGATGAGCTAACAACATTTCACATAATAAGGCAGTAGCACGTTTTTTGATAATTTTGTATTTTAAATTTTACACTGATAATTGTAAGTTAATACTAAATGTATTATTTTGATTGTGTCAACAATCTCATTACACAAGCCAATCATCCATAGGCAGAGGACAAAGTATGAAGATTCACATAAAATCCATTGGAGACTATTTTGTGTGAACACTTTTAATTCATTTTGTATAAGAACAAGAAATCGCATGGCTAAACTTTACATTTTATATTTGAATTATACATGCTCCGTTTAGCTTAAATACATTGTCTTTCATTTGGGACCCTTAAATTTCCTTTTCCTTATATGACCTTATATTCCCCCTAAAACATGCCACTGCCCAGTTAAGGTCATGTTACCCAAAGAACCATTTTAAACAATGCTAATTGCAGGGTACAGAGCAATGAGATCTCCAAGAGGTGGCATTATAATCCAACTAATAATTTTGACATGCTCTATTCAATTCGGCAGTTTGTGTTTTTTTGTATTTTCAATTATCATCACTTTATATCAGAACGATCTTTATATGGTCACTTTACTTTAGTTTACCCTTTTATTTAAGAGGCTTTCGTGTGTTCGATAATCGAAGATTGTGCAAAGTCTTAAGAATGAGCTTTTTCTGTTAATCATGTGTTAATGTGTTAATGAAAAACTTTACCATGTAGTGTACATAAGGGAACTCTCTCAGTGAAATCCGATAAGGGTTTCACTGATTAAATGTTCATAAAAAGTCAAGATCAATTGAATTTTAAGAAATGAAAATAAAAACATTTGTTTTCTGGAAATGATACGATAAAAAGTCACAATTGTGAATTTGGATTGTTTGTTCCGCCAGGAGGTTTTAAATGTATGTCCGTTCGGCTGAGTACAAGGGGCCAGTTTTTCTCAGAAAATGTTTATAATAAAACAACCAAATTTGCTGCTTGAATTCAGGGTATCAATACGTTTATGGACTTCAAAACTCGGAAGTATGAAATATCGTCACGGAGACCTGATACTTGTTCCGTGATTTGTTACTCTGATGTAGGTAAGTGTTGTGAGCAATGATGTATATCAATTCGATGAAGGATGATTTGTTACTCTGATTTAGGTAAGTGTTGTGAGCTATGATGTACATCAGTTCGACGAGGGATGTTGCTGACTACGTACATCGTCTTGACATCATACTCTCTTCCGAAAGATGTCTGGTACGATACAATTATCAGAGCACTCTACAACATAATTTAAAGGCTAGTTGAGCATATGTTTTACCTTAAAAAGCCAATACGATAAAATAAGTAATTGATAATAAAAAATTCTTTGAAATTCCATTACTTTCTGTGTTTCCGTTCTGATTCGGGCTTACTTGATGAAACACTTTATGTATCGTTGATAATTCATGTCCTTCTAGACTAACATTAAGTGTCAGAAGTATTTTCTTATATCAATATTTACAATATTTTAAAACAATTCATGTATTATAACAAAATGGAGCCCAGAAGATGCTTTAACTTCACGTATAAAGCTGAGTGACCTAGACTAGCTATACTTTTCTAGACTGGGTTGGTCATCGTATAATAGTTTTGCTTTAGGGTCTGGATGACAGACTAATGTCGTTCCGCTTTCTATATATATATATACAGTAACTAATATGAAAGCATGTTGACGTCGCATTTACTATATATATTTTCAGTGGTATGCATATGACGTCATGAATTACGTCCCTTGCCATTGTTAACGCTATATACCATTAGCAACACAATGTATAAGTTACCCTGATGATCACTATGTTGTGAAACCGGTTGGTAATGACCTTATATGAAGACCAATCTTCAGTTTGTTATTTTTAAAGAATATATACTCTCCCAAAAAAGAAACGCATATATAATTTTTTAAAGAAATTTTTACTTCACCTTTAAAACCACAAATGTCACAAAATTTCAATGGTAACAAAGCGAAAATTTACATGTTAATAGACAAAGAGTATGCCAAGTGAAGAACACTAGTTTTAGGTATGTTTCTGTATTCTGTTGACCACAAGATGGCGTCGAAGTAAGTGTTATGAATTCCTGCCAATTTTCAAGAATTCTTGCTTGACATCCCTTTGTAAATGAAATAGCCAATTGATGGATTCCCTATAATGCAGTTCTTCCCACATCTTTCTGCAATGCAATGGCCAGTCGTTGGTGTATCTCGGGCGTATTATGACGTTCATGTACACGTTTATTTAATTCATATCGTTGATGCCTTAATTGGCTTGAAATGTAGTGTTTGAGAAGTCATAAACATCTTCTTTTCTTTAAATGGGCAGGATTATGAGCCATCTGACGCTCTGTACGTGAATTCAAGTTATCATACTCGAATCACTCCCTTTAGGTTTAAATAATCTGATGCAAGTGACGTTCATGGACGTTATCGAAATTGTGATTTGCTTCTCCAATTCCTCAGAACCACCAATTAACCACATTTTTGTATGCTAAATATTGTATCCCACACCTTCACACCGTCTCAACCGAATCTGTTGACTTGTGGCATAAACTATTGGCAAAATTGTCATTTTTCGAACTGTAAGATATCCAAAGTCACGTTATTTTCTAATTGCTGTTATTGACAAATTTGTGCGTTTTTCAGAAACCCAAAGTCTCCTAAAGTTTCTTGGGTTCAAGATCTTTATTGTAAAAGGTCACTTAATAACAATGAGTTCTTTAAAGCCACGAAAAACAGGGGCGATAACTGGCCTTCATGGTCGAATATCGACTTCATGGAAAGGCTTTTGTACAGTTTGGTGGACTTAAGAACCCAAATCAGTGATGTTGTAAATGATGTGTATCCCTGTGGCAAGAGAATGAAGAAAAAATGTGACCCGGATGTAAAGATTTGAGGTTTTGGTGACAATTTTTTTATGCACACATCTTTAGCTCTTTTGACCGGAAGTGGCCTGTAGGAAGGAACCAATAATGCGCAATAGGACGATGATGAATATTTTGATGCCAGACTAGTGTGAATAATGAAACTTCGGTTTCAATTTCACGCTCGACAACATTTTTATTTCCGACACTTTGTCGATGCATAATGGTAACCTTGGTTCTGTTTACAATTGAATGACAAAATTGGAAAAAATGAGTGCCTTTGGTTGGTTAAAGGTACCATATGATCTTGCATTTACTCTTACATGAATTCTGCTTTAAATTTTTTCTATATAATGTTCTTTCAAAATGGCCTTCAAATTAGTCTCAAATATACAAGAGGTATAAAATTTTCGATTTTGTGTACTAAAGTCGTAAACCATCATATAATAAAGACGTTTTGGAAGAAAATATTACATTTATATTGTTTAATTTGTTTTTACACTCGACAAAAATATCAAAATCACCTATGCGTTTCTTTTTTGGGAGAGTATATATATAAAAGCAGTTTGTCTACAATATCATGTCTTTTGGTCACTACAATATTGTCAAGGATAATTTCCTCAGGCATGAAACAATATTGTAGTGACCAAAAGACATGATATTGTAGACAAACTGCTTTTTGTTTGCTACATATTATTTCGCTCCATTTTACAAATGTTGAGCACTGTCCCATTTTGTTACAAAGCCAAATCACACATAACCCTAGTGGTTTTTGTTTTTTGGTTATATTTATATATATATATATATTTATACAAAAGTTTATAACACTGGGTTATTTCATGTTTGTTACTCAGAGTTTCATGCACAAACAGGAACACAAGTGCTCTGTGTGGCAATCATCAGACAAACTGAAAGTTAGCTGGTGGGAACTATTTTTTTCTTACACGGCTTGGGTACTTCCCATGCCGACAGGTTGATAAGAGTTCACTTCTTTTGTTGATGTTATGGCCTTTGTTGCTGAGAATTTCAAGCTTCTCTTCAATACAGAGGTTGCATAAGCCTGAATCTCGCTTGCTTGTGTTTGATTGTTTCAAGATGGTCCATTTTATTTCATAGTTTTGTTGTTTTCTTTTTAGTTGCCAGATATATTTTGATAATTCTGTTTCTTTTTCATAGCGCTCATTTCTGAAGGATTTCGTGTGGTTGTTGTAGCGTAGCTTGAAAGAGCCACTTGCTAGCCCTATGTATGAGGCTGTGTCTGTTTGGGATGTTACAGTGGCTTGGTAGATGACGTCATCAATCAGGCATTTACCGTTGAGTGGGCAGTTTGCTTTCTGCCTGCAGTTACAGTTCTTCTCTTTAGGTGTTTGGCTTGTTGAAATATTTATATATATAAATGTATATATATGTTTTGTGATACCTTCAAGAAACCCGAGTCTGAAAATAAATTCTATGCTAGGTCTCTATCATGATACTTAATTTTTTTAGTTATATTACTAAAATCTTCATTTTTTCCAACTCGAATGAACACAACATTTAATGATGGATAAACGATCAGTTCAGAATTTTCAGGTGTTTCAAAAAGAATTGAAAAACGATCCATGGCCAACGTTTGAAGGGTATAGATGAGTGAAAACTAATGAACGGACAGTATTGGTTCTTTGATAAAGTTTTATGGGGAAAGCCATTTAAATATATTTTGGAGACATTTTTTACAAGAGGAACCAGCGCTGCTCTGCTTCAGACCATAAATGGTCTTAAACTGGAGAATACCCCCTAAAATACCATGAACTTCAATTCTTATTATTAAACATTTTAATAGTTTCTGTTCTTGAATTAATATTGTATGGGAACAATTCTTTGCTCGTGAGTAAATTAATACATTTTTCTCAGAAACAAAGCACGAATACAATAATTGCCGAAAAAGATTACTTTGGTTTCACCAAATATTTACTGAGATTTTGATAAGAATTTCGCGTATCATACCCTTGGGATGTGTTCATGTGATGCACTTCATTAATATAATATCAATGTGTCTGGTTTCTTCTTATATATAATTAGGAACATCTATTTGCACAGATGACAAGTTTCGTTTACAATCCTTGGGGTATAGATTTCAATTTCTGAAGATTAACAGAGTGAAAGTGCACAAACATTAATCATTTACATTTGTCTATGTACTCCTTATATTATATGCTATTCTGTTTCACTGCATTGCAGCATATTATGTTTTATTGTGATTGGCTCGTTTGTGTACGAACATTATGCTAACTCCACTAATCTGTACCCTGGGCTTAGAAGCTAGATTCGCCCGCTCGGCCCGACTTGGGATATAGCCAATCAAATCATTTTCTCGTTGAGATTTTATTGAGACGGTAAAGAAAATGATTTGATTGCCTTTATTCCAAGTCGGGCCGCGCGAGCAAATCTAGCTTCTAAACCCAGGGTACAGATAAGTGGAGAACGTTCGTACCCTGAGACAGGATGACTTTTCAATGCAATTAGATGACAAAGACACACAACATCATATCTGTAGCGTCACATTGTTTTTTGTTCTAGATATGTACTTTCTATCGTTCTATGATTGAAGGCTATTATTTAGGTTACATGGGGCCTCGTCACACTTAACTATACGCGTTCTGTAATTGGAACTGGTACATTCGAAAGTTATGATGTTTTAATATGTTTTGTTTTTTAAATGTTATTAAGTTATTCTTTCTTCGACAAGTGACCCAAATTGCTAATACAGAAAAGACTGCACACAGTGAGCATATTTATCATTTTGTACAGGCAGATTTCTTTTCAAAAACAGAGATAAAAACATAATCTCACATCTTTAAAAACAAATTCTTAAAAATATAAACTACCACAATCTTGAGCAATCCAAACGTATGATAAGCTGGTAAAAAAATAAAAGCATTCGAACACGTGAGAACAAACAGTCTTTCCCCTGTTCATCGAACTGTTTCATCATTTCATAAGTCGCCCTTGGATATCTAGACCTTTCCATACACAATATTCTACACCAATAATTTATGCAACGACTGTAATAATTAACACACAAATAACTGCTACCTGTATCACCAAAGATAGACAAGGCACCTCTTCAGACAAGTAAAGAAGCGAGCAGAGCTCACATACCCCCGCCCCCCACTTTGTTATAAGAATTTTAAATAGTAAAACTGACTAATATTGGTTTAAGTTGTATGGTAGTTGAGTATACAGTAAGTCTTTATGTAAATCTTCTTTCAACTGAAACCCTAATACCAAATTCATTAATAGGTTTTACAATTAAAAGGATTCATCTAGGGATAATGGTTGATCTGTTTCAAATTTAAGGTAGTTATCATGAATATTCTACGATATGAACTGAGGACAAAATTATGTTTGTTGAGTCACTTTGTAAGTCATGTTTCTCAAAGAAACCACAGAAAAGAAAATGCATATATCGTTTAACTCTCACAAGGCATATCCAGCATTTGCGATTGACATATGTAGCAAATTTGGTGAAGTTGGGATGTAAATTTTAGGAAATATGTTCTGGACAAAGTAATTTAAAATATAATCACTTTTTAGTCATATATCCACAGAAACTGCAAACAATAAAAATAATTTGTTCGTCTTACCCTCAAAAGGCACATCAAGGGATCATGGTTGATAAGTGCATGAAGTTTGGTGAAGCTACGAAGTATAGTTTGGGAGATATGCTCCGGACAAACTTTTGTGACGGACAGACAGACAGACGGACGGACGGAATGAACGCTATAAACCCCCACTTACGCTGTAAGACGAGGGTATAAAAAGAGAGCAATTGGCTCTGCAGCTCATCGGGTATTTTGGTTCAGGATGTGGCAAATGTGGTTCCCCCCTTAGTAAGTAAAACTAATCTTTTCAAATTCAGATACCATCTCATTAATGCAGATGATAAAAAGGTTGGGCTTTTTTTGTTTGACTACAGCCTGATCCCCCCCAAAAAATATATAAAACAAACTCGACTCACGTGAAAGAAGAAGCGTGATATGTTTGCACATGAAATGGGAATCTGTGGTGACAATATCATATTGCTATTCCGCCTGATAAAATACTATCAGGCATCATCAGCTTTACGAAACTCTTGCCGAAATCTCAAAAAGGATTTAACTATCAATTTGAAACATCTGATCAATGAATTTTAAAATGCAAAACACAATGGCTGAGGGGGAACTTTGATTAAAAAATAAATACCTGTTATAATGTTTCACTTACATGAAATCTCATAATTGTCCTTGAATACATATATACTGAGATGCACTAATTAGGAAGTCAAGGACTTTGATTGAATGTAGAGGCGCCACCATTTGCAAATTTGTTATAGATTGGACCTTTCGTTACTTAAATATAATCTTTGGTTTGTTACTAGGTTGACCACGTAACAGTGAGATAGATTTTCCGAAAAGCAAGACCAACTAAGATTCCGTCATTCTCACCCGGATATTTTCCGATACTATACTCCAGATTGATTGTTTGCTGGTCCTGCGTCTCTCATTGGTCAATAGTGGCACCTTATAAGGAGGAGAAGAGTTTTCGTTTGCTAATGGTGATGGAATTCTTTTCCGTAAGGGGAACCTGTCAGAAGCCAAGGGACTGGTTCATTAGAACAGGGAATGGACATATTTGATCAACCTCCGTGAGAAGAGAACGCTAATATCCGTAAGTAAACCCTTCTCCCCCTGCAGAGGCAGATCAAGTCAAGAAATGTTGATACAACCTCTGTTCTATTACCCCGACTTTGTGAGATACAATGGGAGATGCCTGATTGGAGGCAATCAAAGTTAGTTATGCAATCAGCGACGCTGTTCCGAAATCATAATTTTAGCTACTAAATGATGGCAAGGATATTGTGACATGAACCACCCTTTCCATGAGAGAAGCGTTGTTATTTGATAAAGAAATTAAAATGGATTGTGTGCAGTTTTTTTTCACCAGGGGAAACTGCCGGAACCCACGGATTTCGGCGGATTGTAACAGAAGCTGTATCAACATTTTATGACTTGATCTGCCTCTGTGGGGAGAGATTGAGATTCCTTATGAGATAGATTTTCCGAAAATTCTATATACATGTACAATGTTCTTATGTGATGTTTAAAAATCTGCCATTTTGCTTTTTAATAGAGAGTGTTGATTGGTTGAGACTGTTGTTGAAATAACAACTCTATGCAATAAAAACTAGCTATAGCGACGGTTTGCCATGATTCTGTAGATTAATTATGGAACGGCAGAAAGGCAGTAATTTTTTTTCTCAAAATTTGCTGAAATTCTTTCTATAATACTGTTGATTTACTAATTATCAAAGGGAAATCACATGTGTCCAAATCAAATGACCAATGAACAGAGCTGTAGCCAAACATGCATTACGCCATCATGTGGTTAATTTGGCACAATAAACTGTGGAATATTATTAAATGTCATATTAAAATAGAAATAATATTTTCAATTCAAGACGCTCATAAATGTTAACAGACTCAATCAAAAACATTTTCATATGGAGAAGAGTCTCCATTTATTCCAGATAAGAGCATTATTTCGCATTCAATATTCGCAGAATCCACTTTTTTTTATACCCACGCGATTTTATTTCACGTTGGGCTCGCCTGGCGAATTAAAAGTAAAGTACGATGGTGACATTGAAATAAAACTAATGTTTACTAAAAGGTAGAGCATTTGCGACACGTTACAAGTCATACTTAACGATGTCAGTAAATGATAACGTTGAAAACATGTATTTATAATTAGAGCCACTGAAAATGCCGCGTGCCATTTTTAGAATTTGACAGACAGACAGACATGACTTGATCTACCTCTGTGGGAAGAGAATGCTCATTTTAAGAGATATGTCCAACCGTTTCCAGCTAATCTGGCAATCATATGAATAGCTGCAGACAATGAGTGTCCGATCCATGACGTCACTAATATAGTCGCTGCCCTCGGAAGTTTTCCGAATGAGAAAACTCTACCACTTGGCGTGCACTCGTAGCACAACTAAATTAAGAGTTCGACAAGCAAAACTATTTTAAATATGTTAGTGTCCTTCGCATTATCAGAACATTTCACATTTGTCAGCCAATTGCAAATATCCTGAACAAAAAACATTGTCTTGTTTTCATATTTATACGATTAACGTTTATTGTACACTCTTGAACCGATATATCAGCAAGTAAACCAAGCCTGTCTTTCGAGGTTATCCATGACGTCAATTCGATTGATATCCTTAATCCGGACAACAATCCCTCAGGTGCTGAAGGCGGGGCAACAACAGTAGAGGTTTGGGGGTGAAGGCGCCCTGACCTAAAGGTTGATCATCTGATTTTTTAAAGTCGACTTTTCTAGTATCTACTTAATTTATATTGATCTATAAACAATTTCTCGTTAACTCTAATTTTTGTTCAAATAAGTCTACAAACTGTTTGTCTACTACGGACAGACATCGATCGTTGCAATATATATATCTTTGGGATATTATCTGGGTTAAACACAATTTAATACATTATCTGATTAAAAAATCATAGGTCATTAAATTGTAAGTTTCTTTGTAAGTGGATTTTTGATTACAATCTCCTTGTAAGAATAAGGCACCCTTGCCTATTTATTGACCCACAACACTTCAGGTGTATATGTGATATGAAGAACTAACCCACATGTGCTTCAAACATCAAGTAATTGCTAACTTCCTGTGAAGAATTTTCTTGAATATGACAAGAAACTCCTATGGCCTATGCTTTCATCATAAGGACATCTTTAACTTTGAAGGGTACTATTTCAATTTGACAGGATGAAGTTGAACTATGACATAAATAATTGACATCTAATGGTTTTCTTCCATTTTATTCTGAACTTCAAACACAAAGCAGATTTCATTACAATAATGGTCTCCTGATCCGGGCATGGTTTTGAGTTAACACCTGATTAAGAAGAGATTATTGTGCACAGCTACGATATTGTTTTATCAGCGTTTCTCCTTGCCATAAATAAGATTTCAATGCTTCTGTTCTTTAAACACTCAAGAAGAGGATTTAATATGTCAATATCTTCCCGTATTTTCTCTCATCCTTTAAATCACCTGATCTCCCCGATCTTAAGCTTTGGAATAGAATCAGTGACGTAAATGGTGAGCAGGTTTGTTCATGTCGAACAACCCAAGTTTTTATAAACAATGTATCATAATTTTAGAATCGTTAATCATTATTTGATTCCTGGTGAAGTAATGGTATCAATAATCGAAAATAAATTGTGTTTTTTAGACACATGTAAAAACATATTTGACTAATTACTCAATGATCTAGCGTCATCGAACGATGTTCTGACGTTATGAATCTTTGACGCAAATCTAAAAAGTAACAAATCATTACTTTAACTAATTTATTTTCCAATAAAATTGATCAGTCGGTCATCGTTTTCAAGTTCTTATTTCAACTAACTTAGAATTCCGAAGTTGCGGATAAGCAAACGACAATATTTCAATTATCATAATGCATTTCAATGAAATTTCCTGTTTAATCATGTTTTAAAACGGTTATTTCACAGGAAGTTTGTGATGTTGTCCTTGTCTGAATCCCTAATAAATGTCAACGCTATTATCTTGAGGGTCTTGAAGAGTTATCCAATCAACAGCGCCTTCAAACAAATATAACAGTCTTCCTACTGACAACTGATAAAGACATAACAGTCATAAACTATCTTTAACAACCAATTAGCCGAGAGTGAAGTGCTGCACGGCGGAAGTAATAACACCTTACTGACAAAATCAATGAACTGACCGGCGAAATAAAGTAGACACTTCAGTTGAGTTTATGATGTGTCGAATATATATATACAATAAATTGAAATATTTCGAGTTTTCTTATGTCGTATTCTCAAACTGATAATAATAACAAGAGTTGATATTTCCATCAGATAATACAGATAGTGTTGTTTTGTTTTATTTGAATTAAAAAATGAAATTTTACTTTATGATTTTTTAATAAATCAATTTACATATTTGTTGATATTTGACACAAATGATTATCAACAAAAAAGACATATCATATGTGAAAATCAATGAACAGGCCTATTTTTTAACATATTGACAATATTTCAATTGTAGGGGTCATGATAGTGGAAATTGTATTTCTTACTCCTGCCTACAATAAACAATTGTGCAAAAGAAAATATCAAGCAGATACCGATGATGTTGTTCACACTTCTGCAAATATCCGTTATTGTTTACATGCCACACACCATGTATGGTTTCTTTTGCCAGGCGGTTTAGAATAATACCACTTTTATGCGCTGTAATCAATGAAATAAATGATAGAATGATAATTGGGAACTGTATGTTAAATAGTTAACAAGGTTATTAAACACGTTGCTGTCGGTTGGAAACAATGTGGGGTTATAATGAATGAAGTCACAATTTTGAATGCAGTGGTCCATTTAATGTCATCATGCAGAATTTAAACCGTGCAATTTATTAAGACATTTTAATCTGCACTTTTATCATGTGCTATCATAACTTTCTATATTTTTGAGTGTATGATTCAGACATGGCTCATAACTCGCTCACCGCCCAAACTCCCGTTCGCAAATTCTTAAAAAAAAACAAATCTTTAGAAGTGTTAATTAATCAAGACCTATGCTCATTTATCAGTGTTTGATGTTATTATAATTGATGCATGGATCTAAAATTATTTATCTTTTAGCCCCGAACGAAACATAATTAAATACTTAGGAATCGACAGATCGTCATGTAATGATGATAACCCTTGCCAAAGTTCAGCAACATCAAATGATAAGCACTTCATTTAGCATCATTTATAGATGACATTTTAAACTTTCATCATTTATACAATGATTCGCAAGAGAAAAAGCTTTTGGTTCAAAAGAGTCCATGCTTATTTTCACTCATTTGACAGAATAATATACAGTTTCAACTTGAAATAAGAAGTTGACTATTATGGAAAGTACGCCCTCTCATTCCGCCCGGACAGTGGCAGTCATATAGGTTATAAACGTAGGTGTTCAATAAAGACTATTGCTTCTTTGAGAGGCATTTTAGAAGTTGGGATGACAATAATGCTGAGGAATATATGGATGACAACTTCTTTGTTCATTGTATGCGACGTTTCGACACAGATTCTTGTGTCGTTCTCAAGCAGAGGAAGAGTAATGAGCTAGAGGCATATATATAGGCAAATATATAGCATTGTATTATTACCTATATATATGCCTCTAGCTCATTACTCTTCCTCTGCTTGAGAACGACACAAGAATCTGTGTCAAAACGTCGCATACAATGAACAAAGAAGTTGTCATCCATATATTCCTCAGCATTAAAGACTATTGCATGTAGAAGTGATGTAATTTTATTCCCATGAACTAGATAATTTGAGGAATTTTTCTATACACGGGTTAAAATAATGTTGACATAGTAATTGATTCTAATAGCAAAGTTTGTTCATCTTTCAAATTCTAAGATTGTATCAGCCATATGATTTTAGATGAATTTACAAATATTTCTTTTTAATCAAGATTTATGTCAGCATTGAGCTGTAAACTCTACACTCTATCCTTAAGAAGTATTATGAAATGTCGAGTAGATAATATACTACCCAACAACTATATCTCCCAGATTTCACAGAGATGTTAACAGTACTTCAGTGGCGTGTCAGGTCACACACGATAGTAACAATGGAATCGTTTAGGGAAAAGACCCATAACAAATGATCATCTGATATGACAGGCTTGTGAAGATGCCTAAAATTCTCTGTTCACCCTTCTCTATTTGCATGGCTGTATATGACTACTGTCAACTAAAGTTTGTGTAAATGTTATGTCAACGTATATAAATAAGATCGTGTATCACAAATGCCCGGGCATGTCTTCTAGATATCTTTTATCAGATACATTTAAGTTTTGTATAAGTATCCTTTACACAAACTAGATTAGCATTTGCGGGACACCGCAAAAGCAGAGCAGCCCCGAAACTTGGGATTTCGCCTTACCCTGTTCCGCCTTCTACAAGCCTCAGCATATTGGGCATTTTCTTGTGACCTTGACTTTTGACATTCAAGGTCACGCAATCAATGAATACATTTCATTAGATATAACATTAATGTAACGAATTAAAGTGTTAAAAGTTAAAATAATCCATTTTATCAATATATGTTGACCTTGACCTTTGACCTTGAAAGTGAACATGTCATTGTAATTCCCCAGAGGTGTAAACACTTATACATGTAAATGAGTTCTGAAAAGCTTAATGGGATTAAGTTATATCCAAATTAGTTGCACATTGCAATAACACAAATCTCATGACCTTGACCTTTGACCAGCAAGGTTACACAATCAATGAACACTTTTCATTGAGTATAACAATCATCTATTGATTTAAAGTGTTCATAGTTAAAATCAAGCATTTTCGCATAACAATGCTAAAGTAGTGACCTTGCTGTGACCTTGACCTTGGACAGATTGTAGCGAAAACCTTTTCAAAATTTTTTACTCTTCCAAGGATGATACAAACCAAGTTAGAGCTTCATAGCACAAAAACTTTTCAAGTTATCGCGTTAACAAGGAATTTTTTAGTGATTTTATAGCTCGTGACCTTGACCTTTGACCTTGAAAGTGAACATGTCATACATGTAAATGAGTTCTGAAAAGCTTAATGGGATTACGTTATATCCAAATTAGTTGCACATTGCAATAACACAAATCTCATGACCTTGACCTTTGACCATCAAGGTTACACAATCAATGAACACTTTTCATTGAGTATAACAATCATCTAATGATTAAAAGTGTTCATAGTTAAAATAAATCATTTTCGCAAAGCCATGCTAAAGTAGTGACCTTGACCTTGGACAGATTGTAGCGAAAACCTTTTCAAAATTTTGTACTCTTCCAAGGATGATACATACCAAGTAAGAGCTTCATAGCACAAAAACTTTTCAAGTTATCGCGTTTACAAGGAATTTTTCAAAATCGTTCCCCCGAGGTATAAGCAGTAAGTTATGAAGACCAGTTTTGGAAAGCTTAGTAGAAAAAAGTTATAGCCATTAGTATGAGCGCGGCGGACGCGACGGCGGCGGCGGCGGCGGAAACTGCACAAAAACTGATAGACGGGGCTGCTAATTAAATACTTACACGTAATGTAAATACGATAAATTTATCACATTTTGGTCATCTTGCCAGAACTTGTTTATTCAGGTTGAATAAATGTATATGTATCTGAAATCATATTTGAACAACTTTAAGCCAAATATCTTTATAACTATTCAATAAAGATATTAATTAAAGAATGAAATCCAGTGACTCACTAACTATATTAAGCGATAATAGGAACAGCTGATGAAACAAATACAGTAACTATTTTTGATATCATTTGCACTTATTACACAACCGCCTGAATTCGACCCCTTTCTCCATCATCTATCTACTTTTTTGGATGGCAACATGCACGTGTTAATTAACTGAAATATTGTTCAAAAACCTTTAAACACCAACCTCTCACGCTCTTATTTTTAATTATCCTCTTGAAATTAGATTAAACCCTTAACTTAGTAGTGTTTCAAATTACTCTAAAAACCTTAGTTAAATAATGTAAGCATACTTTAAAATAATCACAATCATATAACTTGTCAATATAAAATGTTGAAATCGACACAAAGTTAACACAAAAAACATTTAGACTGTCATGTTTTCCCAATTAGTATCGCTTATAAGTATATCACTACATTGAAATAATACATTGAAATTCCGAACTTCAAATCATTTTCTTCCAATCGAGACAGGTAGATGGCGACGAACCCCATTGACAGATAGAAAATGTACTCTATGTAATTAAAATGATATTGGTGACGAATTCCATTCCTTATTTATATGCCCCACGTTAAAATCAGAAAGAGTTAAATATATGCATAGAGATTATTATAACAGACCAAATATGTACAAAATGAATATATTATTTTAATCCAATAGATTAGGAACTTTAAGAAAATTTTCCCTCTTTTGTAAAATTATCATGTCTTTATTTAAGAAATAAGTTTTATAAAACATGCGTCATTAATAAATGTATATTGTATGTTGTATACATGTAAATATGTATTGTACCTCTTATGCTGCAGTTTGCAGCCTGAGTGTAAATAAAGTTCAGTTCAGAAATAATACTGAATTTTAAGTTAAAAACCTTAATTCTTGTAAATACAAGTAAGATGTATATCAACGTATAGTGCTTGCTTTCTAAACACTTAATGATTTATCTTCAAATGACAGAAGAGACAGAGGCAGACACATCATTGCTGTCGAACATAATGGAACATGAATTTGGAGTGACCAATGAATTTCCATTTAATAGACACGAGAAAGAACGATGTATTTACTAGCCACGTGAGGAATTGCTTGTCTAGACACATAACTCAATAACAACACTTTTGGTAAATTGTATTTTTACATATTGTCCGTAAGCATTAAACGTCCGGTACGTCATGACTTATTTATAGAAAAGGTCCATGTCTTCAGCAGCCCCCTTAAGTTGACCGTAACTCATTCTTTCCCCACAGAGGCAGATCAAGTCATACGCTTTTTCAACATATCATACTTTCCACAAAATTTCTCACACATACCTATCGCATTCCTCCTTCAACCCCATCGCTCTCTATACCCACTCCATAAATGTACAACTTGCTCCACCTAAAACCCCTTTGCTGCTTCAAAACATATCCCTCTTCTTCTCCAATCTGCCCTCATCCTCAATACGCATTTTCCCCAAATCACGAAGACATCCTCTTGACTCGACAGCATGACGTCCATGCTACGCACAAATATATTGCTCAAAGCCCTAAATATCAACCTTGTGTTAAACGTTTTCTATTTCACCACAAGTTTGCAAACATAGTCTTTAATACTTGGGGACTGTCTTTTTGCTACTGGCATGTTAGTGACAGGATAACAGTTCGTTATAAAGCCTTATGCAGATGTGAGAGAATTTCTTTAAAGAAGTAAGCCAGTTACAGTTACTACACCTCTTGTCTGTCCCACATTGACGTACCATCATGTGTTATGACAGTTTAATGATTCCTGTTCCTAGGACCGCACGTGGTAGGAACACGGACTTGATCGGCTGTTCCTGATCCTCGGAAAGCTACTTTTCATGGCTCCTTCGCCGCTGGTAACCTAGTCTTACTTAACATGCACAGTTATCAGTTCACTTGAGTAGTTCTTATCATTGTGAAGACATTCGTATGTAAGGGACTTTTAATACCGTATGGATTTTATTGTATGTTGTTGATTTATACGGAGTAAAGTTATAAATCTTAAATGTTTATTTCAAGTCGATGCTGGCTCAATCAACTGTCACATCTGGTCTGCTACGTTGGAAGATGCTAGTGAGGATTATTATCGTTAAGACGGAAATGTAATGGTCTGAATAGATAGAATCTTTTATCATTTTTTTACAAGAAACAATTGATAGAAGGTGAGAGGCTAGCTGACCAATTTTAAACTTTGATTAACTACAAAAGCATTACCCTAGCAAATGGAAAAAACATTTCAGTGTGTTTTACCCACTTATGTTTAGCGTGTGTGTCATATACACTGAAGTAACATTATATCGTAAGATTCCCTAGGTTATCTGCAAACGACAATGTTAGCAATCTTTACCAGTACCAATATATAATAGGGTCGTCCACATTCTCCATAAACCATACCATTAGACGTGGCTGTGCTTACACCTACAATCTCTTAAAAGCATACAAAGGAAGTTTTTCTACAACATCAAATGATTTAAAGACCCACACTTGTGCACCATATAACTACTTTGGGTTTTTTCGTGTGTCAAATATTTTGAAAAATATATTGTAAGACAAGTCACTCAAAATATATATTTGTATTCAAGTATACCAACAATATTTTCGTTGCTTGCATAGATGCCTGTGATATGTATATTGACCAAATCACAAATTAACCAAGATCTCTTTTGATAACCATTTAATGGTACTTGAAAACTAAATGATGTCATCAGCGAATAATAGTTGTATACAGTTGTAGTTGTATACCGTTTGAACAGTTTTCTTGGAATTGGGTTGCTAATTCATGTATAAAAAATGAAAATAGGAACGGGCTGAATATGCAATCTCACACCTAACTTGCTCACAAAATGGTCTGATCATTTTTTTATACAGATTTTTTATTCATTAATACTTCGCAGTAGTTTTCCCATCTTGCAATCATCCAGGAGATTCCATAATTTGCCTCTATAAACTGAATCAAACGCCTTGGGAAACTCTACAAATAAAGCTTAAAGATCTGTCCCTTATGATTTAAGTATTTTTTGATTATTTATTTTGATATTATTAAACAAATATGTTATCAGTAGTGCTATATCCTTTCCTATAGCCAGCTTGTGATGTTTTTAAATATGTAATTTGCCCATTCTACTCATCTCTTATTTATGATTGATGTAAATACCTTACCTAATATGCTTAGTAGTGTTATACCCTATAATAATGACCCTTTCTTATAAATTGGTACTATCAAACCGATGGACCATGGTTTAGGAAAATATTAGTTTTCTAAAATAATATTAAAACACAATTCTAGGAGCAACACGAGCATATCTGCAGAGTGTTTAAAGATGTTGATGAAGTCTATTCCAGCAGTATTTCCTCCTGTAGACAAGAATATCTTGAATTGAGTTCAGATCTGGATGATCAGGATTCACTTCCTCTCTATAAGGCTGGTCATGGGGATTGCTGTCAATTGTTTGAAAGAAATCCGTTAGCAAAGTAATCAGTATTTGCAATAACACCTCACCAAATGATGAAATTCGTCGCTTCTTGCTTAATTGCTTTCATACAAACAGCAATCAATATGTTGACGTCATTCAGCTTATTCCGAATCTGATACAAATCTCTCTGAAAACAAACTTTCTCATTTTGTTAAATCAATATTGATGATATCAATACCGTTCTTTGAGAGAAAAGAAATTAAACGTAATGAAACATAAGATGCTCCAGCACAATAAAGATCCCAAATCCATCTGTCTTGATAATACCATTAAAGTGGATGGTTAAATCTTATCTACCTGCGATCAAGGATTTCTAGTTCAAGCAAATGAACCTACTTAAGATGTTTTTGATGAAAAAGGCAACTACTTATGATTTCCAATAATAAGTTATAAACGATATAAACACAGAAAAGAAACAAGTTTTACATATATCTTCATAAATGATGTAAATATGCAAAATCAAGTTCGGGTTCGTTCTCATTCAGTTATAACTATAATTCAGTTCATGATTGGTCTAGGTAAGAGAAGTACAAGAGAAAGACCATAGAGGGTATCAAGGAAAATAAATCGGGTTATTATGTTTCAAAGATTTAGTGAGGAAGCTTACAATTATTAAGTTAAAGAGATCTAGAAATAAATTCTGTCATCACTCTTTGAAAGACTTGTAAAAGTAGATGTTGCAAATCACACAACTGATTGAGAGTTGACAGTCATATGATTTAAACTGAAAGCAAGAACGATTAATAATGTATATAGTGCTATCTCAAACAAAATCGAATCACAAGTCTAGTTTATTAAGTTAAAATAACATCATCATACGAAACACAATTTTACTACGTTCAGTTCAAATCGAAAATGAAAATATAAAATACAATTCAACGACACATTAGTGGTTTGAACAAACATAGATTGAGATTGCAGATATGGTCACTTCCCAAACTTCTTGAAAAAAACTTAAACTTGTCCTCAAACCCTTAATTACTTAAGGCATTATCATAACTTGCTTATAAAGGTGTTTACTAGATTACCATATTGACATAATTTATCACTCAGAACTTTTTCAAAATACCAATTGACACAACATTTAATCTACATAAAATATTAAAGTAGCGAACAAGACCACAGTTTGACAACCACAATAAAGATAAAAACTCAAAATGTTCCCTTTGTTGAATGAAAAGAACATATACAAATCAAATAGGGCACATCACCACAAAAAGATACATCATATCCTCTAGATTAGGTCGAAATGAACGTCTTTTGTTCTGTTTCTTCAATTGGTAGGGGGAAAGTCTGATGTCATCACAATGTAACTCTTATATCTAACTTGCATTTACCTGTGAGTAAGCTCTAAGCCCTATTTACAAAATATGTAATATGATTTATACACTCAGGGGCAAAAGAAACGATACCAACCTTTCAAAAGAGTACAGAACAAAATCCTGTTGCAAATGAAATGCGAATACGAACCCTTGTGATAGGCACATCAGTTGTGAAGAAGTACTAAGAATTTCAAACATCAAAGTTCGTATGTATAACTGTATGACTGTTCAAATACACAAGGGGTCACAAAACAACTTTTTCAATGTTTTTTTGGGTCATAATCTTTTGAATTGGAATTGAAAAATTATGAAATGTACAAATCGTATAAATATAAGATCTTATCAATATAAATAACCCGGGTAGAAGGTAATTTGTTCGCGCATTTCGCTTGTATGTTGGTTTAAAAACACACAAAAGGGACATTTTCTCTTTCCTATCTCGTCTAGTTAAGGAGATTTTTAAACAGCGTTATTTGAAAGGCCTGTATTTCAAAAGCGTTAACAGATATAGCTTTGATATTAAAAACTTAGTTCAGTTAGCTCTTGAAGACACGAATAAACCCAGTTTCAGCCGTAACTATCACTCGCAGCTTAACCTATCATGCATTTTATATAGTATCGTTTCTTTTGCCCCTGAGTGTATAATTAGGAGATAAACATACTGTGTTTGGAAATCAGCGGCATAAAACGGAATTATTATAGCTCTAAATTTAAGTCTGTTATATGCCGCTAATTTCCAAACACAGTATGTTTATCTCCTAATTATATAAATCATATTACATATCTTGTAAACTATATTATTTCGCATTGACTCAGGTGTACTGTGTCATGGTGCCCTTGCACGATTTCAACGGAGCGACATTCACACAGTGTTGACGGATTTGGTTATATCGAATGACGTTAGAAATAGAAGGCCTCGGAGATTACCGACAAATATCCGAATGCTGCAAAGAGAGCTCTTTTCAGTGGATGTTTGATTATTTCGTGACGGTTGTAAGCGTTATGTTAAGTTCTGCATATATTCACAAACTTGACATCTGTATATTTGCATTGGTGTTGTAAACAAATTTAAGGAAAGTGTATGTTGCATTTCGATTCATATTCGTATGAAATTCTGGCCGGTTAAACATTGTCAAGCCCGTTTGGGTCTGACGCTACAGAATGGTGAACAATGAGAACGGGAAATTGAACTGTTGTCAGTGTCGTGTATTTTATCGGTTTTGACAGACTGCAAGCGTTAAGTTTGTGGACAGTTTGAATAAATTCTATGAATAATGTACATACAGCGAAATAATTGCATATTTTGTGAAAATGTTCTACACAACAGCAATATTTCAGAACTACTTGTTGCCAGGCAACAAATGAATTCCTGCGCATCAGACGAAGTAAACAGAGCACCGTACAACCAAATTATACGCCCTCTGATTTTTCAATCAGAAAAGAGTATTTTGCACAATTATAATAACAATGATAATGATATCACTTTATTTTCCTAAGTACAAGTAAGTGGGAAATTCTTGGTGTGCCTATGGCACCCGCCATCCACAGTGCAGCGCCAGTTAATGCGTCGTTCTGCCTTTACAATGCTGAGTGTCAAGCAAGACAGCAACAACTCCCACCTTTTAACGTCTTTTGGTATGACGCCACCGGAAATCGAAACCCGATCTTCCAGGTGACGAGCAGACACTCTACCACTGAGCTACGTAATACCAGATTGATTCCATCAAGCGTCATGGTTGAAGTTGTTATTTCCATGATCCTCAGGATTTTATGAACTAAACTATATATCTAAAAATCATTCAGATCTGTTACTTTGTAGTATAATTTTCATATTGCTTGATCCCTTCACTCTGATGTCCATCAAAAGGTTTAACCTGTCATCTGGTCTATTACTCAGCCTCTTTGTCAGCAACTTATTCTCCGTGTTGAAATCCTTAACGTGTAGAATACCTCTACTTAGAGTGAATTTCAATGTTGGGGGGGATTTGCAATAAACTCTTTGTAAATCAGATTTTCTAATCATATAATTGTTATCATGTTTAATCAAAAGGAACTCTAAAACAATTTTCCTGGTTTGAACAGACTCAAGCAGAAATTGCACAATGAAATTCACTATATCTGTTTGTTCCACTCTTACTGTCCAGTAGTATTTACCATTGCACAGGAATGTCTGATCAACTCTTGCTTTGCACCCTGATCGGTATGAACTGCCTGGTGTTGGTTTTAAGATATTTCTTCCTTTTCCACTTACTCTGCATGGATTTTTGTTTAGGGGAAGAAAGTGGAATCGTCTTTCTGTAATGAATCATAGTTGCAGCAATTTAAAAGAAATATTCTTTGCTTTTTTTTACTTTGCGATTTTGCTATTTGCTTTTTGTTACATATGTTCAAACCAAACAATAACACTAAGAAATATAAAACGTTTACCACATTGTGAAACAAAATTCATTAGGTAAGTGCTTAAGAATTGAATGTCAGTTTGTGCGTTTGCACTGGAAAATGAACGATGTCAAAGCTACATTCAGACTCGAGCGAACCCAGCAACCTTGGTTTTTGAGTTCATTGGATTGAATCGTTGAAACTTATATCACATGACCATGCCCTAGACAAATCAACGTACGGGAATATGTGTCAACTTCAAAGTGTGAAATTATCAAAAAATGAACAGTCATGCCAATCCAACAACTCTGGTTGGTTCAAGAAGGAGACAATGTTTAGACAACAATTGTGTTACCTGTTCAAACTGGTCAACCTGCTGACACTATAATTCATATTCTGTAAAGCAAATATTGGTAGGTCTCTAATACAAAGTATGTGTGAAGTTCAATTAGGAAGTCTTGAAGACCTAGTTTTTATTACTCTTGTCTATAGATTATTAGGAAAGCAAAAGTTTGTATACATATCTATGGACGGTAATTGTCATATTTGATTAGATTACCTCTTGTGGGATGGTCAGCATATATCTCCAGAACTGTAACACAGGGTCCTGTTCTTGTTTGGATGGAACGCTGAACACAGAAAACAGTTCCGCAAATTTTCTCCCCCTGAAATATGATGATAACTTGATATTTATTTCTTTTCTTTATTATATTGTTAGTATATATTTATCAGTTATTCTTTTAGTTATTTCGCAATGATTAATACCATTCTGCTTTGACCCAATGTGATTATTTATGCAAAAGAACATTATTATGTTGTTTTTTTTCATATCAGGCTTACCATTATCTTGTTGAGTCATATTCATTGTTCATATTTGGATAACCTAACAATGAAAATGATAAAGAGAAATACTGTCATTAGTACCAGAGCACAACTACGTCACATGCATATCATTTAGGAGGATTTATACTCACCTTAGGTGTTGAGGGGATGCTGAGCTTAAGAACACAGGACATTGTGTTAGGAGAATAGTTCACGTCAAGGCAGGCTTTCCTGTCATCACACTGATTCCTGCATCCTAGAACCCCTAAGGGTTTGTCCAGATGCCATTCAAAAGTCTTTTTGAGGTTGGAATAATTTGCATTGACCACATACAGACAACAGAGAAATACAAAGAATACCCTCATCATGTTTTCTTAAATTTAATGTGCTGAAGTGTTGATGTCACCTTGCGTTGGTCTGGTGTGTTTTCGTGTGCCTCTGCATGCTTGTGTAGTCTAGTGTTGACGTATATGAGCACAAATAGCTTTATTAATGCATAATTCTTCAGATCAAAGTTTGAATTTTTTTGGAAAAGTGCAAAGAAAAATGATCTGTTTAAATTTTAGAGTACACCTAATTGACAATCATGAATAAACTATAGTGTGATCAATGATAGTATTAGACATAGTCCTGCAAGTTGTTTTAGATCGTGATTATCTTTTTTATCATTCTAACTGAATTAATCATGTTGAAAGCTTATGGAGTTGAGTCTCAGGGAGAATCAAGACGTTACAGTTTATTCTACATTCATTAAATATGAGTTTGATTATTCAATTGTCAATCTAAGGAAGTGTATATTATTTAAAACTAGAACATGTTTTGTGAATAAAATGAAATAACTTATTTTCACAGCGATTATTATTAAAATGTTTAAATGCTCCACAAACTCATCATGTTCTGTTTTCCGTCTTTACGAATAAGTTGTCTATGAAATTGGTCACCTTTTGTGGGGGCACTATCGTAAGTCAAAGATTAAATACCATATTTGTGGTTCTATGGATGACATACATTCGGAAAGGCCCTAAAGGAGAATGATGCTATTACGTCATCCTCTTGTGAGCATAAGTCATCAAAACTTTCCACAGGCATAATATCACATATATCACCAGTGCATTACGTTTCCATGTTGAGAGTACAAAACATAAATACATGTACAGCAATGTCTTTAGCGACAATACCACACATACATTCAGCCGATTGAATTTTGTAAGTACTCAGCTTGACAATATCCGAGAGCGATGTAGTTTTATTTGGACACATAAAGCACACTTGGCAAATTCTATTTTGACCATTACATCATACAGCTCAGTATCTAATCATATCATGTTTACAGAGAAGTCGTTTCTTGTGTATACAAGATTCATATGTTCTTTTACAACAGAGGACGAGGCAGAGAATTGAAAACATAACTATGTAACACATGTCACATCATATTTATGCATAGTTCCTATCATTTTACATGTGTACAGGTGACATATAATATTTCTTTACATTGTAACTGCCATGCTATTGCGAAATACGACCAATGGATACTTGTTTGAGCAAAATTCCTACTCTACACAGCTTACCACAAAGTATTTTGCTTGTCAATGTATCCCTGTATAGAAAGAAGATTTAGCGTATCGATCAGGGTGGTTTTGGTGGTAGTTTAGGTAGTTTCAGCGTGTTTTTCTACTTTACATTGTATGAGTTCCCAATACATTCCCAGTTACTGAAACTATTCCTAAGGGGGGAGGGGAGAAAATCTTTACAGCACATATGCAAGCTTAAGTTTTACAGTTACGTTGATTTAAATGATACCTACAGCACTTATCAATTAGTTACTAACAGCTGCTAAAACATCTTTTTCTTGACTTAGTATTTCTTGTTTTTTAATTACGAGTGTAGTCAAGCACATGGTCGGTTTCTATCAAAATGACAGTTCACCATCATAAGTATTTGATTGAGTTTCATTCTAAAGTCAAGCACACTTTGAACATCAAATTAAAGTGATTTGTGTTTAGTTCGTGATGATATATTTGTCTCAACATTGTTACATCCATAATGCGCAATCTTTCAGTGCTAAATTGTATTTTTTAACGTTACAGTTGATTCAAGACATAGAAAAGAGCTCCGATTTGTCAACAAAAAGATACCTGCTACAAGAGTGCTATAACATTATGAATGAAAATCACGACTTTTCGAAGCATTTGCTTTCACTTTCATCTGGTTGCTTTTTTGGACGACAACGAAGGTTGTTCTACTGCTTTAAATCTCATTACACAAACCTCATAAAGTCTACTGATGGCCGTTTCGGTGTGAACACCTTTAATTCATTTTGTGTATAAAACAGGAATCGCCTCAAATATTTAATTCACTGCTGCTACAGTTAGTTTCAATACATTTTCTTTGAAGTGGAACCATTTTTCATTTTCATGACATCGACTTTTCCCCCTAAAACGTTCTACTGCCCTTTTAGATTTAAAATGTTTGAACAACCTTCGGATCTGAGTCGATGTTGAGCTATATTTTTTACGGAAGTGTTGAAAACGAAGTACATTTCGTGTGTGAAAGTCATTTTTTTAATGATTTATCGTACGAGTTTTTCAACTTAGTTCCTTGTTTAAAAGATAGAATCATGAATAATGTTATTAGTTAATATAATGAGCATAAGTTTATCAAAGTACTAGCTAATAGCATAGCACAAATAGCATAGGCACTTAACTTAATCTTCAGCTTTTTATAATTACCTTTTTATGTTCTTTTTTATTACGTTTTAATCTTTGATTCTAGCATATTTGATTCATACATTTGTTATGTATATCGCTTGTTTTTATTTTATTCTATTTTTTTTTATATCTATTTATATATATCATTATATTTATATATTACTCTTATATATTTGGTACAAGAATTATTTATTATGTTACGCGCCTTAATTTACTATATTTTTTTATAATTAATGAAATATTAAATGCTTTATTAAGTTTATTGCCAGTGTCTCATAAGCCAATGTATGACTGGATGTCAGTTGTTACTCATGCATATTTGTTATGTATATATCTTTTCGTAACTGACCTGTGACACTTTAATAAAATAATTCTATCTGTCTGTCTGTCAAATAATTCCCAAGGGCTGATGCAGACATAATTCATTCATGTCACTACCAGTGAGTAACCTTCGAGATGCAACAGAGACAAATAGAGAATAAGCTTAATATCTTGACAACAACCTGTCCGACAATTATAGTCAGTGAAAAAATAGTTTTTCTCGTGTCAATTCATAAAGTGGAAATATTGATAAATGATAATGTGACTAATTGACAATCACTGGTTTTAGATTTTTTTGCACCAAAGAAAGCACATATAGATTACCAGTCAAGTGTTAATAAGAAGTGGATGTTTAATAATTGATATTTTGACTAATGGACAATCCCAATTTATATGATATCTTGTTATCATACTGAGTTCAAAGAGGATATCATGTCGAAGAGAAAAAATGGTTATTTAGCCAAATGGAAACATGGTATATGATTAATAATAATGAACTATGAATAATGTAGTAATATTTACCAGATAGAGTTTATCATCAAAATTCCAAAAGGTAGGATACAGACTTAATATAAACAAAACATATTACAGATATTCACGAGTGAAATTCACAAGTGAAAATGAAAATGAGATTTTTCCCTTTTATTTTAATATTAATATTATTTAATATTTTATTACTAAGCGATACTAGAGAAATCATAGTACATATAGCTGTGAAAGGTTTAAAAAGTCATATTTGAATTGCAGTCCTATCAAGATGTTAACATAACAATGCATTTGCAACTACATAGAAAATCTTCCATAGACCTGTTTAGAAAATATTGAACAGTATTCTAAGAAAGAATGAAGATATATTGCAGGGTGATTAAATTGCTACACTCAGTTATACAATGTAATAAGTTTTGTACTTTTGCCACTTACCAACCAATAGTGAATAGGTTGCATGCTATGGTTATCTTCAAGTTCATGATAGTGTTATGGGTCAGATAGAAAGCTTTATTATCTACCACATGACAAGTATTTAAAGATATCACACAACAATTTAGGATCTTAAAACAGATTTAATGAGAAGTAAGATCAGCTTAATACATAAGAGATAATTCAATTGGATGTAATACATATGTGCACGATACAAAACTGGCAGACTAACAAAGTATATGGCTTAAAATTATAGAATTGTAATTGCTGACATGGATTTACAAACACCGACCTGCTTCTTGCACCGAAGTAACTATAACTTAATAAACATAAACCCTCTTTCAAAGGAAAAATACTAATTACTCAATCAAAAGAACAATATCCAGAGAAGCTAATCTTTTACTGCTTGAAGCTAAATGTTTATAAGTAAACAACATTGAAATATACATAAAATATACATATACATAAGAAAAGCTTCGATTAAGAGCAACGTCAATGTTCGAACTAATTCGAACAACCTTTATAATAGATCCTGTCTGGTATTCTATTTGTGATTATGATTTTCTTGATGTGTCTTACCTGACACTAGCCATGACTACTCTTCAAATTGTTTTTGTCATGATATATGTATCCTTGTTACAATTTGAAACCACATACCACCTTTGAGACATCCATTGAAAACATCAATTGATTATACGTTATACTACCAGGGATAATTAAATTTTTCCCCATATTTCTGCACCCAGGTTATATCGTAGATCGTGTTTTACAAGAATGTTGTCTCTGAAGTTGGTGACCTTTTGGACTGCATTACCAGGTAAAATGTAGGCAACTCAGAACAAAACTCAGTTCAAAGCCAGTGTTTGTTTATAAGGAAGTGTGTTCTTAACCAGATAACTTCCTTTGCAACATTTTCATAAAGAGGTTTATGTCATTTATTGGCATTGGTAAAGTTGATGTTAATCTAAATTACGGTAATCTCACGATTTGAACTATTTATCATCAAGTTCACTCAGGTGAGTTTGCATTGAGTTACATCTAATATTACTTTGTATTTGACCAAAAGGTTACACTTGTGCAAATATCATTTACGCAGTATTGCAGGTGATTTACAATACTTGGAAAATCTGTAAGTTTGTGAATATGGTAGGGGTCGGATTAGTGCAGTGTTTAGTGCATTCTGCTTCGTATCAAAATTCAACAAAAAAAGTTTTAAAGTGTGATTAGACTGGATCTGAAATTTTACAATGGATTTCTCTCCCTCTGTTGTATCACTCGAACTGTCAAGAAATAATTACCAATCCCGTAATGTCTGATCAACTTTTGAGTTAAACGAAAATCACTATGCCATGGTATGTACATCGTGCAAATGGCTTTTGTTTTAAAGTTGGAGTCTATAAAAACCTCTGCAGGTCTTAAATTCATACAGTCATCTCTAAGAAGAAGAAACCATGTAGTGAAGTCTACACACGATGTACCTAGAGACTGCTGTTGTCTCTGTAAAGGTACACCTAACAAACCTTAAATTATCAAAAGTTCTCAGACTTAAAGTTTGTCGAAAATGGCATCATTTAACCTCATGATCATCTAACCTTAGCTTAGAGCCTTTTTTACGACAAGAAAACGTGATAAAGAGCCGCATTTTGCTTATAATATTGCCAAATCGAATTGGTGACAGCAAAATGTTTTTCCTCAAATCAACAACATGGATAACCCGACCAATACGAGTGAATTTCAAAGTTGCCGCTACTCCAACATACAAAGTTTTAAACTTATTTTTTTTGGAACCGAATTTCCAGATTCCTTTAGATTTTGAAAGCTGGAAGATTATAAGGTTGCGTCCGTTAATAGTTGATTTGAAAGCAAAACGCGCCATAAATGAGCCTTTGTCTCCCTCTTGTATTCCAGTAACCACCCATGAGTACTTCACACCCAGTAGGAATATCTTCTTGTTTCTTGCTTTGCATGCTTGTCTCGATCGTGGGTTAACTTTCAATATGTTGTTGTGTTTTCCAGACGGCTTACACACCTTCTTAGTTAGGGTAACTAGACTAAGTTGTATTGCTGTCAATAAAGACGAAGATATCATATTTCAGATGGTGGAATTCTAAACAATCAGAAATACACACAGTTTAGATAAAAGAGAATTGTTATGTTGTTATGCTGGAATGCAACTAAACAACCAATCATTTTACAAACGAATAAATTTAATTCTTTTTCACTCTATTTTAGATTATTCTAGCAAATTATTATTAAGAGTCTATTTGAATCTTAAAGTAAAACAAACTCACCTTTGAACTTTGGTTTCCTCTTTGATTTGTTGACTTAAAAAGATTAATAATGTTTTGTTTAAAATATTTGAAGAGAAATGTGACGTTGTTTTGATGGTATGGAACTAAACAACCAATCATTTTACAAATAAATAATTTAATTCTTTTTCACTCTATTTTAGATTATTCTAGCAAATTATTATTTAGAGTCTATTGGAATCTTAAAGTAAAACAAACTCACCTTTGACCTTTGGTTTCCTCTGTGATTTGTTGACTTAAAAAGATTTAAAATGTTTTGTTTAAAATGTTTGAAGAGAAATGTAACGTTGTTTTGATGGTATGGAACTAAACAACCAATCATTCTACAAATAAATAAATTTAATTCTTTTTCACTCTATTTTAGATTATTCTAGCAAATTATTATTTAGAGTCTATTAGAATCTTAAAGTAAAAAAAACCCTCACCTTTGACCTTTGGTTTCCTCTTTGATTTGTTGACTTAAAAAGATTAATAATGTTTTGCTTAAAATGTTTGAAGATAATTGTGACGTTGTTTTGATGGTATGGAACTAAACAACCAATCATTCTACATATGAATAAATTTAATCCTATATCACGCTATTTTAGATTATTCTAGCAAATTATTATTTAGAGTCTTTTGGAATGTTAAAGTAAAAAACTCACCATTGACCTTTGGTTTCCTCAGCGATTTGTTGACTTAAAAAGAATAATAATGTTTTGTTTAAATGTTTTGAAGCTTATGTCTATAGAATTGTAATAATGATATAAATAACCTATTTTTAAATGCGAGTTTTTATGATTGTGTGATTATAGTTTTAAACTTGTGTGACATAATGAAAATAAGATTTACAGACAGTCCTGTTCAGTATTTAAAAAGTAAGAGGCATATGTTGCACAAACGTGTTAAAATACCTGGAAATAAACCAAAACAAGTTTGCAATAAGTAAAGATTGCTGTATAGATATAATAATAATAATAATAATGATAAGTTTAACGTCAAGTATCCATCTTTGTAAGTTGCAACAACGAGACATTGGTGATCACACAGTACATGTTACTTGTAAATGTCCTGAAAGTAGTTTTCTCAGGTCAGAGAGTTTTCTGTTTGCAAGTAGAAACGCCTACCTGGATATCTCTCAAGAACAGATGTACTACGTCCAGATCGTGTCTGAATCCACCGTGTGACACAGTGACTCCTTCTACAGTACAACTCTACCTAAAATATTGATTTTGACTTAAAGTTAGTGTTAAATAAAAAACACCACATACGAACAATTTGAAGGAAAAAGGCAATTGTCTTCTAAATCTTGTGCTTTCACAGGAGAACATATTAATAACATTGTTTTAGCTATATTATCGAATTAATTATAGGTCTAGTATCATATTTAAGGTTAAAGAAAGAATTTGTGGTACGTAGATTTAACGTTAAAAATTGCAAGACAATGGTTTCAAAATAAACAATAAAAGTTCACAAACAACGTTTGTCATGTTGGTTACATATCCCGAATTCATTTCTCTACCTCAAATGATTAAAATTTGTTAACACAAAAAGGTTGCCAACAGTTTGATTTAAGACTAAAATCTGTTCTACAACTACAAAAAATCAAGCTGTATAATGTGATGGTTTACTCTCCCAAACAAGACATGTTGGCATGTAATAGAAAAACAGTGTAACAGAATCTGTTACAGTCCCTTTAACGATAAACATTTCAAAATGTAGAACTCACTGTTTGTTTGAAGGTAATGTTTCTTGGGAATTTCAGGAGAAGGTTGCATCTCATCGTGAATGGGGAATATCTAACGTCAAAGCATTCCCTCCTCTGTTCGCTTTGTTTTCTACATCCTGATGGTCCGTAGATCTTGTCCAGTTCTACTTCTAAGAAACTCCTTCCTCTTGGCAAACAGTTGCTTACCACTAATAGCCAAATACATATGAAATTAATCATGTCAACTGTTCACAGTTACGTTGTACTAAATGTTAAACCAAATTCGAAATGATGACTTTGTAAACACCTTCTCCTTTTCTAAAAGCGTGGATTTGTTAAGGGAAGATGACAACTTCTTGGCCTTATATTGGTAAAATGTCTGTCTTTAAAAAGTGAGTTTCAATATTTTAAGATATCAGTTTACATTTTAAATGTTAAAGAGTGCTTAAACCAATCAAATTGCTGGATTTGATTTACGAAATCATTACTGATATCTAAATCTTAGTAAACAAGAGCAAATTTAATTTGCTGTTTCTATATTCTGTAACTTAAGTAAAGATTTAATTTTCTCAAAAAATATCCAGACAAATTAAGTGTTTTATACAATAATATATCATTAGTCCGTTTAATCTAAATTTATTTTTGTAACTCCCATCAATTATAGTGATACCAGTTGGTAGTTTGTGAAAGTTATAATGGACCTCATTTTTAATTTATGTCAAAGATAGGATCATAATTTATGAAAGGTAAATCATGTATAATTTATTAATAAAGGCACACATTGAACTAGAAAATATAAAACCTTTTGAAATAACCATTGAAGCAGAGTTATGTATTCTGAAACGCCAATCTTCAATTCTCAAGAAGATTTGATTGAACCTATCAAAAATGTCTTTTACATTCATCAATGTTGGAGAAATTATAAGAGTGGACGTTTTGGTCCAGCAATTGTTTTGGTCAAATTTTCTACTGTAAAACCTACCCTCCGGTCACAAATTATTTTTCAAATATATTGTAAAATAAATGTTTCTTTATCACCTGCTTAACGAGTATGTAATTTGTCTTTTTATGTCTCATAGTGTTGGAAATAAGTAGTGACATATTTCCAATATCACTTTTGCCAAGGAACGATTGTTGTAGCGTGAGTTCCCGTATTTCTCGTCTTTGACGTCATAAAGCCAGTGTTCATGACGTCACTATAACCATACCTCACAAGGAAATTGGGCCTTTTTCTTGGTTTTTATTATAGAATAAAATGGGATTGGAACGTTAATAAAGAAATTATCAACCTTGGCACAGTGTCGCTTTCACTAGGGCTTCACACATGTTTCGTAAAAGTCATAGAAGCACGTCGTAGAATAACTTTGTCAACTTAGGTGCCTTATCAATACGTAAAAATACAGGAAGAAGAGAAGGAATACCTAGATTTTTAAGATTTTGTAAACTGTGTAAAAATGATGTAATTGAAGACGAAATACACTTTTTATTCAAATGTCCTTGTTTCATTGAATTAAGAAAGAACTTATCCCAAATGTACCTGAAAATAATCATACATGTTACCTTCAAAATGTTTTACAACATCAAAACTTAGAAATTATTTCATCATACTCATGTTTTATTAGAGATGCACTCGCTCTACGCTCAATGCTTTTATCATCAAATTAACTTACAATGCACTTTCAATGTTCTCTCTTATTTAATTGTCTTGTTTTGTATATATGTTTTGTACGTGGGCCTAAGGCCTTTTACCGAAATAAAAGAATTGAATAAAAGTCATATGCTACTCTTACTCAGCTAATAATCTCTTAGTACTGTACTGACGTTCTCATTTAAATTGACAGGAACGCTGAAGGTCCTTTATATATTTTTATTCCTGAAGTACAGATTAAAGAAAGGAAACATAACTCAGTTTTCCTTCATTCATAGTTGATTGAGGGTGAACTCAAAGAATTGTTTTGTAGCTATTTTGAAGTCATGAATATAGAAGTGGTTATACCTAATCGTGCGGATAAAACCTATGTTTAAATGCACTCTATCTTTGATCACAAAAATAGTCATTTTCGTGAAAATCAATTAAGGTCACTAAGGAATATCAAATAGATCAGCTTCATTTATAAAAAGGGCATAATAACTAATCTCACTATCTCACTATCTACACTGATCCTTTGTATCGGATTATTTTAAGGTATCAATAATGATTGCTTGATATCGATATTGAAAGTTGAGTTCATTAACTAGCTTAATGCCGCCAAAGATCATTAAACCCACAATCTTTTAACGAAAATATATAAAAATGGTACTCTGAGCTAATGCAGAGCAATGAGACGTTAGATTATATCCACACAGATCAGAATAAAATATCACATAATCATACTAGGATATACATTTTGAAATATTGGAAAGACTGACGTTTTTCCCCTTGACATTAACAACATTCATTCTTACTTTGGTTAATGTGAGCACCCTGTTTCATACGAAAGCATATATCAAAATATATACTTCATCAAATACGTCCACGAACCAGCATTAACCCAAGAACCCAGGCATGTGTCTATTTTTACATATTTACTTCAAGACGACAAGCTTTCTCTTTATCTGCCTATCATTCCTTGCAATTGTCAAAACAAATAATCCTAACAGTAAGAAAGTGTTTGAATTAAACATTGGCCAAACCTTTGGAGTTCTGGGATGCAGAAAACAGTGTAAGGACAGAAAAGGCTGTGTTAATGTGCAATATTCCTCAAACACATTGTCATGTGTTCTTAAATTCAATACTTCATCAAACCACAAGGTAAGTTAAGATTAAGATTGACTTTTATGTGTTGTTTATCATGTAAATATATACAGTATGAAAAACATTTCTTGATCTTGATACACAAATACATATGGATTATTATCCATAATTAATAGCATATCATTAAAATAATCTTTATATATGCCATTTTGTTAACATTGTACACCCTGTTGACTTATATAATTTATGCTTTGAACACCTCCAGCTTTTACTGTTTATTTGATGGGATAAAGATTAGGAAATATTACAAATGCAACATGGTTGTCACGCTGTTGGAATGTCAGCAACTGAAGCCTTGATAACATGTAATTTGTCTCAGATAGTGAAACTCGCAGAATATAATGATATTACTTCGCTGATAATACCGATGTTATTTCGGTGATGATAATGCTGTTACTTCACTGATGATAATTATGTTGCTTAACTTATGATAATAAATTATCTTCACTGACAATAATGTTGATCCTTCGCTGATGATAATGATGCTACTTTGCTGTCGAAAATAATGCCACTTCGCGGATGATAATGGGGATGGCAGACAAAATATCCACCTGTAAGTTGATGTGCATGATTTAGACAAGATGATCACATTCAGCGATTATGTTTAGCAAAAGTAATTATGCGTTCATTGGTTAGGAATATAATATGGTATATGGAACTAGAATTTAGTATGTAAGAGTAAAGTTGGCGGGTTTTTTTTCATGAGGAAAATGCATGTGGAGCAGGCTTATGTGTGCAGCGCTCCATACAAACACAATCTGGACGACCTGTTACAGTTTGGGAGATGCATAATGACCTTGATCGGACATCTGAACAAAACAATTGTGATGGTAATTATCCATATATCAAATATCCATATATCCATATATCCATATATCCATATATCAAATATCTATATATAACTTGTTATTTTATATATATGTTTCAAGTTTTCATGACGTCATAAATATTTTAGTTAAATGCCTCACTAGAAGCGATGTAAAATATTTTTGAAAGCAAGAAAATAAACACAAGTATTTGTAAAAGAGCAAGTCGTTTTGAAAACTATCTTAAAACTAACATTATTTCAAATGATTTCAAGTATGACTATTTCTGTTTTTTTTGTACAGAAACACAACTCAGCTTCTTCCCTATAACCAAAAACCTCTGCAAAGTAAGTGGGAAACAGAACAATATGTTAGAACCCCACCCAAGCGCAGCATGGAACCATCAATGCAAGGCAAGAGCTGATGAGACATTCCTGAGGAATGAAAGTTACTCCTGGACTGTGAGTGTGACACAAACAAACAATGTGCCATCCACTATTAATTTTGATTTCAGATCCGTTCATAAAATAACTCTTCTATCAGGATTCTCTCTGCTTAAACGATATGGCTTGTTTCAAATTGGAAAATCTACTTTTAAAAAACTCAGTTGTAAATCGAATCTGTTGTTTAAATTTACATTAAGCAAAGGAACCCTTCAAGTAAAGGACCTGCACACACGTTTATCAATGTTACGTTTAACAATTCGATCCACTCGTGAAAACAGGTTTTCCCTCTTCCTCAAAATGTATACCTTAGGAGAGAGTGATTTAAAAATGATGTTTAATGAGAGACATACAGGGTCGTGTAGTTGACTTGTATGATGAGGAGCTCATGTGTGTAGTGGTCAATGTGCTGGCCTCTCACGCCAAAGACCCGTGTTCGAAACTCGGTGGAGACACCACAAATTTGTGACTTGGGTCTCATTCTGTGTTGTGTCCCTTGGCAAGTCACTAAATCCACATTGCACTCAGTCTATCCAGTTCTATAAATCAGTAATGAAATAACGGGTGTACATAGCTTCGTCTGCCCCTGAGCAGCAACGATAGTACAATTCCGCCAGGGAAATAATATGTAGTACATGTACTTTGAGAATTTCGCAGCATGATAATTTATTATCATTAGGAATATAGCAATATACATGTATTGAGTTTGCCGTATTTGAGTGGCAAATATCACTTGTATGTTCATGTATGAAACCTGACTGGCAAAGGGTGATGTTTTCCGTTGAGAGTAGGTTCTGCTTGTTCAGTAAGTGTTTGGAGGACCCGAGTTTATCGAAGACAAGGGGAGTAATGGCACCATGTTGCATTCAGGAGCTTGAGCCTTTTGATGGAGAGAGCGTGATGGTCTGGGGTGGGATTCTAGCCGACACTGATGATAATTATGTTACTTCATTTATGATAATGAATTATCTTAACTGATTATAATGAATTATCTGAACTGATTATAATGAATTATCTGAACTGATTATAATGAATTATCTGAACTGATTATAATGAATTATCTTCACTGACAATAACGTTTTCACTTCGCTGATGATAATGTGGCAGACAATCCCAAATGCCGTCATCAGGCGCTTATTGCTTGGTGCCCAAATTTGATTTTTCTAAATCTTTTCTGAATTCTCTCTATATTACTCTTGATATTTTCAAAGGGAAGCCGCGCCAATCACATGTGTTGTATCTAAATCAAAAGACCAATGAACAGAGCTGAAGCAAAAAATGCATTACGTCACCATGTGGGTAATACAATGTATTTGGCACATTAAACTGTGGAATATGATTCGCTTTAAATGTTATATTAAAAGAGAAACAATGTTTTCTATTAAAGATGCTGATAAATGTTAACAGACTCAATCAAAAACTTCTTCATTTGAAGAAGAGTCTGCATTTGTTCCAGATAAAGCATTATTTATTTCGCATTCAATAATCGTAGAATCCACTTTTTTATAACCCACGCGATTTAATTTCACGCTGGGCTCGCCAGGCGAATTAAAAGTAATGTTTGTGTAAGTACGATGGTGACATCGACATAAGACTTATGTTTACTAATAGGTAGATCACTTACGACCACGAGACAAGTCATACTTAACGATGTCACTAAATGTTTACGTTGAAAACATGTATTTATTATCAGAGTACTGAAATTGACTCGTGCTATATTTAGAATATGACCTACATCACTGGTTCCAAACGTTAGCTCAGCGGACCTGGGTTGAAATCCCGTCAGATCATCGGAAAGTATTTTCTTTATTATCTGTTATACTACTGTTAATAATTAACCAGCATGACAAGGAGATATCGTTTTGGCAGTACGTTTTGCACCATTTCCTGTCATTGTCAACGCTACATGGCAACACAGGGCTTGTACTTCAAGTAACTACATCACAATGCCACAACATCATAAATATAGTGACCTCACTATGCAATGACATCACTGTCTTGAAAATCTAGTGTTGTTGTGTTCAAAGATTTACATTTTTTCTCTGAGATGTCAAAAGGAGTGAATTTGGATGATAAATTGATTGTCACCCTCGTGTATTTTGAATTGAAATGTACCAACAATCGTTGATGAATGTAAAAAAATCATAACTTTCAGCAATTCGTGTTGATAGAAATTAATTTTGTGAAGTTAACTTTGAGTAATACTTGTGTTAATATTAGTGCTGTTATCCAGTGTTGTATATTTCACTTATCCCCCGAATTGTTCGACAAATCACAATCTCCTTCAGCTGCCTATGTGGCACCAAGCATGCCTTTTTAAAGGCTTTTCTTGTTGCGTGGACGTGTGTACGCTTGTATTTAGATACAAGGAGGACATACTCGTTATTGACATTGCAGCATGACAGCTCCAGAACTTTCATGAAACTGAAATCTCTATATGCCTTGGTTTTCTAAACTACAATACCTCTCCTGTAAATAATATGTCATTGCATTTAACATTACAAAATAAATTAATGAACCTTGGTGTTTTGCTTGTCAATTGATTATCTTTTTATTTCAGTAAGTTTAAGTAGTTAAGTGGTCATATTCCGCTCACAATGAATATTTTCTTAGGGGTCAAGTTTCTCACGGACGTGAGTATAGTAAATGGTCAGTTTGTATTCAAATCCAAATAAAGTTATCTATTTAAAGCAAAAGCAATACAACTATCAATGCACGTAGTAACTGTTCAAAACAATTTTCTGTCACAAACCATGTTTATTCGTCAATTACAATATTAACACTTTAAACAAAATACAATAATTTTACTTCATACAACTCAAAATGAAGATGAAAATATAAAATACAAGTCAACAAAACAGCTTTGTATCTTTTTATAAACATTGTAGCTTGTTTACCTTTTACACATACAATCTTTATTCATTTGAAAAACAAATTCAACATTTCCATTAGGCCAAAAATTACTCAATACCTCATCATAAATTGCACATATACACGTTTATACATATACAAGATGTCCATCTGAACATGTCAAGGTACCTCATTCAAATTTCATTCAGTTATAATTCTATGAACATCCCCTCTTTTTACTAACCTCCGGTGTCATTGGGAGGAAAGCACAATATATGTTATGATTTCAATTCATTATAACATGCGTCTATTGTATTCTTGATTCTGATTGGTTGATTTGAAATGTTCCCTATTTTGAATGAACATGCTCGAATCAAACAGGGCAAACAACATGTAGGGATTTATTATATCGACTAGATTTAATTAGCGTGAATGTTTAGATGTTAAGTTTCATCAAATAATTGTGCATAACTCAAATGATATTAATTTGTCTTTGGATTTAGGATGGTTTGACTGAGTCATATATAGAGGATATCTGATATAATTTATGAAATACGAGGTTGATGTCATTAAGACTCTTTGGTAAAGTTGATGTTAATCTTAATTACGGTAATCTTACGAATACAATTTTTTATCATCAAAATCATTCAGGTGAGTTTGCATTGAGATACATTTCAAAAATACTTATTTATACCACTTTGTACTGGATCATGAAGTTACACTTGTCCAAAGTTCTTTACTCATTTTTATCATCAGCATTGTAACATTTGTGTTAAAATTCATTACATGACGATTATCTTTCTTCTAAGTGTATTTTAACGTTTCCGGAGATTTTCAAAATTTGTAGATAATCAAAACTCTTAAAAGTAATCATATTTCAACAAATGGAAGTCTAAAGCAGTTTTTGCAGTATGAACAGACTCGAACTGAAAATGTACAATTCACACTCTCAGTCGAACAGTAATAACCGTTCCTTGGCAATGTCAGATCAAATCTTGTTTTGTACCGAGATCATTATGCTATGCTATGTAACTTATTGAAATGGTGTTGGCTTTGACGTTGGATCTTTCAAAGCCTGTACACATCCGCAATTTATACTTTCATTTCCCAAGGTCGAAAATGATGTAGATCTAAATATTGTATTATGTCTTAACAATGAAAAACCTTTTGGAACAATTGAATGGTAATTCAATGTTCAAAAGAAAACGACATCCTATCCTTGGAGCCCTTTCCATTCAATGCTATCCCACTGTCAGTAGTTTTGGGTATACATAATAAGCTAACCAAACGAACCTAAATTCAAAACAGGTTTGAGAAGACTGTAAACACACATGATAAAATACAGAAAAACAAACCAGGAACAGTCTGAAAGAAACAATATAGAGACTACAGACGTTAAATATTTCTGTAAAGATTAATATGGACAAACCAATGTAGTGAAAAGTACACACGATGTATCTAGAGACAGTTGATGTTGTAAAGTTTAACATGGACAAACCATGTAGTGAAGACTACACACGATGTATCTAGAGACAGCTGATGTCTCTGTAACGGTCGACATGAACAAACCGTGTTGTGAAGACTACACACGATGTATCTAGAGACAGCTGATGTCTCTGTAACGGTCGACATGAACAAACCGTGTAGTGAAGACTACACACGATGTATCTAGGGACAGTTGATGTCTCTGTAAAGATCGACATGAACAAACTGTGAAGTGAAGACTACACACGATGTATCTAGAGACAGTTGATGTCTCTGTAAAGATCGACATGAACAAACCATGTAGTGAAAAGTACACACGATGTATCTAGAGACAGCTGATGTCTCTGTAACGGTCGACATGAACAAACCGTGAAGTGAAGACTACACACGATGTATCTAGAGACAGTTGATGTCTCTGTAAAGATCGACATGGACAAACTGTGAAGTAAAGACTACACACGATGTGTCTAGATACAGTTGATGTCTCTGTAAAGATCGACATGGACAAACTGTGAAGTAAAGACTACACACGATGTGTCTAGAGACAGTTGATGTCTCTGTAAAGATCGACATGAACACACCGTGTAGTGAAGACTACACACGATGTATCTAGAGACAGTTGATGTCTCTGTAAAGATCGACATGGACAAACTGTGGAGTAAAGACTACACACGATGTGTCTAGAGACAGTTGATGTCTCTGTAAAGATCAACATGGACAAACTGTGAAGTAAAGACTACACACGATGTGTCTAGAGACAGTTGATGTCTCTGTAAAGATTAACATGGACAAACTGTGAAGTGAAGACTACACACGATGTGTCTAGAGACACCTGATGTCTCTGTCTCTGATGTCTCAACTAAACAACCAATCATTCTACAGAAGGATACATTGAATCCTCATTCACAATATATAAGATTATTCTAGAAAATAATTATTAAGAGTCTATTGGAATGTTAATGTAAAACAACTCACCATTATTCTTGGGGTTCCTTAGTGATTTGTTGTCTAAAAAATAATGTTTTGTTTAAATGTTTGCAGCTTTTGTACATAGAATCAAAATATTTACCTTTATCTTTTTCTGGTATATTAACACCGATATTTGACAAGTTATTTAGAGTTACCTCCCTTTAAAGCAGGCAGATGCAATATACAGTACAATAAGTTTGTTCTCTTGCTTTCTCGGGCTAATATTGGTGTCTTGGGCAAATATAGGACATGATATGATATGATATGGATATTGCCATATAGTACTTTTATCATATACTTTCTTATAAATAAAAATATTTTGCATGTGTGATAGCACCCTATATACACGCTATATAACGCTGCGCACCTTATGTTTGTTCACTTGCTCCTGTAAGCTGATATTGGTGTCTTGGGCTGATACAGGACATTTTTTCAAAAAAAAAAAAAAAAAATCATCCTAAATCATTTGTTAAAAAGGTTGTGAAATGCTGACCAGAAAGTATAGAATTTGGCATAGTTGCAGTTTGAAAAAGCTATTGTCCTACTTGTCTGATAATATTCAGTGATTTTCTTTTGCAGGGCTTTGAAATGTAATTGTTTGTTTGCTTTACTTGAATTGTATATGTATTGTTTTGTCACCAGAGCAACTGCATTTAAAGGATAATTGTTTGCCCCTTTAAAGCCAAAAATAATATTTTCGTTTGTGAAACTTATCCTGCCATCAGCAACTGTACCAAGCTATTCTGCCAACCAATTCCATAATACAGTAACATAGTTACACTCACATAGTAAATGTACAATATTCTCGTTTTCTATTTCACAAAATAAGCAGAAAGGGGATTCAGAGTATCCAATATTGTACAAGTACCTCCTTGTTGCCAGAATATTATGTAATATTCTAAATTGAAGCCATTTCAAATTAACATTAACCTTGCATCTATATGCCATTAAGTTGTAATTGATTGTTTATCTAACTTAGTTCTCCCAGAAAATGTTCTTCCATCTCACTAAACTTTGTGTTTGAATGTTACTTTCATTTAATAAAATTTGATAAAAATATTTACTTGCTTTTTCTTTATTGTGCAACAAACTTATATTGAATGGTTGAACATATTCATTTCATTTTTAATACTTTCTAATTTGTCACTATAATTTGTTTCCACAATACTCTCCAAATCTACATGAAATTCAATTCCTAATACCTTGAAATTTGTTTGTGACCAATTAAAATTAATATCATGACATAGTTTTATCAAGATCTCTTTTTTGATCCAATCCATATTAGTCTGGTTTTCTCTGTATTTACCTTAAATCCAGAAAATCTGGCAAAATTATTCAATATGTTTACAACTGTGTACAAACATTTCTAAGATCCATCTAGTGTTAAAGTAGTATCGTCTGCAAATTGTGATATAATATGTTCTATATTGCCCATCTTTATACCCTTCACCCTTTGTTCACTTCTTAGTTGTATAGCTAGTATTTCAGCACATAGTATGAATATCAATGGTGACACTGGGTCCCCCTGACGGCAGCCTCTAGTAACAGGGAACAAGAGTCATCAGAAGATGACATATCCCACCGGTTCCACATGATCGTAAGATGTAAACCTTTGAAAGATAATTGTAAATGTTTCAATATAATATAAGCTAATATATATAAAACGAAACCTTTCATGAACAGAGTCCAAATAAGAGCCGTTTCCATGGAAATAATAAACAATAAAATTTTCAGAAATGTGAAAATATCAAAAGGCACCACTTCAGTAGGTGGGCAATACACATGTAAAGTTTAAGAAAGATATGTGGACCAGTTTTTGAGTTCTGCTCCGGAAACGAAACCTTTCATGAACAGAGTCCATATAAGAGCCGTTTCCATGGAAATAATAAAAAATAAAATTTTCAGAAATGTGAAAATATCAAAAGGCACCACTTCAGTAGGTGGGCAATACACATGTAAAGTTTAAGAAAGATATGTGGACCGGTTTTATATATATGAAACCTTTCATGAACAGAGTCCAAATAAGAGACGTTTCCATGGAAATAATAAAAAATAAAATTTTCAGAAATTTGAAAATATCAAAAGGCACCACTTCAGTAGGTGGGCAATACACATGTCAAGTTACAGAAAGATATGTGGACCGGTTTTATATATATGAAACCTTTCATGAACAGAGTCCAAATAAGAGCCGTTTCCATGGAAATAATAAAAAATAAAATTTTCAGAAATTTGAAAATATCAAAAGGCACCACTTCAGTAGGTGGGCAATACACATGTCAAGTTACAGAAAGATATGTTGACTGGTTTTTAAGTTCTGCTCCGGAAACTAAACCTTTCATGAACAGAGTCCATATAAGAGCCGTTTCCATGGAAATAATAAAAAATAAAATTTTCAGAAATTTGAAAATATCAAAAGGCACCACTTCAGTAGGTGGGCAATACACATGTAAAGTTTCAGAAAGATATGTGGACCGGTTTTTGAGTTCTGCTCCGGAAACGAAATGATTACGGACGGACGGACAGACGGACGGACGGACGGACGGACATACAGACGGACAGGGCGATGACTATATCCCACGGTATTACATACCGGTGGGATAAAAAGGAGCTGGCAAAGCCATTTACTAAAACACTTGATTCTATTTCATTGAAAAAGAGTTTTATCCAAGCCTGAATGTTGTGTCCAAAATTAAAGAAATGCAGTACTTTAATCATAAATTGTCAGAATCTACAAAATCGAAAGTCAATAAGCAGTAACAAGCCGGGAATTTGGTAAGTTTCTGTGTTATCCATCACATCATAAATAAGTCTTGTGACTTCTCCAATGTATTTACCTGGGACAAAACCCTTTTGATCCTCATGTATAACTAGAGGGAGAACTGTTTTATTATCCCCCGCCGTGCGTTTAAAACATTTCAGCAATGAAACCTGCATTTTAGGCTTGTCAGCAGAATATCTCAAGAACCATTCACTGGATTCTCTTCATAATTTACACAAAGCATCTTATTAGGAAGGCATCGGGCCCAGTCGATTTTGGTGACCTTCGCATTATTATTGTCAAGGTCACAGCGAGGCTTTGAAAATTTTAGCATTGAAACCTGCATTTTAGGCTTGTCAGCGGGATATCCCAAGAGCCATTCACTGGATTCTCTTCATAATTTACACAATGCAACTTATTGGAAAGCTGCAGGGCCCAGTCGATTTTGGTGACCTTCACATTATTTTCAAGGTCACAGAGAGGCTTTGAACATTTCAGCATTGAAAGCTGTATTTCAGGCTTGTCAGCGGGATATCTCAAGAACCATTAACTGTATTCTCTTCATAATTTACACAAAGCATCTTATTGGTAAGGCGCCAGACCCAGTCGATTGTGGTGACCTTCACATTATTTTCAAGGTCACAGCAGAACTTTTGATTTATTATCAATTTACTGGCATGTTAAGCTCGTTAGTGTGATATCTCCAGAGTCATTCACTGGATTTTAAAATAAATCTATTTTAGGAAGACACTCGGCCTCGGATTTTGGTGATTTTCACATTATTTTCAAGTCACAGTGAAGCCAACATGCATTTAAAGCTTATTTTAAGCCTGATATGTTAAGAACTGTTCTCTATGTTCTTTTTTTTTTCCACAAGGCTTCTTATTTGGAAGACCCAGGGTCCAGTTGATTTGTCGTGGTCTAAATGACATCTAGTAGCATGACAAGTGTAGACAAGTGTTCCTATGTAAACAGTATGCATTTTGTTCACATCAATTTGCGGCGGGGGATCTTGTCACCTTTGTGACAAATACTTGTTCTATTTGAAATAACTGCTGTTGCCAACTTATATGATGTATTAAGAAGTGAGATTGGCCGCCAATTTTTCAAAATGTTTTTGTCTTTATTGGCTTTAGGCAAACATGTTATTAATCATTGTCTTTGTGTTATGGATAATAAGTCATTATGAAATCCAAAGTTTAAAGCATTAATAAGATATTTGTTTAAGTCTTTAAAAAAAATATTGAAGAACTCAAAAGTAAAACCATCAGGGCCTGGAGTTTTGTCATTGTCATTTTCATTTTCTTTAGAGCCATTAAAGTTTCATCATAGCTTAATTCACCTTCTAATTGAGAAGATTCGTCCTAATTAAGTTTGGATATATCGATATTCTCTAGAAGCTTATCAAGATCAACATTTGCACACTCCTCTGCAGTATACAATTTTTCATAATATATGCGAGCTTCTTCCAATATCTGCTCTTGACCAGTAAATAATTCACCATTTTTATTCTCTAATTTTGTCATTGCTTTATTCAGAAAATTCCTATGCTCTAATTTCTGAAAATATTTGCTAGGGTTTTCTCCATGTTCTGCCCACTTAGCTCTTGATCTTACAAAGGCCCCTTGTGTTTCAACCTTGTGAATTTCATCTATTTCTGTTTTGATTTTGTCAATATCATTCAAAAGTTATATTTTTGCATCTTCACTATCTTCACCATGTAAATTTATCTCTAATTGTGCTCACTGATCAAAAAGATTTGGTTTGTTTTCTACTTGTTTTTTTTAGTAGATGATTAATAGATAGTCATTCCTCTAATTTCGAATAATAACATTTCTCATAGCATTTGAGAATCGATGATATAATCAATTGAATCATTTTATTGTTTTGTTTTTTTATATTTGTTTAAAGTAGCTGATATTGTTTGTTTAACATTTTCAACATATTCCACATCATGTAAAAGGGAGTTATTGAATTTCTGCACATATTTAATTCATCAGATTATGAGATTATGTATATCTTTTTTCAGATGGATGTAACTCTCTCCAAGCATCTTTTAAGTCTAGAACTTCACAATTATCTATCAAAACTTGTCTTGCTTTAGGGTTATTTACATGTTTATAGTTATAAGTGTCTTGTTTGCTATTCAAAACTAAATTCAAATCTACACAAATTATTATCTTATCATTGTCTAGTTCTCCTACTTTTTTCATAATAATGCTATAGAAATCAGGTTCATCTTTATTTTGACCCAAAAATATTCAAAAGAGAATAGTTAGATTCATATATTTTTACATTAACACCTTAGCATTTTCTGAATCCTTAATAACTTTACATATTTCAAAGTCAAAATTGTTATTAAAGAAAATTGCAGTTCCCCTTGCATTACTTTTAAGGGGCTAATGTAGCATTCCTTGTAACCCCATTGCTGCTTTATAATCTGTTCTTCTTCTAAAGTAAACTGAACATCTTGGAGACAAAAAATTTGGGCTTTTTTCTTTCTCAAAAATCTAAATACTTGTTTTCTTTTAAAGGTTGAACCTAAACCCCTACAATTCAATGATAAGATTTTGAATTTTCCCCTCTTATCCATACCCATAAAACAATATCATGTGACAAAAAGTGAATAAAGTTATAAAGCCGATAGAGTATTCAGTGAAGCGGAAAAAAGTGTACATATACATGGTCATAGTGATTGTATTAGATAAAACACATTTGACATCTTGGAGTTTTTATCAATAATATAAACAATGAAAGTTAAAATAAGCAGGTTTGCCAAAATGACTTCCATATTTCAGCTCTTGGGTGTATCAACACACTTATAAGTTCAAGTTCCTATAATATCCAAAAAAAGGTTGCAGCAGAGAGAATATACATCATACACAATGTATTTTCACTTATTCTTTTGAAGTGTGTATATTCAATTCATATCAAGAATTATAATATTAGCCAATGTTGATATAGTACTAATATAGTAATATTATATTTCCACGATTCATCATGTTTTAGCTTTATCATACCAGAGTTTGTATTTGTCTTCTTAAACAAGGTATTTCCATTAACTGGCATACATCTGTAGACAAAGAGTAAATAAATCGAAACATTTTCAAAATCAACTAAAATAAAAAAATGTGTTCTGGCAACAGCCTTATATCAAACAAATTCACTGCTAATGATCCAACTCGAATAAACAGATATAGTGCCAAAACTTTGCACCAGCAATTGGATAATAAATCATAAAGATTATGTTTTCATTTGATGGTAAAACACATTCTGGTGTAACCAAGACAAAACGGTCCCGTATCCACAAGTCATTATTTTAGCGTTTAAAGCCATAAATAGTTAGATCAGTTTGTCCATACTAGTATTATCAAAGTACGTGTCAAAAGTTTCTTCCACAGATAGTAACTCTTTACTCACGGTTACAAGAAAGTCCTCCATGAATATTATAACATGTAAACAACAGTCATAAAATCCTTGACATTGTAGAAAAGGAAACTCCGAACACGGATCCAAATAAAGTAAAGAATCTGCACATTGTCTTTGCGTCACCTTAAGTAGAAAACGAGTCCTTTCAACCGCTGTATGAAGCTTCACAGCAGCACATTCATAGGAATAACAAGTGTTTGTTACTGAGGTGACATAATCCCCCGCCGCAAATTATCAATCAATTATTGGCCGTGACCTCTTATTTGTTGTCAGAGGGTCACGAAATGTATAAACTGTGACCTTGAAAATAATTTGAAGGTCACCAAAATCGACTGGGCCCGGCGCCTTCCCAATAAGATGCATTGTGTAATCTATGAAGAGAATCCATTGAATGGTTCTTGAGATATCCTGCTAACAAGGGTAAAATGTCAAAGTCTCGTAATGACCTTGAAATGAAGGTCAAGGTCTTCCCCAGGGGAAGGTATATGTAAGATATGAAGAGAATCCAGTTGAAAGTTCTTGAGATATCGCGCTAACAAGGGTAAACATGCAAGTTCACATGTCCAAAAATTCAAAGTTCCACTGTGACCTTGAAAATACTGTCAAGGTCACCAATTTCTAATCAGCCCCAGGTCTTCCTCAGGGGAAGGTATATGTAAGATATGAAGAGAATCCAGTTGAAAGTTCTTGAGATATCGCGCTAACAAGGGTAAAATGGCAAAGTGTCCTTGTGACCTTGAAATGAAGGTCAAGGTCACGAAACCCATTTGGACAATTACTCTCACTGAGGTGAACCTATATGCAAAATATGAGAAGGATGTACAGAATAGTTCTTATGTTACTTCATTTCGTACGTACGTACGTACGGACGGACGCTGCCGAATACTATATCCCCAGTTTCGCGCTAATCACGCGGCGGGGGATAATAACTTAGCGAATCCTCCAAGTTGTAAACAAACAAAAGATCTACAAAACTTGCCTGTTAACAAAAGTTAATTGGGTACCTCATTCAGCCCAATATTATTCCATGTTGAAATAGCATCCCTCCTGTATCACGGGGTACTCGACTGTACATGCAAACCGGCAGTTGCACCTCTGCAACTACCCATCTCCCTATGTACAGTTTTAGAGGAAGACCCCCTACAGTACGTTCACGGTTAGTTTAAGTTAATTCCAAACTACAAACATTTAAATATATAAAATATGAGTCTTTATATAATTGCTTTACATGGTCGCATTGACATTACAAGGATTAAGTTTCTTTTTTGTTGTCATAAATGCCTATATCAGGTGGCTGCCCGATTGACGCTAGCATAGCGATCGCGAGCCGTGTTTCCTCATCTCATAACTTTAGTAATGGCAATATAGAGCTGTTTATAATATAAACTAAAATGTTTGTACAATCTCGAGTCTTATGTAACATTTCAACGTATCTCTCCATGTAATGAGTGAGAAATTAGACAAAACAGTGACTGTACGCACAAATGGTAGTTGTACAGGCACTGTACGTATAGTTGCAGAAAGTAATATTTTCACTGGACGGGGAGTTGGTATGATATGATGCAAGTGAAGATGTTAATATATTTACCTCTGATACTGTCATTTCAAATGAGCTTGATGGTAATGATGATGATTTACTAAGTAAAGAAATAAATTAATTATTATCCAACATCATGCCACAGATTTGCCTTATAAGGCGAGCTTGAGAATATTGGGGAATAATTCAATGTGAGACAGAGTAAGCCAAAAGCTTTAAGTCTTGCATTTTTAGCTCATCCGTCCGCCCGTTAACTTTGGAATTTCTACTTCTTTTCCAGAACCATAAGGCGTAGAAAGCTGAAACTTGGTGTACAGACTCCTTGACTAGTGAGGATTATAAATTGTAGCTTTGGTGGCCCTGTGGCCCCTAATAAGGGCCACACTCTAAAAGCACATGTTCATCTTTTTCTCTAAAACCATTAGGCCTAGAAAGCTGAAACATTGTGTACAGACTCATTGACAAGTGAGGATTACTAATTGTAGCTTTGGTGGCCCTGTGGCCCCTAATAATGGCTACCCTAATAAGGGCCACAGGTGCCACGCCTTTTAACCTAATTTAATCTTTTCCCCAAAAAGCATCAGGCCTAGAAAGCTGAAACTTTGTGTGAAAACGCCTAAGTTAGATCAGGAGGATTCCAAATTGTACATTAGGTGACCCTGTGGTCCAAAGTCAGGGTGGAACCACATTTGCCACACCCTAAAGGAGAATAATTGATATGAAGCCTGATGAGCATTTTATGATATCATTCGGTATTTCGATCAATAAAAGCATACAACGTTACTGTTAGGAAATTGATGGTAATGTTGTTGAATAGGACTTATGGTGTATTGCGAAATCTAAAAAAAACAAAATTCACCATTCATTTAAAGGGGCAGTAGCACGTTTTAGGGGGAATATAGGGTGATGTCAGGAAAATGAAAATTAATGGTTCCAATTGAAAGACAATGTATTTAAACTAAATGAAACAGTAAAAGATCAAATATATAATGTAAAGTTTAGCAATGCGATTCCTTTTCTTACACAAAATGAATTAAAGGTGTTCACACAAAAATGGCTGCCAATGGATTTTATGTGAATCTTTATAATTTGTTCTCTGACTATGGGTGATTTGTTTGTGTAATAAGATTTTTGACACTATCAAAGTTATACATTTAGCTGTAACGTACAATTGTCAGCAACAAATTTAAAATATCAAATTGTCAAAAAACGTGCTACTGCCCCTTTAAGCAATGGTATACTCAAAAGAAATGTTATTACTTTGTCATATGACCGTTTTCCGAATACCTATTAGAGGAATCATTCACTCTGTAAATGCGCAACTATATGTACAGTCACGGCGGGCGACATTAGCAACTACCTTATGGCGTACAGTTTACTTTCAGTCAAATGATAGCGTGCAACAGTCGAAAATGCATTTTCTGAGCTTTTGCATAGTAAAATATCAATTAGCATCAATTAAAAAATCTTTATCACTGTAATTGAAAGAATATTACTTTTTTTCGTTAGGCACGTTTATGCCATCTGAAGGACGACATTAAATCATATATGTGAAGCGATTTGAGGGTTGTCACTTCAAAAACACGATAGATTGGGATACATGGAAGCTTAACCTGTCGTCATTTAACGTTTGAGCATATTGTAAATACAATATTGTCTATAATTACCGTGAACGTGCAGTAGGGGGTCTTCCTCTAAAACTGTATGGGAAATGGGTAGTTGCATATGCGCAACTTCCGGTTTGCATAATTATACAGTCGAGTACCCCCTGTGTGTATTGCAGCGCCAGAGATCGTAGGCGTAGGCTTCTAATTTCCCCCTGTACTTCTTTATGTCCACTGGCAAGTCGGTTTTAACTTTAATCTTTTTCTCTGTCAACATTTTAGAGTTCTTTCTTCCTGCCATTTCGATCGTTTGTTTATCTATGTTCGAAACAAACTAAATTACAACCGGTCGCGGCTTGGCGGCTCTGGGTAGGCGATGGATAAAATGTATGTTGTTAGGCCAGAGGCCTTTATAACTAAAGAAATTCTGTCTGTCTGTCATATTCATCTTACCTTGTAAAGTAGATATTAGTATTTACACTCACGAACAAATATATTTATATTTCTTTGATGAAATATACATGGTACATGTATAAGAATTGCAATGTAACATATCTCACCTTAACGTAGATTTATAATCGCTGGTAATAGCAGTCAGGGCACAAGACCGTCATATCAGTTTCTCTCATTCAACAATTCTTATTTACATTCACATTAGATTCTGTCAATACTTTATCCAGCTTAGCCATTAATCTATTGTTCTATGTCGCAGAGCCGGACAAAGCTTGAAGCTATATTCAATGTCAGTTATAGACATAATCTGACATGCTATCTAAGATGTGACTGTACCAACGGCTTTCTGGACAAAGTTATCATCACAATAAACGATGGTCGACTATAAACATCTACATAATCTCATCTTGACGCATCCTTCAAAGACTATATTAACAACAATCCTTTCATTTCGAGGATGTTCTCTTCCTCTCTTTGAACTCAAAAGTCTGATCACTGTTTAAATGGATGCGAGAAAAGCATGAAACCATAGATAAGTTATCTAAAGATTGTAACTTGAGAAATATGCAAGTGTTATGATTATCAATTTATAATCTATTGTTTTGATCCTTTGAGTTGATATATATGGTAGCAATTTAATCAGAAACGGAAATATTGACAAAATACAATGTTGTTCAAATCTGACCCTATCATTATATTGTTAATTAAGCTGACTTCAATCTCAAATTTGATACAATGTTTTCAAGAAGTCATTAGAAAATATATCTCTCATTCCATAAATATAGAAATTGTCACTCATACATTTCTCTTTTTTATAATAAAAAAAACCTTTATAAGAGTGTTGGAAACACTTACAATTCTAAATAACATGATAACAAAACACATCAATCGACGTTGTCTATATCTGACTAAATTTGACAATAAAAACCTTTGATATTTTTCAAATTTCTTTTTTATCTCATTTTCTAATTTCAATTTTATCAATTTTGAATTTTTTTTTCGTCTATCAAACATTACCCGTAAATATTGTATATAGTTAAAAAAATGAGTGTGTCATGGCTAGCTACAATTGAAAAACTCTTAAAGGACCGAAGATTTCATGACTGATAGGGCCTGAATTAGTTCTGTTGATGCTGAAAATGAAAACTGTTAAAATTTATTCTGTTTCATTAAAGGGGCAGTAGCAAGTTTTTTTAATAATTTTACATTTTAAATATTTCTCTTATAGTTGTAAGTAAATGCTAAATGTATCATATTGACAGTGTCAACAATCTCATTACACAAGCCAATCACCCATAGTCAGAGGACAAAGTATGAGGCTTCACATAAAATCCATTGGCGGCCATTTTTTTGTGAACACCTTTAATTCATTTTTGTAAGAAAAATGAATCGCATGGCTGAACTTTACGTTATATATTTGAATTATTACTGCTTCATTTAGTTTGAATACATTGTCTTTCAATTGGAACCATTAATTTTAATTTTCCTGACATCACCTTATTTTTCTCCCTAAAAACGTGCTACTGCCCCTTTAAAATAAATTAATGTTTATACAGAGACAGTTATATGTCCTTAGTGTGAAGCAAGGGAATATGTAGAGATGCTCATTCTTTAATATCAATTTCAGGTCTTGTAGGTTTGATTTGTAGACAGATCAATGCACTTTTTAGCTTTTTTAGCTTTTTGTGTAAGGAAATAACTTTCTACGATACACTTAATCTGTGTTAGAAATCGTTTTATAAAACAACTTTGATTCCATGTGAACGTTTTAATGTCATTTTCAGTGTAGTATAATTTATATTTTATAACATTTAATCAAATATCAATAGCAGGAATTTTGATTCATAACAGGTAGTCATAGAATTATGGTAGTTTCGTCTGTAACAGATTTGATAAACGCTGACAATTAACAATAATCACTTAACTGGTTAGAAGTAGAACAATTGACTCATGTTGCAGGCACTTAGGAAAGACAGGTGAAATCGTATCACGTACATCACATAATCAAACATTTGATACTTACATGGTGTCTTGCTAAAGAGGATATTGTTTCTTTTCAGTGGGATATCACGTATCTCGCATTGAGTGGCGGCAATTTCATGAGTGGCACAGTTATTTCACAACGATATGGATTTTTACTAGTCTTTTGTATTGTAACTTGGTAATGGTGATGACGTAACGTTAATTGTAGAAATGACATTAAACCATTGTTCTCTGTGATAATTTCACTGACTTGAAAATATGATATCACACTCAGTGACGCGAAAAATTTCTAAAACTGATGAAACTATCTCACCATTTGACATACAATGAAACACTTAATAAAGAAGATGCAATGTTTGATATTCAATTTGCCTGGAAATATTTGAGCAAGCACACTGGGAGAGTGAACCTGTCAAAAGATTTGCATAATAATTTCACAATTTTATTTATAATTAAAAAATCCCCGTTTAATTGTGTTGGTAAATTATTTTTAAAGAAATTAAAGTTTAATGATTCAAAATAGTAGTATCAATCATGAAACAATTTGAAAATACAATTTGGCAGGCACCCTGTTTATTTTGTGTTTTATGAAAGAAAAAATACAAGAATGTATACAAAACCAACCAGACACCTACATTTGTATGACAACAACAACACTAATATCAGCACATTTGGTATAAATTTCTATTTTCTGATGTTTTGAATAAAGCCACTTTCAATATAAATATCTGCACTACATTTAAACAAATAATGGGGATCCTCTTTGCAAAAATCATTCAATTTTTATATCATCGAAATTATACGTTTGAATTAATGCAAATACATTGCTCTTAATAAGCCAAAATGGATGTAAAGCATACTTCTAAAGCGAGCACATTACCATTTTACTTTCCATTATAAAACTTTGATCTGAAATATCTTTATCTACTGAATCAATTGAAACATGAAAGAATATAATCTTTGTGCAGTCTGTGCAAAGTGTCTTGTAACTACAAACATAAAATTAATGAGATTTGTTTTTCTTTGTATCTTTTAGAATTGGCACTTACTAAGAATATAATCTCCAGTAATCTTAAAAAAGAAAAATTATGAATTTGATCTCTTATGAGAGGAAGTGAGACTTTGAGTCGTTTTCTTGTATCTTTCATCAGTCCTGGTAATTTCATAGGATATTTGGTTTCAAAGACAGTTGTTTCTCCACAATATCATATTGTATATCACCCTACTGTAGATAATAGTAACATAATCTCAGAACCATATATACTCAACACTAAAATAAACGCGAAATGTGAAAGTTCGTTTGGTATCTGTGTGGAATGATTGTTATATTGTTGACTCTTTTACAATATGATTGTGAGTGTGGGACCGATATATGCACCTGATACTTCGACTGCTTATATTATAAAAAATGTCCATGAAGGTGTTGTCTTTAAAACCAACCATAGTGTCCTTGTGAACTGTTTACTCATTGACGTTAGTGAATACAAATGCTGTTGCAAATTGTTCCATTTCCTTCATAACATTGCAACATCAAATTCAACAGAGTAATGCTTGTCCCTAACCCGTCAGTAGGTTCTTATTCAAGATCCCAATCATATTAAACACCCGTGGGATGAACTGCAGAATTTTGTAACAAGGCGTGTACGAGACCATAGCTTTAATTTAGCATTCTTCAAATGTGTTTGTCATATCTCCATAACACTAGCAACAATCACATTCATTCTGTCAAGGAGAGACCTTATTGTGTACTGGATAGGAATTGAGCTCCGCCCAAACTTCAGTAGACTTCAGTTGTCTACAGTGTATTCATAGGTTGACTCGTTGATGAATACAGTAGATGGCAAGAGGACTGGGACTTTGTTAATGCAGTAAATTGTGGTTGTCCATCAGCTTATACAAACTTCAACAAAAATTATATTCATTTCTTTTGGCGTTCCGGGCCTCGACTTTTGAAACTTTTCAAGTGCTAAGATAATCCCACATACAATACATTTACATTGATTTACATCAATCTTAACACTAAGATAGCTTCGAAGATCTAGGCCCAGTTTATTGAATGATGTTATCTAAAAGATTCAACTGAACTGATATAAAGTTTTCTGCGCAAACCCATTGAAGAGAGAAGCATTAACGTAATGGGATGTAGTTGTGATTGCGGCTTTTAAAATTGCATCTTTGTCAGAAACAATTGGAGTTAATGTAAATGATGAAGATTGGGATATTTTATCAAGCTCTTATGAATAAAGTGTCATTTCTCTTGATCAGGAATGTCAATGTAGTGGTTACACCTCTCACAGGATATACAAGAAAAACATTGTCCAAAAGGTAGTTAAGACGAAACCTGAAATGATCAGATTGACCATAACTATACTTCTTGCAAACACATGTTTGTCAGCTAATGAAGTTTCATTTCAACTGGAAATGAAAGAAAAGTTTGGAGTGCAGGGCTGCACAAGGCAGTGTGAACAGAGAGTAGAATGCTCAGAAGTGAAACATTCAGCAAAACATTTCCAGTGCATTCTCATATTCAACATCTCAACGAGCATTCCAAAGGTGGGCAAGATTATTATCCAAAACTTCCAAAACAGTAAAAATCATATTTGAAAATTGTAATATGACCTCGTTGAATAACTGATTGTGATAAATTCAGTTGAGCGTTGTACAAGTGTATATATATATATTCTCTATCTAAACTGACCTGTGAATATTGTAAGAATGTAACCTTTCGTATAAGTGTATATTGTTGCTATTGTCTTTTAAAAGAAAATTAGATATTTTTATCTTATTTTAATCAGAACACAAAATATTGTAAACATTTTATCGTAAACTTTACTTAAACAGTCATGGGAAAATTTAATTTGATTAATTTCGTTAGCAAACCTGATATCAGGAGACAAGTCTCTGTCAACTGTACACTCGTATCTTATATAAGGAAACAACCGGGTAAACCTCTGTAAACAAGGCTAGCCTACCTGATAAAAAAACACACAAAATGAGAAAGGATACATAGAGATTATTGCCAAGGTGTCATATGACTTTTACAATACGAGTGGTTTTGTTCCATTTCTCGAGCGTTATACACAATTTTTTACGAGTTTCGTTCAAGTCTTATGAAACAAATTCGAAGTTAATAAATTCTTTATTACCGATCTTATTCAGTTTTATTCTCTAAGAAATATCAAAAAACGTCACCTTGTGACGGCTGGCTATAGTGACGTTACAAACAATGGTCATTTGACGTCACACGCGAACAATTACGTAAACTTGCACTACAACCATCGTTGATATACTAAAAGTGATACGTGCACATGTGCTCATATTGAAAATATGCCACCCCTTATCTTAAAACCTACTGGTGATTAGTGTAATTATGACACGTGCATTGTAACTACACTCAGGGGCAAGAAACGATACCAACTTTTCAAAAGAGTACAAAACAAAATTCTGTTGTAAATGAAATGCGACTACGAGCCCTTGTGATTGGCACATCAGTTGTGAACAAGTACTCACAATTTCAAACATCAAAGTATAATACTTATAATTGTATGACTGTTCAAATACGCGAGGGGTCAAAAACAGCTTTTTCGATGCTATTTTTGGTCATAATCTTTGGAGTTAGAATACAATAATTATGAAATTTAAAAATCTATAAAATCTAAGATGTTATCAATATAAATAACCCTTGTAGAAGTTCATTTGTTCACGCATTTTGCATGTATTTTGGTTTAAAAACAAGAAAAAGGGCCATTTTCATTATCCTATCTCTTCAGTTAAGGAGATTTTTTAACAGCGTTTTTTGAAAGGCTTGTATTTCAAAAGCGTTAACAGATATAGCTCTGAAATAAAAAACTTAGTTTAGTTAGCTCTTGAATACATGAATTAACCCTGTTTCAGCCGTAACTACCAATCGCAGATTAATATATCATGCATTTTATATGATATCGTTTCTTTTGCCCCTGAGTGTATGAGTGTGAATGATGTTGTATAAGTTTCCTTCGAAATATGCTTACTACTTTGTTATAGAACACAATCATGTTTTCCTTTCTCTTGAAGTGCTGATTCAGCACACATTTCACAACCATGCTTCACATTTCAGGACAATGGGATTTGTAGAAATGGTCACTGCTTTCATCGATCAATTCAAACCAGATCAGGAAGAACCGTTTCTCTTTTGGAGGAGCATCGAGGTATTAGTTAGCATTTATGGCAATTGACAAACCATGAAACCTCTCTAACAAATCTAATTGTCACCTTGCATACATATGTCACATGTTTTCACATGGGCATGCATTCGGTGTGGATATATCATTATTATTATTATTAGCTATTTGTATGTACTGTTTGAGTGGAATTCTAGAAGTTGATGGTATAAGGAAGACAAGAGTAATTCTATGGATGAACAACTTCTTTATTGGATGGTGGCGACGTTTCGGTATAGATTATTTTACCGTTATCAAGCATGGCGACGTTTCGGTATAGATTATTAAACCGTTATCAAGCATCGTAACGTCGCCACCATCCAATAAAGAAGTTGTTCATCCATAGAATTACTCTTGTCTTCCTTATTTGTATGTAAGTTGAAACAGACAATGTTACCTGGTTAATCTTAATCAAAATAGTTCTGTTTTGAGGTTTTAAGTTCAAGTTACAAGTTGAAACGATTCGGCGAAACTCATTTTTTATATTAATTTTGAAAGCCCAAAATTACAGAATTATATCTAAAGTTTATCTGTTCCATATAACTGAATCCAAAAGTAAATGAAACTTTTCATATTCAATGTTAGTTGTTGTTGTAGTAGTTTGATGCCTCAAAGGGAACTGTTATCTCTGCTTAGATGTTTTGATAAAATATGTTTTCCATTATGCCCTTGCTTTCGACTTCAAAATGAAACTATTTTGTTAAGAAAAAATAGCACAGGAAACAGAAACAAATCACCACACAGATTAATTACATGGACCTTTAACTTTCATATTCATAATCAATTCATAAATTGTCTGTTTAATCTCTTGAACGAGGATAGTTTTCCCGACAGATATGTGCACATTTAAGGAAGCCATACATTTAGAAACAATGAAAGCAGATAAACATTCATCAGATTACACATATAACGAGAAAAAAACCACCCTAATAAACATGCAATTTAAAATTAAACTGTTTTTCAATAACAGTATAGTGCATTACCAAATGATTCAAACACTTAATTATTTAGGTAAAGTAACCAAAACGATAAAACAAAGTGACAATTGATAATACTAAAAGAGAGACCACACTAATCAAAGTTAAAGTAATCTTCTAATTGAAAAAAGATTGACTTCGAACTATGGTATATTATGGTCACAAATGTACAGTTACATAATACAACTATATAGTATGTTATGTAAGTCGCATACGTTAAGAAAATGAAAGGATAATATTAACTTGGATTGACTCATTGATTTTTACAGTGACCAAACTGATTACTATAAACTTTGATTTGATTAAAAACTGTCATTTATTCATAGTCATAAATATACAGCTACATAATACAACTATGTATTATTTTTGTATGTCATAAACATGATATAAAAATGCAAGGCTAATTTCTTTTTTTTGCATTGACTAAAGGACTTTTATGGAGGCCCAATTGATTATTATCGACTTTAATTTGATTGATAAATGGCTTAATTCATAGTCATGAATATTCAGCTACATAATATGACAACATAGTAATGTTTGTATATCATATATATATGAAATTCAAACAGGCAAGTCTTATCTAATTTTTAAAATTGACTTATTGACTTTTACAGAGACCAAACTGGTGTTTATTCCCATTTCCAAACGCTATTGTAAAAGCTTTGGAGAGAAGATAAACATCATCGAACCGACCCCAGCAGCTACATTCCACTTCCCATGTAGAGCCAGAAGTTCCCAGGCCCTTCTTATGAATGGAAGATACACCTGGGTTGTGAATGCTATACAAGAAAACAATAACTTCACTGCAGTGGCCCTTTTTCATCTTAGAACAACTTCTAAAAGAAAAAAAATGGCTACATTTTCTTTACAAAACTTTGAGAGATTCTTCCGTTTTGGACAGTCAGAAACAACAAATCTTTATTGTACAACAACTGCAACATTGAAATTCACTTTAAGCAAGAGAGTTCTGCATGTTGTTGATCTGAAAAACAACATAGTATTGTCACCGATTACGTTTAATCAATACAATGGAAAGAAATTTCATATCTTCATCAATGTTCATGTTAAAGGGGCAACTAAATTCAGACTGCTGTTTATGTAGAGGTTTCCAAATGTTTGTTTAGAATGAGCTGTTTAAGTGGCATTCTATAAGTGGATGGTATAAGGAAGACAAGAGTAACTCTATGGATGAACAACTTCTTTATTGGACAGTAGCGACGTTACGGTACAGATTCTTATACTGTTTTCAAGCATAATTCTTTATTGGACAGTAGCGACTTTCGGTATAGATTATTATACCGTTTTCAAGCATATTTCTTTATTGGACAGTAGCGACGTTTCAGTATAGATTCTTATACCGTTTTCAAGCATAAAAAGGGTATAAGAATTAAGTATAACCGAGACGTTGCTTCTTTATAAGAATCTATACCGAAATGTCGCTACTGTCCAATAAAGAATTTGTTTATCCATAGAATTACTCTTGTCTTAAATAATAATAATAATAATAACTAGGATTGACGCGTCAATACTTAGGTCTTCAAAACTCCTGTTTGACCATCACACAGTGTTTGACCTTCACATGACTTTTTGTCTAAGAGGTAAACAGTAACTAATACATTATAAAAATGACCAAATGCCACTTGATATTCAGTGTTAAAGACTTTTCAGAAACATTCATCATGGTGGCCAATGTCAGCTATGACAACATTCTTCAGAGAATATTATTCCTAGAAGCAGAAACAAAATTGGTTGAATTATCTGTCACCGTTTTCGAAATACATGTGATTTAACTGTAGTGTAAAGGTGACTGTTTCAGACCCCTGTGTAATGTAATGAAACCTAACACTTTAACTATTGATATTTTACTGATAAGGTATATCAGAAACAATGTTGGTCTTGTTTATCCACATACAAAAATGTATGTTTTGTTTTGATAACTCAAATAGTAATGGAGTAATGAATTTTGGAACTTTATTGAAAACACTGAAATTTGAAGATTTTTAGACCCCTACAACATGTTGGTCCCTCTAGTTCCTTAACTATCAACATTTTTATGATAAAGTACAACATAGCATAGTTGAGCTTGGAATAGTGCATGTGAAAGTAAAATCAATTTAAAGATATCTTTCTTAATAAAGAAACTGTGGAAGTTTGAAATGTGCCAAAAATGAGGATTTTAAAAAAATCGCAATATTCAAGGACCAGTCATGGACAGAAAAAAATTATCATGACTTGTTGACATTTTTTTCTGTCTACTCATTACATCTGCTTCACAAAACATCAATGATAAAATTTCTATCTGAAACAGTTTTGGAACTAAAATTCTCAAAGTAAAATGACCCTCGAAAACTGTTGAAATTGCCAAAAAAATTATAAACCATGTTTATGTTCACATATTTCCTTTAATGTCAACTTTTATATGATAATGATCTGCAATGAATTTATTCAACTATCATTGTAGAACAGAATGCATCAAACAGATTTCTTATTTGACATTTCCTTACAGAGTAATGTCCCTTTGTACGTAACACGAAAAATGACCCTTAAAAAAAATGTCGAATTTCAAGGGCAGATAACTCGAGTCACAGGTCGAAATTAGAAAATCGCTAAGATAAATTTTTAACACACTCATTAAGCTTTCGAAAGAGCTATCACACTAGTCTGTAGGTATTGCCGTTTGTGGGAGGAAGATTATCAAAGACACGAACCGTAAGAACCGCGAAATTTCAGAAAATTTTCAGTTTTTCGAAAATAGCAAAAAATCTATTTAGACGGCCGAAAACGGCATAGGATGCATTCGATGGGGAATGATGTTGCCCACATATTGGTGAAAATTTTGTGACATGTTCTCCCATAGTTACCGAGAAATCGGGGTTTGAAGTTTTTCCTTCAAGAGGAGATAACTCCAAAACAAAATCGAAATTCAAAAATCCCTGAAAATTTCATTTTTAAAAAAATGCAAGAAATTTATTCTCCAAAATTTGGGTTAACAAACAATCGTTTGCCCAGTGCTATATGATAAACGTTCCCTCATGGCTGAGATTATAATAAAACATTAAAAATAATAAAGTAATGTTTTTCAAAAGATCCATTAGACTGTTTTTAGATGAAGAGTTATATTTCCTGTTATTGTATCGTAATGACGCGAATAAATAGCTTATTCGAATCTGTGGTTCGTTAAATTGGTAATTTCCTTCTTGTAAAAAAGATTTGGGTAAATTTAAGTATGGTTAACTATTTTATTAAATAGAGATTGTGAAGTATTGTCACATAGTTCGGGCTTTAAGGTTGTTAAACAAAAGTTTATTTTCATATATCTCGTCTTAAACAAATGCATTTCTAATAAAAAGCATAAAAATAACAAATAAGTTTTTTTTATTACATTTAAAAAGGTGTAAAGCTACCTAGTTTTATGGGCGTGTGTTTTGATTAATCTAATTTAACTTTGACTTCCTCCATTTGACTCTTAAAAAATGATCTATCATTAGTAGAATAAAAGGTTTACATTACAACATTTAAGCTTTTCGTCATCTCTAAAAACATAGAAATCGCAGCGTCAGAACATCATCAACCATCGTGGTAGTAAAAATATCTGAATCCATTAGTTATCTTGATGTTATCTGCTTTGCTTTTTTGTTTGTAACATTCTGAACTCTTTGTGATGAAAAGATACTCATACAAATGAATTGTTGTTGTGGTTGTTGAGTTTGTTGAATTAAAATGTCTATGATGATGTATACTTTTACACAATAAACCTGTATTCTATAGTTACATAGTTTTTTTGACAAGAGAGACAATCAGACAGTGAACGTATTTGGATGTTACAGAACCTAAACTAAAAATGTTTGTTTCGTGTACGATAAAAGAAGCGTGTGGAATTAAGTGTCCCATCGAACTTACTTCAGTCATAATTATCAAGTGATTACTATAATATGTTGATAAAAGGCCATGCAACATATCTATTACGAGTGAGGTTTGTTAACAAACAATTTTAACAAAGCCACTTTAGTTGAACATCATTTATTCATTTGCCATGGGCAATGGATTAATTGCATGTCATTATTCAATCTTTGTTCTACCAACACACCAAGTTTGCTTAATTTTGGTTGATTATTAAAAAGATTGATTATGCCTACTCCCGGATTTCGGTCAAATAGAACAGACTTGATCTGCCTCTGTGGGGAGGGAATGCCTAGTACATTGCACAGAATAACAAGCATAATAGGCAAAGACAGGACAGAAAGTCATAGTTTATCAGGTTAGTTAATTATATTATTTATGACATATTCTCTTAAATAGCTTTCTAAATAAATGCCTAAAATCCTACGGAATTGTAGACCCGTGAGTAATCTCACATTCACATCAAAGTTAATTGAAAAGGTTGTGTGCAATCAGCTACAAGATCACATGACTGCTAAGAACTGTAGTGAAGTCCTGCAGTCAGCCTATCGGAAACTGCACAGCACAGAGACGCCGCTAGTGAAAGTGCAGAACGACATTCTCCAGGGCCTGGACCAAGAAGGGGCTGAGGTTCTAGTTCTACTAGACCTCTCCGCAGTCTTCGATACCATTGACCATGATGTGTTGCTATCAACTCTCTCCAACAGGATTGGTGTCAGTGAAACAGCGCTGAAGTGGTTCAGATCGTATTGGGAAGACATGGTCCATGTTCATTCCAGTTTCTTTGCATGCAATCATATGCTGTTGTATGCTGCAAAAACAATTCCATTAGATGATCTGTTACAGCTGCCATGGCAATACAAAATATTCCAGTTTCTTTGCGAGTGGACCATGCAACCATATGCTGCTCAGAGCCAACGTCATATTTGAAATATACCGTAATTGACCCTGACAAATTTCAATTCATGTAGGTATGTAACCGTGCTTGGTACTTTTATTTTAGTGTAGCTCAGCCTCACCGAAAGAGAGTGTATACCTTAAAAGAAAGGAGATCCTTGACACTAAGAATTATGGAAACATTTCAGTTAGACGAAACAGGCTCATAAGCACCACTATGGAAATAATGCAAGATGCTGATCCAGATGATTTGACATCAGAACTGGCTGTGCGGTTTGTAGTTGTGGATGACGTTGATGCAGGAGAACTGAAGAGGGAGCTGTTCTTTGAGCAAACCCCACTGCTGAAATATTGCATCCTCTGTGCAAGCAAAGAATATAAGTTGTTTTGTCAACTAGTGGCAACCGCACTGTGTTTGGGGACCCTGGAACAAGATGCCTGAACAAGTCACTGGTGCACTACATCTACATCCTCAGCAGCACCGAAGAAGTGCCTTCAGGGGACATTGCAAACAAGGCTATTGATATGCAGCAGTCAGCTAATGTTAAAGCAGTGAGTTAAAACATTATTGTGCTGAGGACTTTTTGTCACCTTATTTCAAAGATATGAAACTAAACATTAAGCAAGGGCATACGTCTTGTTTTAATGTGTAGCTGTGTGTTCCGTTATGCAATTAAATTCAGAAGAAGAAAATTACGCTTTGTGATTTTGTCTAGTAATAGCTTGTTTGAATGTGCATGTGGTTATTATACTATCTAGTACAATATCCACATGATGAAGATTGATAATTGTATTTTCAGATTGAAGATGCATCAGCAGAAGCAGACTTTCTTCGGGCTAGGATTTTGGAGATCTTTTTGAAACAGCAGGATTCCAAAAGAAATTATCAACTTCTACCAGAGATGCAGCAATTTATCCCCTTAAGGAACACCATATCTTTTATAGGTGCCTGGGCCAATTCAAAAACTTCATGGAAGGTTAATATTTTATCATTTGTAATGTGTGTTATGTTATACTACTTTAACACTATGATGCGTGTCTCTTTTTGCTTTACAAAGTATTTTAGATCAAAAGAGAAGGTCGATCGATAAGGGAACCTGTTTCTTCTGCAATACAGTGACAACAATGTAAAACTACTGGATGCATAACTGTTGAATTTAAACTAATTAGACCTTTCGAACAATATTTTTTGCTGGGTTTGCAATGGTCCGCGCTTGGCTGATTCAAGTACCTTCTCGCACTAGTAACAATTGTCAAGATATCATAAATTTCATTTTTGAAAGCCCCGATGGTGCGACTTTGACCGGCAGATTAAGTTTATGTCAATTCTTCTGAAGAGTCAAAAGCAAGGTTAAGTTATGATCAGCGGTGAAATACTGGGTTTTATCAGTGAAATAAACTTTTTATCAGGCAACAGTGACGAAATATTTGAGAAGTTTTACAAGAGTGTGATGGTTGCAGGGTTGATGCTGCATGGAGTGTTGGATGCACTAAGATCTTTCCCGGATGATGGAAACAACTCCTCCAAGCTGAAGCCTTCATTCTAAATGCCGAGGAAATCAAGACCTTCTACCTCTATGCTGTGTTTGAAGGAGAGAACAAGGGGAGAGAAGAAAGTATTTTGTACAACTTTCATCGCTGTCTTGGTCAAGTTGAAAGTAAGTTATGAAAATTGAAAGTTTCTTTCATATTGCAACCTACAATTAAAACATGTACATCATTAAACAAAGGCATACCGTTTTCTTGTTTAATTAATTTCCCTCAATTCTCAGAAAATGGTAATGGCTACTCCAATATATAACTAAATTATGATTTGTGTATCAGTAAACAATGTCAGTATGTTTAGAAAACATGGCTTTAGTCATTTGATAATGTTCCAGTTGTGTGAATGATGAAATATCACGTTGTTGCCTTGATATGTATAGGGAGATGTATGAAGCAGCAATGAATGGCAAACTTTTTTTTGTTTTAAATAATGTCTTGTCATGTTATTTCAGAGGATATCCTCAACGGTAATAACATTACCTGATGAAGAGGACAATGGGAGTACAGGCGACGTTGTGACGTCTGTGAAGGTGACACTTGCCCAAGTCACGATGACACTTCTGTGTAGCCCAGGACTACCAGGAGATTTAGACAGTGGTCTCATTAAATTTAATCATGAGAGTATTGCCTGGTCCTATGTGAATACATGTGCTCCATCCATAACCTTTCTAAACATCACCAAACTGGAGAACTACAAGGGCTTTGAAATGCAATGACGAACATAAGTTATGGTGCTGTTTGTTTCGACAAAGAATAAAGAAAAAAGTCATGAACCTATCTTTTATAGCCTGTTATTGATATACCTTTATGTAAAACATTATCATAATCATTGTCTATATGTAAAATTTAATTCATCTAAGAATTATTTTCACGTCAATATTACTGCCCTTTAGAAATGATACTAGAACATCATGACAAATTATAACAGTAGGGATAATTCATTAATGTACACCACAACAAATGTGACACTAACCAGTTTATCCCTATTGACAACCATTTTTGCTCACGAAACACCAGTACATCACCACTCTTTATTTAACTGAAAATATACACGTGTTTCATTTCAAGAAATTCGGAGTGAGCTATTTCAGGTGACTATGCACCATGTCAATACAGAGAAGTCATATTTCGTAAATTTGGTTTTTAAATCAATTCAAGATCAACCCTACGGGGAAGTTGTGTCATCATGTAATGAAGCTAATCTTTATGTCCTAAAGTACACTTCAAGATCAAAAGAAGTCTTGAATCAGCATATCTATTCTTTTTAACCTTCCAATTATCGAGGTTGGCTCTATTTCACCAGTTAATCAACACAAAACTTTTGATACGCCCATTTCATAAACATAGCATATTTTTGTTTTATTAATAACCAAACGAAATCTTTTACTTTATGGTGTGAAACTTGCCAATGGATAATCGTTGGGAAGAATCCCATGTCCTCAATAACGCTAAATGGCGAGTGATAAGCAGGATCGTTATCCTCACTTTCCTTTCCAATATGAGTAAAATTATTTAAGAGATCTGCAGAAGATTGCTTGCTTGTTGAAACTCTTTAAGTGTTGAGTTACATCACATTCACACATTACCCAATGGATGACGAGATTTCAAAATTGAAATCTAAGTAGACTCTTACAACTGCGTACCTTAAGTTTGTTCACTTACTTGCGTATACTAGTGTAAACATCATTTTATTTGAAAAGATTTTTGGGAGTTGCAGAACCAATACCGATCAGGTTAAAATTTCACTACATAAGTCAATATTCCTTAACATCATCCAATTGATGACTAGATTTTTAACATCGAAATGTAAATGGACTCTCATATACGAAATACATGTGGTTGATCACACGGTTTCATTTTACTTTTATTTATTAAAAGTGTCATCAGTTGATTGAAAGAAAAACATTTTGTAGAATATTTTTCTATACAAACATGATGGATTCCGGAAACTGTTTTAAGAGATCGATTTCTGCAGCATTGGCGTAGCTCCATAAGGTCAATTTTACAAATGCTTTAAGTATGATTTTTGTTTTGAAAATAACCTATATTTACCTAAAGATATTTATTTCCCCATATTAAAACTTAGAACCTGTAACAATAATTTACCTATTGAAACTGGCCGATGGCATGTAATTCCAAAAGAAGAGAGAATATGTAAACTGTGTAATGCTAATGCTGTTGGAGATGAGTTTCATTATTTATTCGTTTGTGAAGCTCTTGTCAAACAACGAAATGCGTACTTTTCAGCACCAATACAGACAAATATTGTGTACTAGAAATATTAAGCATATAAAGAACTTCAAATTATTCATTAATGAATTTTTTAGATTATTTAAGTAATTCTCAGTAAACCTGTCCAGTCACTTGTCATGTATATATTTTATAACTTATTTGTATCATTTATATTCTCATGTACCACCGTTTGTTTAATTCGTTCGAATACTCGATGATAAATAACTTATTCAGAGATGTCAATGTTTGATTTTATGTATAACATGCCGAGCTACCTACTGCACTGCACTGCACTGCACAATTCCCATTAATACCATTAATTTGTTGAAAATGTCATTGACTGAATCGCTTTCTTTTAAAACCGCTAACTCTACAGATTTTATAAAACTAAGTTTGACATCTCTTATTAATCAGGAATTCATACTTATTATATTTTTATAAAAAGAAAAAGTAAAGACCAAAATCACATTTTTTTTCTTCAGAAAATTAGTTCATTATATGAGAAAATGATGGCTATCAATCATAGTTGATTACAGACGGGCTTTTCAAAAATCAGTATAATTGGATAGCAAATCCCTCTTGTTAGTGTCAGACACTATTGAAAACAAACCATGGCATTGCCTTGTCTTTAACACATTACCGTGAAACCAGGAGGGTTTAATATCTATACGCCAAACATACTTATGCTTGACTCAGATAAGAAAAGAAAACCTAAACGAACGTTCAATATACATTATTCCAAACCATGGGAAGAGTGTCAAACTACAGAAGATACTGATAAAGGCAAAATCTAACCTGGAAAGTCAACTAAGTTTGTATTAACGTGTGATCCAGATAACTATGGAACCTGCAGAACATTATGTTCAAGCAAAACAGATGTAAATTATCAAACGCGTCAGCCATCACTGGACTCATTACCTTACCGTGGTGTGGTGGTGTGTGTGCTTCAGAGACCCCGGGAGCTATGCCAGCTGAAGCGCAAATGCTCCTGGTAGGGTCATCAAAGCTGGACAGGTCGACGGGTAGAAGCCGGACCAAATGTGAGTCCATGATCTATCTATTGTCATTTTGGATGGCAACATTCACGTGTAAAATAGCTGAAAAATTGCTGACGACACGTTAAACCCAAACTCATTCACTCAAAAGCGTCAAATCCAGTGAGCACAGCCTGAGGATATTCATCACAATAATTCTATCAACAGCAAGTTTTAGTAAAGTTATATAATCTGTTTTCAACCATGGTTACTCGTTTTCAGAGTATCACTTAAATGCCTTTTTAAAACCATATATATATTGATATATCAACCAAACGGTATCAGTCCTGCACTTCGTTTGCAATAGCAATATAACTAGCTGCTGGATTATTAGCAGCCCCGTCTAAGGACGGGGCTGCTATCAGTTTTTGTGAAGTTTCCATCGCCGCCGCCGCCGCCGCCGCCGCCGCCGCCGCGTCCGCCGCCGCCGCCGCCGCCGCACTCGTACTACTAGCTATAACTTTTTTCCCCTAAGCTTTCCAGAACTCTTATTCATACCTTACTCCTCATACCTCGGGGGAACGATTTTGACATGTTCACTTTCAAGGTCAAAGGTCAAGGTCACGAGCTATGTATTCACACTAAGAATTCCTTGTAAACGCGATAACTTGAAAAGTTTTTGTGCTATGAAGCTCTAACTTGGTATATATCATCCTTGGAAAAGTAAAAAAAATTGAAAAGGTGTTGGCTACAATCTGTCAAAGGTCAAGGTCACAGCAAGGTCATGACGTAAGCATGTTTTAGCGAAAATGCTTTATTTTAACTATGAACACTTTTAATCAATACATGATTGTTATACTAAAAAAAAAGTGTTCAATGATTGTGTGACCTTGAAGGTCAAAGGTCAAGGTCATGAGATATGAGTTATTACAAAATGCACTAAATTGGGGTATAACTTTATCCCATTTAGCTTTTCAGAACTCATGAACATGTCTAAATGTTAATACTTCCAGGGAATCATTATGACATGTTCACTTTCAAGTTCAAAGGTCAAGGTCACGAGTTATAAAATCACCACAAAATTCTTTGTAAACACGGTAACTTGAAAAGTTTTTGTGCTATGAAGCTCTAACTTGGTATATATCATCCTTGGAAAAGTAAAAAATTTTGAAAAGGTTTCGGCTACAATCTGTCAAAGGTCAAGGTCACAGCAAGGTCATGACTTAAGCATGGTTTAGCGAAAATGCTTAATTTTAACTATGATCACTTTTAATCAATACATGATTGTTATACTCAATAAAAAGTGTTCAATTATTGTGTGACCTTGAAGGTCAAAGGTCAAGGTCATGAGATATGAGTTATTGCAATTCCTTCTAAACACAATAACTTGAAAAGTTTTTGTGCTATGAAGTTTAGATTTTGTATATATTATCTCTTGAGAAGTTCAACATTTTCAAAAAGTTTTGGGTACTAACTGTCGAAGGTCAAGGTCACAGCAAGGTCAACATATATGGAGAAAATGGATTAATTGTATTTTTAACACTTTATTTCATTACAATAATGTTATACTCAATGAAATGTGTTCATTGATTGTGTGACCTTGAGTGTCAAAGGTCAAGGTCACGAGAAAATTCCCAATTTGGTGAGGCCTGTAAAAGGCGGAACAGGGTAAGGCGAAACCCAAAGTTCCGGGGCTGCTCTGCTTTTGCGGTATCCCGCAAACGCTAATCTAGTTTCAAATGGTATCAGGTAATACGTCAACAATTCGGTATGTTGGAACACTGCAGTACGGTGTCAACTGTGATGGGCCCAAAGCGTTTTGACTCTATAGAGTTGTCATATATTTTTAACATCCTTCCACAGCGAAGCACAAAAAAGCCTATGAAACTGAATAGTTTTCACAAATATTGAAGTCTGAAACTGGATAATTATAATGCAATATTGTTCAATTTCTGATACCAGCCTTTCCTTCCAATAACGGATCGGGATCATTCTAGGTATTATCTTTTTATAATTCGAAGGTTAATATTATCAACATACTACACAAGATAGCAACCATCACAGGCAAAATTACCTTAAAGAAATTATTCATATGTTAACTTCATTTATAATTAGGATAGGTTCCCGAGAGCAATGTTTGAAATGATTGATATTTCTTATACTTATGTCCTAAAGGACACTTTCTGTAGAAATGCTATTTTCATGAATTTGTGATGACTGAAATGATATTAGTTAATCAAAATTGATGACCGCGGGTCTCAGAGGTCCAGGTAACCACTTAACAACTGTGAATCGCTAAATTGATTTATTTTTCGAAAATTGTTTTTTGTTGCGGTTATATTCGGTGACGATGTTCCACTACCTCGCAGCTGAATATTTAAAACCCAGACAACGATTCCTACAGAACCAAAAACTGACTACCGGGCCAGTCGAAGGTAGCATCGGGAAGGTTAGAGAAACATGTACAAGAATAGTACATCAGGAGGTGTTGTGAATCAAACTTGTCAATGTTTTATGTAACATTTAAACACTTTTACAAAATATATGAAATATGCATATATGAATATATGAATAAGACATAATAGCAACCTCATATGTCCTTGTACCACTTTCGGTAATGTGAGGTAAAACTTGTTCATCCAACTTTTTAGGCAACCCAGATAAATGTATAACTACAGAGCTCCAAAATCACTGTTCAAATATGATTGGTTTTATAGAAAATTTAGAGCGGAAGTTGTTATCCCTGAATTCCTTCTTCAAAGAAATATGAACATGTACTTGTATGACGGTCTTCATGAAACTCTTCATCTACAAGAACTCATGTTTCAGTATGGCATATTTTCTTGGTTTAATACCAACAGTATAAAAAGTTAACATAACTTAACAATGCCAATCTCAACATGCCAATGAAGGAATTACGTAAATAATTTAATGTATTGAATTAGACTAACGTTAGTAACAGGATAGTATGAAGAAAATCTTCACTAACTCTACAGAGAGATGGCACATTATTTACCATTTACATTAAAGCAAATTAAAATTTAATCTGTATCGCGGAAGGAATGAATTGCAATCAATAATACCATTAAGATGTCACTTTAGGTCCAATTGGCACGTACATGTCGGTTTCACCAAAAAATTAACCTTGTCCATATTTGCATTATTCACATACTATGCGTCAAAGAGGAAATATGAAGAAAAACTCTTAAAAGCGTGTTAGTCACCGAGATAAATAACTTCATAAATGTATTACGTTAAGTTGGTTTGAATATAGCATTTTTTATTAAATAACAATGCAAAGTTTCGAAGATACATATTTAGTGACACATATGTAGACACTTTAGAGAAAGTTAGTTACAGTAGTCTGAATAGGAGCGAGAGGGGACGGATGATCCATATCTGAACAACATCATTGAAACATATCTTTGAAAGGTTTTTATCTTACGTTTCTAGAATGTTAACATTAAAGAGATGTTAGGATGATAGGATCACATATGTCAAATTTTTAAATCGATGTCATTACATCAGGAACCCTTAACTGTTATCAGTACATAAGAGCGAAAATACGGCCATTCAAAGTCGGGATTTCGATAAAAAAACGGACAATGTGGCTCGAGTGGAGCGCGCAAATTCGCTAAATGTAATTTTGAAACCTTATCATAAGCTGACAGGAAGATATATTCGATTCGATAGTGTTTATTAGGTATTGTTACTAATAGGTAGATTAATTGGATGCATAGTTTCGAAATTTAAACGTATTTGAGATGTTTTCTTTATTTTTCCATAAAATCAAGCATTTTAGAGATATTATGCATAAATGGATATATTTGCAAGTCTACTGATGAGATATAAACTTCAATCAGCATATTAGATATTTTGTAGCATATCAAAACCAAATAAAATTTTAAGAACATACTCTGTTTCACTTTAACAACTCTTTACATCGTAATATTGAGTTGTCCACTTCAACGTCCGGTCACAAGTAGACTGTATTCTCATGTTAATATTTAGAGAGTAAATCTTATCATTTAAGTATGTAAATCAAAGCGATTAGAGTCAGTCATGTTTTAAAAAGGTACACATAAAATTTCCTTTTTACAGAACAAACATTATGGATTCCTATAAAAGATCAACCCCCTGAGCGTATCATATGTCAATGCTTTACATTTTCACTCTAACAATACAAAACATAGACAGTATTGAATTCTCCTCCTTCCTGTTTCCTTCAATGGTTTTAGGGATAGAATTGCCGAACTGAACAAGATGCATCCTTAACATGTCATAATGGAGCGTGTTTTCCTTGTTGTAAACCCCAAGAGGTAAATCCGTCTTCAGCATTGCTGGCACCATCATTTATCATTGTAACGTTGTTCCCAGATGTGGTCGCAGTCAACTTTGTGAGTAAGAAGAAAGACCATGAAATGTCACAGAAGTATAATATTCCTCAATTTAATCAATCATACTCTTTTAACTTTGTGAGTAAGAAGAAAGACCATGAAATGTCACAGCAGTATAATAATCCTCAATTTAATCAATCATACAACGTATTATTTTAAAGTGATTTGTCTGTAATAGTGCATTGCTGCACATGTTTCTTCTTTAGTATTCTTTAGTATTTAATCGACAATAATTCCTGTTATTGATGTTCAACAGTTTTCACTGCGTGACTTGCTACAAAAAGCTTTGTTCATGTTAACAGACAACTCTGAAAATGACTGCATACTTACTAAGTAAATCAGTTTGTATGGGTCGGGGAAAACTTTTTTATGCATTTAGTATGATTTCCATTAATTACTGTAACGAAACAAAAGTTGACCTTCATAAAACATCTCATTTATCAAAAATGTTGAATTTATAAGAACAGTTTGACATTACCACAGGGATTTAAAAATCAGGTCTCAGAACACGCTTACTCTGCTGAACCAAGGAAAATATTTATCTATCTCCAAGAAATGAATTCAAGTTTGTTAACACAGGTTCTTATTGAAAGCCAGACAAAATAATATTATCTAAAGCATCAAGTCATGTTATCAAAGCCTAAGGGTATTAGCAACAACGTCATCAACAGCAAGCCTCAATAAATCCTTTGTGATTAGGTTTTTGGCAGAATATTACATTTACTTGTCATTTGTTAACACGTGAAATATTGATATCAATTCATCCTGTTCTATTGCATTGTTTTAAGGTGATCCCAAATCAAGGAATGCAACTCTCGAAACACTTGTTACACTGATAGCAGATTTTCAAGTTTGGCCGAGTACGAAAAAAATGTAGACATATGAATTCCGACACAGACACAAATCCACACGCACGCACACATGAATACACACACTCACACACACTAATGAGGTGATGTAACTAGGTATCAATTATATGATCTTTTTAAGATGCAACCTTCAAGTAGTATGAAGTGCAATATGTGAGAATTCTGCTACTTAACAGAAGTCTTGTAATCAAATGTCAGTGAGGAATATCGGAGATGCATATTGATAATGAAATGAGCTTAAGGCCATGATGCATCTTCCAAAAGTAAAGTTTTAATAATCTTGCCCAATCAGCCACAATCCGTTTGGGCTCTTATTTTGCCCATCATGCATCAGTATTGCGAGATATTTAAGTTATTAGCAAGTATTTATTATTCAATTACATTTAAACAAAAACAGTTGTAATAAAAGGATGTTAAGGGGAAATACTTATCATTTGAATTAACTAGCAATATTTAAAGTTCTTGTGTGTTAATCCATATGGAACGAAACAACAGAGAATTGAAATAAATGATGTAACAAGGAAGGATGTGAAGGTCTCGACCGATTGATATTTTGAAATTATTTAGAAATAATATTCAACAGGTCGATTTTAGAGGATTAAATAACTAGTTATGCATCTATAATAACAATGTTTATAATAACAATATTTATCATTAGTTCTATGACAACAATATCATTTCAAGCTCATCTGAATGTATTAATATTTTGAGTATTGATCTTATTTTTCTATTAATCATATTAAAAACATCCATTCTTGTCAAGAAGAAACAAGTACAAAGATCTTTATGTTGGGTCTAATCGGTGAAAACCTTGCGAAAGTATTTCAGTTTTTAATGAGTGAGTGAGTAGGTTGAGTGAGTGAGGAGGTGGAGTGAGGTTACATGCGATTGTAGCCAACCCAGAATTTGGATTGATCAGAAATGAATAGAATCGAAGGGTTAAAGGGACAGACGAAACAGAGTGAAAATGATAGCATTATTACGAAGGAACAATCATCAAATACTTTGATAAAAATTAATATACATGTATGTACTTTGATAATCTTTGACGTTTTTAAGGTTTTTCGGATTATTCACAAGGGGTTCTTCGCAATGTAAGCTCATTATTCAAGAAACTTTTACTTATACCCCTTTTTGCAAGCTATATATCTTCATGATAAAGATCATTTAGAGACTATAAAAGATCAGATATGTCAGACAGAAATTGAAAAACATATTTTCTATTTTACATATTCTTCTTTCTTAACTTCAAAAATAACTTCCTAACGATACATAAATTTGCTTCTTGCCTACGTATTTGGCACATGTATATTAAGAAAAAAGTATTGTTTTCTGTTAAAAACATCATTATGCATAAACCCTACATATTGAAAGGTTATGTGATCAGATTACGTTTCGTTAAAAATGGCACTAAAAAAATAAGAAAGCAAAATACAACAATTAGGATAGAAATATTTATAAGTTTATAAAAAGTTTATAAAAAAAGTTTATAAAAATAAGTGTGTCAAGAACCTGATCCTTACTTAATCCTTGAAACTTATGTTGAAGTTTATATTAAAAAACTTAAAATAGAGTAGGATTGGGCATACAGGTGATAACCTTACGTTTATCAACTTTTTGCAAATATTGTAAATTGGGTTTCGTTTGAACGTCAATCAACTAATTTCGACAGCACTGACAATTGTTCATGTTTAGAATAAACAAACCACATTTTTGGAGTGTCTTATCACTGGTTCAGACTCTCAAAATTTGGCACGGAAAAATAGACAGAAGGATACATTTTCTGAAAGAATCTGAAATCAGCATCATGATATTGACTTAATTGAAAGGAACAAATACATGTATGTCTTAGGCTTAAAGCTGTTTGTCAATTATGAAAGATTTTGTAAAATTTTGAAAACTGCAAAATACTGTTTTCGAAATTTTAACCCTTGGTTACTTGATTGACATGCCAAAGTTGTTACGGTTAACTCTAAGGTATGACATATAAATATGTTAACGCAAAAAAATGTTGACTTAAGTGAAATTTAACATGATCCACTTCGTTTTTGCAATGTCAGAATTTCTAATTACATGATATTTGTACAAAATTACGCAGGTAAGTGAACAAAACTTAAAGTACGTACAATGTTGTACTTTCTTCGGTACAATCGTCCAGGAATGACAATTCATATTTGCTTATATTTCATTTTTCTAATTACAAATGATAAACACATTAAATAAGCACATAAAGCCTCTGAGATAACAGTGATTCAATGCAACTTAAGCATATTTTATCATCAATACATTATTACTTAAAAGATGACCTAGATTATGAACAGCCGTTGAGAGAATACTCAATTTATACATGTATTCGGCAAATCAATTTAAAAATCTTAAGAATTTTGCCTTTCCCGTGATTAAAGCTTGAAGAAGTACGGCAATGCATTACTCTAAAAGAAAACATAACTAAATAACTTCGTTTATAGGGAATGTACATACATGAAAAAATCGGTGATAACAAAAACTAAGCGGATTTTTTAACACAAATACACACCGTTTGACAAATAAAATTCAAGCTTTAATTCGATCAATAAAATTCTTTTTTAAAGACTATAATGAACCAAGACAAAACTTTTTCAGTGATCATTCTTCTATTTCAATCATCTCAAGCATAGTCCACACAAGCTTTAATGATTCCATGATCGATGGTATGAAGTCAAATTAATCAATAAAAGATTTATAAATTATGTTCTTGAAACCATAATAAAACATATGAAACCCATCTCCTCACCCACTGTACGTTTGAGATACGCGAAGAGAGAAAACTGCAGTTGCTACATGTCGTAAAATGTCGCCCAAACTGTCTTGGTGTCGCACCTTTCAGGTCTGTGGTGTAAGCATTTCAGTTCAAGTTTTGTAAATTGATTTGGATTATATAATAAAAAAACTTAGATTTTCTGATATCTACATATCTACAAAATCATACTATTGAAATTAAGAATACACATATGTGCTTGCTTAGTCCTGTTTACAGGCGATTAGTCGACCTATTAGTCGCTTGCTTTGATGAAAGTTTGTCCATCAAATCGCAAGGCCTTTTTCGCATTTGGAATCGATATCTTTGGCTAGGTTACTCTAATGTACCATTCACTTTACATGATCCACGCTATCCAGCTTTACACAGTGTGGCTAGATTTGCATGTTCTCTCTAAACTGGCAAAACAACATGCGATTATGTGGATTGTATTAAGACCTTATGGAGGAAAATTATCCTGATCGAACACAGTTGATTACAGGTACCATAAACCTGATCTGCCTCTGTGGGGAGAGAATGTCTAATACCATAAAAGTATAAATTGTTCATTACTCAGTCAAGCATTTATCTTAACTTCACATTTTCGTACACAGTTTTTCGGGTTTCTTAGTTTTCTCACGAACATTCTGCACTCACTCAATCACAAGTCCAATATATGTATATATCAACAAATAGCTAAACCTAGCAGCTACCGATCTGTTTCGTCTTGACATCTTATATATTCTGTATTAAAGGGGCAGTGGCACGTTTTTTGAAAATTATATATTTAAAAAATGTCACTGATAATGTTATGTTAATGTTAAATGTATTCTTTTGATAGCGTCAACAAGCTCATTACACAGGGTTAGGGTTAGGGCAATCATCCATAGTCGGAGAACAAATTATACAGAGTCACATAAAGTCCATTGGCTGCCATTTTTGTGTGAACAGCTTTAATTCATTTTGTGTAAGATAAAGGAATCGCATGGCTAAACTTTACATTTTATATTTGATTTGTTACTGCTTTATTTAGTTTAAATACATTTTCACAAGAAAGGATCTACAAGTGATGTACAGAATTATCGAGGTATTTCATTATTATCGGTGATTTGGAAAGTTTTCACAAAAATTTAAAATGTACGTTTGCAAGCTTGGACTAAAAAAAAATGAGATTATATACGAAAATCAAGCCGGATTAGGAAAAGGGTATAACACTGTCGATAACATTTTTACACTTCATGGAATGATAAGGAAGTATCTTTCTAAATCTGGAGGACGTTTTTATTGTTTTTTCATTGACTTTTCAAAAGCATTTGACTGTGTAAATCATGATCACCTGTGGTATAGACTGATGAATTATGGGATCCATGGACGAGCTCTGAATGTTCTAAGAGACATGTACGCGAAGCTAAAATCCTGTGTTAAAACTGAACATGGACTGAGTGACCTCTTCACATGCCACACGGGAACACGCCAGGGCTGTTTGTTGAGCCCTCTACTATTTTCACTTTTTATAAACGAACTTGTTACAGAGATGGAAGATTCAAAATACAGGGGGATTTTTATATCGGAAGATGCGCCTAATATGTGTGCCTTACTGTACGCCGATGACGTCACGAGCTCAGCAGACAGTGCGGATAGACTCCAACAACAGATAAACCTTTTAAGTGACTTTTGCGACAGATGGGGACTGTCCTTGAACATTAACAAATCACAGATCGTTGTATTGAGAAATGTAGGATATCTTCGACACTATGAAAAATGGTATTTCAAAGGAACCGAGATAAAAGTAGTGTCACATTATAAATAATTAGGACTGATGTTTACACCAAAAGCTGTTTGGACAAAAGCTACTTCAACACTGGCACAGCAGGCCGAAAAAGCATGTTCTTTGATTTATAATCTTAATTCGTTATGTGGAGGCCTCCCAATAATTACAGCAGCTCGACTCTTTGACAGTATTGTGTTGCCTATCTTAACTTATGGATCGGAAATCTGGGGGTACCAGACTTATAAATTAGTTGAATCAATCCAAACAAAATACTTCAAGAGGATTTTAAAATTATCAAATTCTGCATGTAACGCCGCTGTTCTTGGAGATTGTGGAAGACATTCTATATATACAACGCAAATTATGCAGTGTATCACATACTGGACCAAGTTAATAACCATGGACAATAGAAGATTACCAAAACAGACTTATTACATGCTATATAATCTCGATCTTTCTAACCGCACTTCTTGGGTATCTTTTCTAAAGGACATTTTATATAAATTGGGATTTGGAGTCGTATGGATAAATCAAGATCTTGGAAACCGTGAACATTTCAGAAGTCAAACAACGTATCAAGGATATCGACATGCAACAGTGGCGCTCAAATATTGCTGAAAATTCACGTCTTGGCTCATACCTCATCTTTAAATCACTATTAAATGTGGAGTCATATCTTATTAATATACAAGAGCAACTATATCGGCAAGCCTTAAGTCGTTTTAGATGTGGAAATCATAATTTAATGATAGAGTTAGGACGTAGAACTGGTGTTGATATTGAATGTAGATTATGTACTTACTGTTCACGTTACGGATTAGATTATGTTGAGAATGAATTTCACTTTTTATTGGTATGTTCTGCATTTAAAGATTTACGTAAAAAATATATCAAAAGTAATTATTATGTAAACCCTTCAAGGGAATTGTTCATAAATTTAATGAACTCAAAATGTCAACCTACACTTTTGAATCTTGGTAAATATATCTACATTGCTTTTAAACTTTATGCTACTTTACATAAATAATTTGTAAAAATTTACATAATATATATTCACTAAATTTGGGACATTTGTTCATTTGATGTTTCTTGTAAAACATTTGTGTTTTTGCTTTTGACATGTTATGTCCTGTGGGCCTGTGGCCTTTTTGACAGAATAAAAACTATCTAAATACATTTTCTTTTAATTGGAACCATTTATTTTCATTTTCCTGACGTCACCTTATATTCCACCTTAAAACGTGCCACTGTCCCTTTAAAGTTTGTTTTCCATTGTATAGATGTATGTGTGATGTCATAAGGATCTTTTGGATTTGAATTCCAAACTTCAGTGTCAGTTATTGTTGATCATGTATATTTTATTTATGTGTACTTTAAGAATCATCATATTCTTTTCGTTGGCATTCGTATTATGTAGGTCCCATGTGTTTTCTGCTCACATAGTACAATGTGTTCAATAATGTTAAGTGTTTGTGGTTATAGACTCAAAATACAATTTCATATAAATAATAACTTACTCTGTACAAGTTATTACGAGAAAGTGCCCTCGTCAAAATAATGTTTAGTAATTAAACAACGTGTGACTCTGGATAGTATTACTATTGTACAATTCCTGTCATTGTTTGTGTCTCATTGATTATTCTTAACTAGATATTAAACACATATATTACAAATATCATTTCTGTCCTTTCTGACTGTCTTATCTGATTTATGCATACGTTTCGAAATTGGAATACAGCATAAAGATATCCAATGACAATTATATTGTATGAAGAAGCAATGATTCTTAGATCCATTTTCAAGATCTATTGAAGAAAAGTAATATTAGCTAAATAATTTCTTGCTGATGAGATACAATATGACACCAATGATCAAATTTATTTGACGGTATAATTGTTTCTATCTGGCATGCTTTACAGACTTCAATCAAAAGACTGAGAACGTAACACAATCTAAAATGACTTTTACTGATTCTCTGCTTTGCAAACAACATAATATTGTAGCTAAACAGTTGTTTATAAAAATAATCTTTACAATTTTATGTCAAAAGACCATTCCAGTTCTTCATCCCTGTTTTCCCAACACTATGCATGGAATATTATTTGTCTAGAATAACAATTAAAAAAACAAACCTATCTTGTTGATTGTATCTCTGCATAGCTTGTCATTAAGTTCAGATATAAGTTTTGATTCGGATCAACCCTGATTTAAAAAAACCCTCATGAAACAATTTCATATTGGTGTGTACTATGATGCCAATATCACATCAACTTTGAAAAAAGCCTGTTTGACATCATTGTTTGCAATAGATAAATAGCAAACTTTGCGAAAAATGAAGAATTAAAAACATCTGGTTCAAAAAGAATTCTAAGTTAAATCATAATGAGGTTTAGATTGATAATGTATAACGGACATATGCTTCATATTGACAAATCGGCCTTACTCCATTGTTTGTTGAATTATCATCCTTGTAGGTAACTGATATCTATTTACATGATTTATATTAGAACACCTACAATGTTTTGTAGGACACCGCATTGTAATTGGGACACTTAGGTTTGTAGCTATTTATATCGATATACAGAATATTTGAGTCTGACTATTAAGAAATAAGATCAATCATATAACTCAACATCGATCCTTCTCTTTGTGTCTTCAATCTTCAATCTATGAAAACATGCTATACTAATGACAATGTAACGTCTGGATTTCTCAAATGTTATGAAAGTTTAAAATTCTAACTTAATGACATAAGTTTAAAATATTCTTAATCTCAAACAATGTTCCATCCCACTTAATGGTGACTTTACACATAAATCAAGCCAAACGTTGTACTAATACGTGCTACCAATATGATGAAACAACCATGATTTCTGATTTGGATGAAGCCAATAGTTTACTGATTTTAGACATTCAGCCTACTCCCTATCTTTGATGGATATCACTTGTGTGCAACTATAAAATGTTTTTATTACAGTGCTGTTTGATGCTTTTAATCTTTGAATGTAGAAATTCAACAACAGTTGAGGATGTAGAAATATCATTGAAATGGTGTATATTCTATGTCTTGATGAATATTATGTTCGAGAATGGTATCGGTATTCAACTCGTTTTCGCTCGTGTAATACCAACTAATTCACTCAATTAACAAACAATGTTATCAAATGGAAAGTTGAGTTAGTGTTTTCTATATATATTGATATATAGATATGAGAATCAACTAGTCGATTCTACTACTAAACTTGACAGATAATGATATATACCATTCAGTTTAACATAATATAGAATATTCTCAGATTACAAATGTATAACTACTTAAATCAAATTGCAATAACGTATCATTTGGCTCAGCTTTACATTGACAGATCATGTTTACCAATACTTCCGATTTTGTAACAAAACATATATCAATATGGCTGTTTATTAAAATGGTAATTTCCCTCGGGACTTTCAATTTCTATTGTTTTTATATCAAGAGAAAGAAAAAACAATAAGTAGTTCCCAAAGACTTTAATATTCTTCCTTTTTTAAAGAAAAGACAAGAAAAATGAGCCGCAGGGTGTTGTGTATGCAATGTATAAATGACACAAAAGGTTAGGCCGCTGACCACGACATGTGGTCTCCTTACTTATCCCAAAAAGTGCCCCCTTCCGGTTACATAAAACGAAACGACAGTTGATGTTCACACTAAAAGTGTAACTCCTTAGCGGAATGCGGAATGCGAATAAATGCGATGAGAAGTTCAATATACCACATTTTCCCCTCTTTTAAATGTTCATGAACACTTGTATGCCGACAAGTAAGCTGGGGCTCTGCGAGATCTCTGGGGCCGAGTCACCACGGTTGGAAGCACATCAACTGCAGGGTCAAGAGTAGACTGCTGGGCTGTAGACGGAATGAGACGTCGAGCATTCCAACAAGTTCCATCTTGTAGCTTGTAGGAGTACTTCCCTAACTGACGACTTATCTGTCTTGCTTGGTAAAGACTGGTGCTGAGTTTGTGACTTCGTACTGGCCTGGAGGTTCGAAACCAATCACCTGGTTTAAAGTTAGGGGTTTTAGGTTTCCGTACACTGTCAGTGTACCTCTCTGACTTCTTTTGTCTTTGTCCTATATCATGTGCCAGTTTGTCAGAGGTCGTTGGTGATTCCTGGGGACGGAGTCTGTCAAGGGGTAACTTGATATTTCTTCCAATCATGAGCTCAGAGGGTGTTGCATGAGTCAGACCATGAGCAGTGGCTCTATAGTTTAAGAGAATTGACTGGATTGCTTGACTGAAAGAGTTTCCAGCAGCCATGTTTGCTTTCAGGCCTTCTTTGATCACTCTATTGAATCTCTCTACCCCTCCGTTGCTTTGAGGGTTATATCGAGACGTCAGGCGGTGTTCAATGCCTAAGTTGTTCAGGAATTCCTCAAAGGTATGAGAAATAAATTGTGGACCGTTGTCCGAGATAATTACACCTGGCACTCCCCAACGTGTGAAGAGATTGGTTAGAATGTCTATCATGACTTCTGACGTGACAGTTCCTGTAGCAGCAATCTCTGGCCACTTGGAGTGTAGATCATGTACCACGACTAAGAACTTCTTGTTTTGTGGAGCAATTTGGACCTCGCCAAATATGTCTATCTGCAAAGTTTGCCATGGCTGTTTTGGCCAGGGAATAGACTGAGCCGGTGGAGTCACTGGCTTCAATGACTTCTCAATGAGTATGCAAGGTTCACAGTCTTTTACGAACTGTTCTATTTGGCGGTCGATCCCAGGCCACCAAACAGATTCTCTGCACCTCTGTTTTGTTCTGACGATACCAGGGTGTCCGTTGTGGGCCATGTTCAAGACTCTCTGTCTGAGAGACTCAGGGATAATGGCACGCTGTCCTCGTCCAACACAACAGGAGTCAAAGATAAAGAGTTCATCCTTCATTTTGAAGTAGACAGCAAGGTGTTCAGGATACTTGCTTGGCCAGCCCTGTTCAATGAATCCACGAAGAGTACATAAGGTGTCATCCGACTTTGAGCATGCCTTGAGCTCTGCAGGGGTAACAAGCTGATCAAGGACATCTGTCAGAATTGACATCACCCTTTTCTCCTCTTCCCGAGAGAGATTCTCTTCCATAGCAGAAACGTTGTCTGTGACCAGTCTACTAAGCATGTCAGGCACTTGGTTATTCTTCCCGTTGATGTATTGTACATCAAAGTTGTATTGGTGAAGTCGGTCAGACCATCTGTAGATCCGCAAAGGCCGATGACCAGATCCAGACGTCGCAAGTAGAGTTGTCAGAGCTTGGTGGTCAGTACGTAACACAAACTTTCTTCCAAATAGGTAGATATGCCAGTGCTCACAAGCATATATGCAAGCAAGAGCTTCACGCTCTCCAGTAGAGTACTTTCTCTCAGTTTCAGTCAGAGTTCTTGAGCAGAATGAGATAGGACGCTCTTCACCTCGTATTACCTGACTAAGCACTGCTCCTACTGCGATACCAGAAGCATCGGTAGACACAAATGTCTCAGCATCAGGGTCAAAGTGAGCAAGAATGAGTGGAGATGCAATGTCACGTTTAAGACCTTCAAATGATATGGTTTGTTCCTCATCCCATTCCCAAGGCTTATCCTTTCGCAGCAGTTTGCGAAGTGGTTCAGCTTTGTTCGCAAAGTTTGGTACGAACTTGAGGTAGAAGTTAGCAGCTCCTAGAAATGACAACAGCTCAGCCCGATTTTCAGGTTGCTTCAGTTCCAGAATAGCCTTCACATTTGAGACTGTGGGTAGAACCCCTTTGGATGATACTTTGTATCCCAGAAAGTCAATCTCATTGGCAGAAAATGTACATTTTTCTGCATTCACAGTGACATTATGTTGAGATAGTCTCTGAAGCACCATGTCGAGTCTCTCATCATGCTCCTTGTGGTCTCTACCATGAACAACAATGTCATCAATCTGGTTTGGTGCACCTTTAATTCCTGAAAGAATGCTTGATAATATCTTCTGAAAAGCACTGGGGCTTGATGATAGTCCATATGGCATACGGCAGTACTGGTATACCCCTTCATGAGTTATGAATGCTGTCAGGTAGCGGCATTCTTCTTTCAAGTTCACTTGGAGATAGCTGCGACGAAGATCAAGTTTTGAGAAAACTGTAGATCCATGAAATTCAGAAGCTAATTCCTCCATGGTAGGCAGTGGGAATTTGTCAGGAATAACACATTTGTTTACCTCTTTAAGATCAATACAAAGACGTATTTCCCCTGTTTTCCGTCTAGCAATCACAAGGTTGGGAATCCAAGGTGACGAATCAATCTTCTCAATGATTCCCTGACTTTCCAGTCTCCTCAGCTCAGTAGCAACTTCATTCCTGACAGAAAAAGGAATTCTGCGTAACTTCTGTGACACAGGTGCAACATTTGGATTTACACTGGGTTTATGCACATACCCCTTCATGACACCAAATCCAGAGAAGACTGTTGGATATTTGTCATAAATACCACTCGGCACATTTCCAACTGCTTGAACTTTCATCCCCTGTCTGTGTATTTCAAAGTTTAGCCTATCAAAAAGATCCACTCCAAGCAAGCATGATCCTTTCTTTGATATATAGAAACGATGACCTTGAACCACTTGACCTTCGAGTTCCACATCCAAGTAAATCATACCCAGCATGGGCAGAGTAGAATCATCATATCCTAGAAGAGTTTGGTTGGCAGGCTGCAATCTGTGCTGACAAAACAAAGATTTGTAAAGTGTTTCATTCAAGATAGACACCTTTGATCCCAGATCAATAAGCAATGTGACAGGTTTAGCATCAATATTCACTTGACACGTTTTAAACTGACCATCCTTGGTTTTCACATAGTAAACTTGAGTGTCCGGATAATCTTGGTTCTCAGAATCATTATTTGTTGACACCATTTTCACTGAGCCTTTGGACCTACACATTCGAGCAAAATGTCCAAGTTTACCACATTTTCCACATTTCTTTCCTTTAGCAGGACAGTTTTTATCTTTAGCATAGTGAGAAGTAGAACCACAACAGAAGCAATGTCCATTTTTATCTTGTGATTGTTTACCCTGGCTTTTAGACTGAGTTTTCTTCACCGCTTGAACACTTGTCCGGTTTTCGATCAACGGCGTTGTTCTGTTTTCGATCACCTTCGCCTCAGCAATAGCCTCCTCTATCTGTGAAGCTAAAGTAACAGCTTTATCAAGGGTTAATGTGTCTGGTTCCATTAATAAACGTTCCCTTATTCTCTGAACAGTTGTCTTCTCAATTAACTGGTCACGAATAAGTTCATCAGTCAAAATACCAAACTTACATGTTGACGCGAGTTCAGTGAGAGCCAAAACAAACTGACGAATTCTTTCCCCAGAACGCTGTTCACGGTGACGAAAATGCCATCTTTCCATCATAACACTGCGTTGCGGAACGAAATGGTGTTTTAGCACATTTACAGTATGTTCATAGGAATACGTTTCCTCCAGAGTTCGAAAGATACGCTGCCCTTCAGTTCCCAGACAATGTATCAGAATAGCACGCTTTCGGGACTGCTTCCCCTTCTCCCCCGGTATACCGCTAGCAATTGCGAAGTTTTCAAACATCTCTATCCACCTATTCCAAGGTATAGGCGGCTCACCTGGGGTTGCAAGAAACGGCGGAGGTTCCGACAAACTTTACGCCGCCATCCTCGTCGCCAAAATATGTTGTGTATGCAATGTATAAATGACACAAAAGGTTAGGCCGCTGACCACGACATGTGGTCTCCTTTACTTATCCCAAAAAGTGCCCCCTTCCGGTTACATAAAACGAAACGACAGTTGATGTTCACACTAAAAGTGTAACTCCTTAGCGGAATGCAGAATGCGAATAAATGCGATGAGAAGTTCAATATACCACACAGGGGATTTCGAATTTATAAGTAATGTCCACACAACTTTTACTTTTATTAATATATCGTGTCCTAAAGCTGTAAATGATTACTTCATATTAAGTATAACTTAATTGTACCAGTTTTTAAGGCAATGTAAAGTCAAAGGTATGATTTGCAAAGTAATATCAAACTACAATATTTCGATTCAGAATTGTTTCAAAAATAGCTTACATTTGTTCTTCCATTCTTCGAAACTACTGTTATTAGTATAAATAGTTTTTATTTATAAAATGGACATATTCTCGTCGGCATAAAAAGCAACCAATATGATATCCTCGGCTTTTGTTCGATGTTAATGGAAAAAGGATATTAGTTTGTTCCTTGAAATTGTAAGTTATTTTCTTAAATTATGTATGTGAAAGATATGACAGGAACAATGCAGAGAATGATCTTGTGGAACTCTAGCCTGTTATGTCGTATTGTAGTTGTTATCTGAGAAATTGTGTAGAAAAAGTCTTTGGACAAATTTGAGAAATAAGAAAACCGGAAGGGAACAGTAAACCATTTTACATGTACAAATATGAACACAGGGTGAGCAATTGAACAAACAACAGCAACAGTGTACGTTTCTTTTCGCAATTGGCCTATCAACAGAAACTAAACGATTTACAAATCCATTATTTTTATTCGATAATCGAAGAATGGAGAAATTCAATAACTTTTTTTCATTAACATTTACCTAAGTAAATATATAATAATTATTTTGTAACAATGCAGATGTTGGCTGTTATGGAAAGGCAGTTGTAGTATAATGATATACTTGGGACTATCTTTGGTAGACTCAAATTACATCTTCTTTGACCCTTTATTGTTGATGCGTATTATCTGCCTGGCAGAAGTGGTAACACGCACATTAAACAGTGGTTCTCTTCAATCAATCAAGAGTCACGGAGTCAGTCAGAGAAGACATGCAGATATGATTGTCTATTCAAGTTGAATATTCTCTTATCATACAAAAGTATATAAACACCGAGAAAACATCATGCGATGCAAGCACTGAATCAAAACATAAGCTCTCTCTACCAACAATTTACGAGCAAAAATAACCTATTATGAAAGGAAATAATGTATATGTAGGACTCAGATCTGTGGCGGGTCTCTAATCCGTGGCGGATTTCCAAATCTATTGCGAGTTTGATTGCTTGATTGTTTATTGACGTCATGTTAAGTGACGTCATTGACGGATGACGTCATAACCGCTAACTGTTCGCTTCGCAAGACAATACCGCTGTTCATTGAGAAGGCAAGATATTTTCCAACAGAAAGAAAAGAATTCAGCCGTCTATTGCAGTCTAAGATGTTACTTATTCCCGTCATACGGTATTTTTAAGCTTTGGAATAATATTAACTCTCCCCTGTAGCCCTTGAATTCATTGCAACTGTCTTTTTTAGCACTAATTTTTTTGCAACCATCTTCTTTAGCCCTAGGATTAATAGTAAATGTCTACGTTAGCCCTTAGATTCATATCAAGTGATTCCTTAGCCGTAAGGGTTAGGGTTAGCATAAGGTTTACTTTACAATATGTTAGCCACTTTATCTGCAATACTTTACCGACGCGTACACTAGACAAACTTACCCTATAATTTCGTCGATACGTATCCAAGGATAGCCAACAAATATCTAGGTGCTAAAAATTCAATGTAAAGCGAATCCAAGTGTAAATTCCCTAAATACTTTAACTTACTGGCGAAGACATTGTACTTATTGAATTACTTATTGTCTAATTGCAGACTTAGGCCTATAAAGCAGTAAAGTACATGTACATGTTGTTAACAATTCTAACCCAGCTGAAACTCTCTCATCACAATCAAAAAGAAATCCGCTATAGATTTTGATAGGTATTTTATAGGGATTTCTACGCATTTGAAAATCCGCCATGGATTTGGAAATCCGCCACGGATTTGAGGCCTGCCATGGATTCGAGTCTTACATATATATATACATATATATATATATATATATATATATATATATATATATAGATGGCACAAGCTAAGGATATCATGAAGGCGATAAACCAGCTGAAGAGGAGCAATGAAAAGGTGAACAGGAAGATGTCCCGAGAACTGTCTGAATTTAAACAACAGCTCTCAGAGATGTGCCGCGTCATTGGATTAGCTGACGACACAAGGTCAGTTGTAACTGAAGAGGACACGGATATCACTCAACCTGATCTGGAGGATTACGCCCAGAAGCATTACGGATCACACCTAGCTCTACAGCAAACCAAAGAAGTGGAGGACAAAGCTTTTCAATTACGAAAATCAATTATAAAGACATGGCGCCGGAAGCTTAATGACAGAAAGCAGGCATATTATAATGCAGTCAGAACGAAACGGACTGCAGAGATATATAGTGACTTTTTAGACATGCCAACCCCTTTTATACCAAATAAATATTTGGAAAAGGGAAATGGATTTAAATGTTATGCATGTCTACCTATATATTTGCCATGTTGTGAGAACTCCACACTGTTGAAAAGACTTGTTATCAAGTCGAAATGCGACGCATCCAGTCATCATTAAAATGATACCTACAGCAAGTGTCGTCTGAAGTATTTTATTCATCATATAAACCAACTCTCCTTATTCAAATATATATATATATATATACATATATGAATATAATCATATTTTCTGATACAGTCCTTATCTAACAGTGTTACAGGGAAACATTAATTCAAAACACGCACACAGCTTTTCGATAATTGATTTGATACAATCATGGTATTTCTGCTTCAATTCATGTTTACTTATTCTGAAGAAAATAGTATATTTATCAATGGATAAAATGTGAATAATTAGTGAAGTTCACTCTAAATCGGTAAGGAGAATTCAATTTACATATCTAAACAAAACGAACCATTAAGAATTCCTACATCGTATGATCCCAACCAAGTTATCAATTTAAAACAACAAATAGTCCCGAAAGATTTACATATTCTACAGGTCTTTAAGATAGGTCGGAAAAACTAAGCCATAGGGGATTTCGAATATATAAGTAATTGTCTACAAAACTTTTACTTTAAGCAAATATATCATGTCCTTAACCTCTTATAGATTCAGATTCATGTCAAAATATCCTTGTATTTATGCTTTTCTCTGTGAATATAAATAAAATAACCAATTATCAATACAATGTAAAGTAAAATGTATGATTTGCAAAAAAATATCATAAAGATAAAGAATTGTTCTGAAAGTTTATGTAAATGTTACTTGCAAAAAGTACTTACATTTGTTCCTCCATGTAAAGTTTGTTGTGCAATCAGCGACGCTGTTCTTAAATCATCGTTTTGGCTACTGAATCAAGGCAAAAGCATTGTGATATGAACCACCCTTTCACAGCGACAAGCGTTTGCTAACGAAATTCAAATGGATTGTGATGCAGTTTTGTTTCCGCTAGGGGAAACTGCCGGAACCTACGAATATCGGCGTAAGAGAACAGAGGCTAAATCGACATGACTTGATTTGCCTCTGTGGGGAGAGAATGAGTTTTGACACAAGAGAAATAAATGTTTTTGCTATAGAATTAGTAACGCTACAACTTTTGCCATAATTTATTCTCGTGTCAAGATGACACTTTTTCCTTTGTGGAAATAAGTCAAAGATGTAATATTCAACATATTAATTATGATTTATTAAGTCGAATGCTAAAGGAAGGTATGATAGTTTTAAAAATAGGGGGGGCTTCACTTTTGATTGGTGTACATGTATATGTCACAATCAATGTAATTGATATAACTCAATGTAACTGGTTATGTGGAAGCAAATATATCAATGGCATGAATGAAAATAATGCAGAGGTAATTATGTGTAAAGTTGCGACCTTTGTTCATGACGAGATGTACTCTAAGTTACAGCCGTGTCTTGATTAGATCAATATTTGTTCACTAGATAATGATTCAATGCGAGTGAAACTTTCCCCCTGTAATTACCCCTAAACGGAACGAACATTTGAAGTGTCAGCTTTGTCATTTCTTAAATTAATTATCCGTGAAGGTTTCTTGAAGATTACTTCTGAAAAAGAAAAAGAATGTTCAGATCTTGCAGAACAATTGTTCGTTTGAAGATCTTACAATTGTTAACAAGCTTTGATTGAGCATTAATTAGACAATTATGTTCCTTCAATACAGAAAATACAGATAATGTCGAAACAATCAATTGAAAAGGAATAAATGCTTCTTTTGCTGCCTTAAATGAAGTGTTGAATTGACGAATTAGTTGACCATTTTTGCACAAAGTCGAATTTTGTCATAGTATCAGAAGCTACCATTAAACAGTTCAAACTAGTACATATCAGTTAACATGAGAAGTTATCCTTCATGTATCTTGATTTCACACTACATCTACCTTATACTTCCATGCTTCTTATTCTGGTCGTGTAGATGATGTTTCAAGGAAATTGTTTTATGTTTATTAGCCTGATCTTATGAAAAAAAGCGCCCTTAGACAGTTCCATATACATTAGTTTTAAAACCTAATAGATGACGTACTTTGATCCCGCCATCCAGTAGTTGTCATCCAGTAGTTGTCAGGAACGGTAACATGAGGTATTGAACACCACAAACCTATTCATTTTGCAGTAAAAGTGGATATTTTGGACGTTATCTAACAATTAAGAATCAAGTATATTTGCCTTTTTGTACATGTGAATCAAATAGAAGATTCAAAAATTATTCTCTGTTTTGAAAAATCGACTTTATAAAGAATCTAACTGTAAATATATAAAGAGGTATTGTAAAAGCAACCCACACATACATTGTCATCTTGTCAAGCACAGAAGATAAAACAAACTTTGATATAACGGATTTTACTTAATCCAGTGGAAAAAGTGTATTTTCCTTTGATGTGAAATGCAAAAATTGTATCTCAATGGTCATTTGGGAATACAAAATTAGAAATTGGTTGAATATGATTGACACTCAGACTGCGGTTTACCAAAGAAACAATCTAAAAAGAGTTGATACCTATAGTTTGTCCGGTCGAATAAGCATATTTTTTTTATAAAACTGAATGTTTTAATGCCAGACTTCACATCCCTTTATAAACTTGCTACATTGTACAGCTGCATACAAGTAAAATCAATATTGGATTCCAAACGTCTTCAAAAATGACGTAAAATTTAAAAAAAATAGGATTTCTGCCTCATCAAATAGAAATAAATCATCATAGGTAAATAACATAATAAGAAACTTATCAAAAACGTAGTTGAATATGGTCAATGACATGTCCATAGCCGCTGCCGCATATTTAGCTTGAAACAGAACATGTTGTATTAGGCTCTTGCCCGCCCACAGATAAAGTACAAAAGAATTTACAAATTTCAAAAGAAAGGAAACACCAACAGATTTTCCTTTTCAGATATAAGTTTTGACAAAATAGAATTTGTTATCCTTATGTAATGAATGGAAACAATTGAAACACATTGCCCTAACGAAACTGCGGCATATCTGTTGACGGAAAAGTGAATGTTTCAGCAATCACGGTTTGTGTCCTCTTCATATGAATTGAACACACTAAGGGTATAATTAAGTGCTGAATTCTATCATTTACTAGTCATGTTATGTAAAAAGTAGAAGAAAATCTTACATTTAACAGCGGCAGAGCAAGAAAGAGTCATCGGAATGTCACAAGTGGGGGTTTCGAGATAGCTTGCCAGACTTGCCAGACATCTGACGGTCCTAGAAGCAGAAGACCAAGGGTGACAAAAACCTACAAAAGACCGATATCTGTGCACACTACATCTGAGCAACAGATTCGTCACCATGACATCATCGGCATTGACGGCATTAGGACACCAAATCAGTAGAAACACTGTTATTCGAGTTGCAAGTATTCGGGAATATCGACCGTTCCACAGAATGATCTTGAGACGTGAACAGCACCTCAACCATCTCCGCTGGACAAGGAGAGTTAGTTGCTGGCAACGTCATGATTTGGCAAGATTGATCTTCAGCGACAAAAGTCGATTCAATGCGTTCAAAGCAGAGTGGTAGTTTACAGTCGTAGAGGAGAGAGACAGGCTGCAGCATGTGTCCAAGAAGTTGTATATGGTCATTGAAGCATCATGGTCTGCGGCGAACAGAAGACAGTTTTCGTGACAATTCGTCAGACCCTTTCAACCCAGAAATACAGAGATCATGTGTTATAGACTGCGGTGAAAAATAAATCCATGTCTGCCTTGGCCATCTTGCTCCCCTGACTTATGACTTATCGAGCATCTATAGGACCAATAGGGAGGACGACTTAGACGTCGCCCACAGCAATCAGTCACCATACATCAGCTGGAACAGTCACTACACGAAAAGTTGCAATGTATCCCAAATGACGTCATCAAACATCTAACCTTGTCTTTGCTGGTATTAACTGTAATGGGGGTCACACACGTTACTTACTTCATTATTTATGACAATCATACAACGTTATTTCGCCTTATCTGTCTATGTAAATTTCACAATGTACCCCCAGTGGACACAGACAGATATAGAGAAGTGATGTGTTGAGCAAGACACTCAAACATGTCCTTTCAATGTTTGAAAATTATTCACTATTGATATTAAACACTATTAATACTCAAAATGTCTTTCTTTTGTTTTCTTTAATGTTCTTTAATAACCTTATTCAAGGGGTGTGGACTTCCTTTTAAACTTCAGTTTATTTCAGTAAGGGAATAATTTCAAAACAAACAATAAGAAAAAGATGAAAACAGAGGTATCTGACATTGACCTTTGTTTTAAGGTTACGACGATAGTTTGACATTTTACACATATCAGTTTGAAAGCTGTGTTGCTCAGTTCACAATATATAGGTATTATTAACCGTGTGTGTCCGTATCATCAATATCATTTTTAAGAAATAAGTACTTTGTTTTGTCCGCTATCCATGAGAAGCCAGCATGCTTACCATTGTACCACCGAGCTCAAAGCATAGTGTTTCATATTAGAATGAAAACTTTATTTTTTCTTATATTTTGATTATAAACATGTAGTTGGTCATCTTTACAGGATCTATTTAGATAATCCTTAAATCTACAACTTAATAGGAACATATTAATAATTATGATTAACCTCTTTTTATGAGATATCAATAAAGATGAACGTGTTTTATATATCAAATCAAATGCTCATCTTCACTTGCAAAGAAGACATTAGCAACAATGTAGTCAATCATCGCTGAATATGTAAATTCCTTTATCAATATTGGCGACTTATCTTATTCTTCATCCCTTTTTGTCAAACAAATGCATAATTGATAAATGCACTAGTCACAAGAGATACTATTTTGCATAACACATAACTCAAATACAAACCTTTTTGGTTGATTGGATCTTATTTCAGGTTGTGACTAATGCACTTGGTAAATGTTGACGTATTTATCGATTAACATTCCCCTCAAATTGAAGATAATTCTAAGGAAGCCATGTAAATGAGTAACACCTGCTGTTTGTAACTGTGACATTGATTAGTTCAATAATATTTCAAGTAGGGCTACATTTGAAAGCCAATATAAGACAAGTGTTTACCCTATATTGAAGTTTATGACCATGCTTTAAAATATACAGCATTGTCCTTGAGATATCTCAACATATTATATTATTTATGAAGACATAACATTGCAAAAATATAGTATAATTTTTGGTAGATGTCAATCTGTAACTTCAATGTTTATAAAAATATGTTCCATTCAAAGATTTATTGACATTGTTCTTACATGATTTATGACATAGTTTAATAACATCACGTTCCACTCACTTATCTGCACAGCATGAAACCAGGGTGAATCCAAATATTGGATTCATGCCGGATACAGCCGGATACTTACCCATTTTAAATCCGCCTATCCGGCACCAGATATGCCAACGGATATGCTATCCGGCCGGATACTGCCATATACTCCACCGGATACTCGTTTTTTCTGTTTCCGCCTATCCGGCACCGGATACCCCAACGGATATGCTTTCCGGCCAGATACTGCCAGACACTCCACCGGATTTTCTATCAGGCCAGATACTGCCAGACACACTACCGGATTTGCTATCCGGCCAGATACTGCCAGATACACAACGGATATGCTATCCGGCCAGATACTGCCAGATACTCAACCGGATATGTTTCTCTTAGAATCTAGTTACTTACTCATAAGTAATGGTCAAAACTTATTCAATAACATTAACTATTTCCCTTTCCTTTCCTTCATTAAAAAAATAAAATGTTATCGGAACATTTATATACAAATTGCTTGAATAACTAAGTAATAATTTAATGTTAGGAATGTAAACTAGCAGATGTTAAATACCAATCTGTAGATTGATAATGATGTGAAACATTTATATACACACACAAGATAAATTGCTTTCTAATTGTTTGCCACTTTGATGACATGAACTGTCGTCAGAAGTCTTGTTTATGAAATAGAAAGTGTCAGAAATTATATTTGTATATTGCTTTTGTGAACAGTCATATAACTCAAAATGTTGATTATGAAATGAAATGTATGTATGATATACAAATACAAAAAAAAGTTTTACAATTTCAAACACCAACGTGACCACCTATGATGTTGATCTTTCATTATGCCACACGAGAGAGTGTTGCAAACATAGGGGCAGCAATTCTCTTAGTACACACCAATTTCTAGCCACTAATAAAAACAAAACAAAACCCATACAAAATTATCATTGTATGGTATACAGTATGTTTAAAAGCATTCACAAATAAACCAGGCCATTTTTTTTCAATGAGGTAATAATGCACTGATATGCAGAGACCTTCAATATTCTGCCTGTCACGCTTGAATACACATTAAACACCCAATGCATCAATCTCGTTAACAGGCCTCATTAACCACTTCATTAATTGCAATTAGGTGATAAGTGTATATTGCAGTAGCACAGAGGGTTGGGTAGTGTCAGAATGCTCAAAGAAGTATAGTTGGGCTTATCTTATGCAGTTGTTTTTTGTAAATTATACTTATATTTCGCCTTAGATTGTAAAATGCATTAGTTGTAAAGCAACATTTGTTATGCTTAAACAAGATGTCATGACATCAATTTATTCTATCACCTCAATTGATAGATAAAGAAAAAAGGAGGCCAATACCTCATTTGATACAGTCTTACAGAACTAAACATAAACAGAGAGTGAACAAACAAATTTAGGTGACAAAGACATTTAATGAAGATTCGTTTTTGGATAATATGAAAATATGTCAATCAATAGATTATACAAAAATAAATTTACATACTTTGTAAATAGATCATTCCAAATAATAAATAGTTTATCAACAATATATTTGGCATTGACTATTGCCAAAATTCACAAACATTTTAGATATATGACAATCCTCAAACTTACTCATTCAAGGCTTAAAGGGGCAGTATAATTTTTTTTAATTTTATATTTTCAATTGTTCACTAATAATTGTACGTTAATGCTTAATGTATTTTTTTTTAAGTATCAAAAATCTCATATCTCAATGCAATCTTCAAAAGTCAGAGAACAAATTATAAAGATTAACATGAAGTCTTTTGGTGACCATTTTGTGTCAACACCTTTCATTCATTTTGTGTTACAAAAAGGATGTTTGGTTGTACTTTACATTATATATTTGATTATAACTGCTTCATTTAGTTTAAATATATTGTCTTTCAATTGTAACCAGATGAAACTTCATTTTCACATTCCCGACATCACCTTATGTTTTTCAAAATAATGTGCTACTGCCCCTTTAATGCTTGATTTTTTTTTTGTAAATAATTATGGAAGACTTATAATGATTAGCTCCTTTAAATTAACATTTAAGTACTTCATTGGCAAGATTCTAGTTCTGTCTGTATATTGACTTCAGTTTTAAACCGTACTGAATTTTAGAGACAGTCACTTTGATTTATGAATGGCTGTGATCCTGTGAACCCAAATCAGGACTCAATGCTTCCTGGCCTAATTATTTCTCACTTCAGAAGAAATAGGCCTAGAAACTGTGAATCATTAATAATAATATAGTTTAATAAAGTATCATGTGTTACATTGCTTAAAAGAACATTTAGGGTACAGTTTAATACAAACACCAGGCCTTTGGATGCATAAATATCACCTTGATTAATACATAAAAATATATGCAGTAAAAGTATCTAAGAGACAAAGTTTACGTTACATACATGTATATAAATTTTCTTTCATAAATTCACTCATAGCGAAACATAGACCTCAGAACAGATAGACACAAATATACACATATACATAATACATAATAGATACATACAAACCTAACCATACATTCACACACATACAAACATATACCGGTACATACACATACACATACACCCATAGAGATATTCATACACAGAAACATACATGTACATACATACACCAATATCGATATCAAATATGTCAACACGAGTAGATAAAAGTTACAAATAGTTTGACTTTTATCAAAGAGTGTGATATATTTGATATATATCCATCATCTAAAATCTAAAGTTTCCATGAAAATTAATATCTCTCAACACTTCTCCGGTCTGAAAACTCAAATGTGGGGATGTCATAACACTGAGACACCATTGCGTTTATAAAACAGGGTATTGTGATAATAATTCTCCAAGGAAATATCGCTTGAACATCCACAGTTTGATGACAAATTCTTATCTATAGTTAGATGAAGCTCTGCTCTGTCTTCTCACAAGGGTGCCTGATATAACCTTTCATAGCCTAAAACATCCAATCTTCTTACTTATGGTAAGTCAATCTGAGGAAATGTAAACTAGCAAATATTATATACCAATCTGTAGAATGATAATAATGAGAAACATTTATGTACACCACAAAACGTGAAATGCTTTTTTAATTACTTGTCAATTGGATTACATGAAAGATGTTAAAACCCCATTTGTTTCAAATTGCCTTTCCATAAGAAACACACTTTGAGCGCTTTGAGCACGCTATATAGCATGGATTTGGCGCTATAAAAATTGACTATGACTATGACTATGACTATCATCGGGAGTCTTGTTGATAATGTTATAGAATGTGACAAACATAATATTTGCAAATCGCTGTTTTAACAGCCGTACGAGCCAAGTGGCCAACATGTTAATTATGAAGTGATATTGATGTAAGATTTACAAAAAGTGTTACAATTCTCACTACCCAACGTGATCTACTATTACGTTGATCTACTAAAGTTTTACATTTTCTTTAATCTAGTTTCAGTATGCCATCCGCTGCCAACTTAGGGGAAACAACTCTCTCTCTCCATACCAAGTTCCAATATCTCATAAAAAAATAAAAAAAAATAAATAAACATCACTGTTATGTAATGTTTTACAGCATTCCCAAGTTAACAAGAGCATATTTTGCAACGGCCGCAAATATTCTGCCCGTCGCGCTTGAATACACATTTAACACCTGATGGCTCGATCTCATAAACAGGCCTCATTAACCACATCACTTATTGCAATTAAGACCTTAGTGTTTATTGCAGTCGCACCGGGGGATTTGGGTTAGGTTGGGGTAGGGGCTGAATGCTCAAAGACTTGACTAAGTGTTAGTGAGCTTCTCTTATGCTTGTTGCAGTTGAGTTTTTTATATTATACTTATATTTCCTTAGATTGTATATTGCATAGGTTTTGTGTAAAGCAACACTTTTTGGCTTAAAACAGATGTAAGAAATATGAATATAACAAACTAATAAAGTGCATACTAACTAGAAAATAAAACATCTTATTACTCAAAATTGAATGGCATTAAAGAATTGTCGGCTCTACTAAAAATCCTAATGCAAGGTGTTTGATAGTTACGACCTGAAGCAGAATGTTTGAATTTATTATGGGTCAAATGGTTTGACTCCGAACAAAATGCGCATGCAAGTTTGTTCTTCATTGTCTTTATTCTTTTTATCTAATTTCTTCAGGTATAGTATCGTTACATATCATTAATGTGTATAAAATGTGTTATACCTCTAACCTTTGTTTCTTGTTAAGTACATCTTGAAAAGAAGAAGCAGTTATTAACCTTTCAGATGCCTGTGAAAGGAACTTTCATCCAAATTTAAAAGATGTCCTTATGTTATACACAAATCCTTGTTCATAACTACAACAGAAAGTATAACACACAATATTGCTAAACTAACAATACTAACAAACTAATATTGCATTATTTTTCACAAAGGTCATACAGGAAATATTGGTGAATAGATTATCACCTGACAGTCTTCCATAATGAGAAAATGAAATGCATAGGTATGAACTTGAAAGTAAGAACCAGTCAACTGTTACACCAGTTGTTCGCCGGGGACTGAAATGGTCTATGGCCACTTTCGGGATTCATAAAAAGTGGCTTGCAATTTCAATTAGAGAACATATTAAACCCACAAAGTGTATCAATAAAACGGACCGGGTTATTATTTACTACATAATCATAGTTTTATTTAATATTTTATCCAGCGCAAACACATATTCAATCCGGGAACTTTAGGTCCTTATTTACACTGAGCGCATGTTTTATGACAGACAGACAGACAGACAGACAGACAGATTGTTTATTAAAAGTCTCACCTCATATACAGGTAAATAAACATTTTAAGAAATATACAAAATGAGCCATCCTTAAAAGGATTACGAGAGACTATTTACACATAAAAATATACAGAATAAATAAGATATAAATATATATACCATAATAAAAAAACACAAATCAATTATACAGTTGAATGCGTCGTTCTCTTAAAACATCATAGCAGGTCTTGGCTGTTAAATTACATAATAAAGGACTAGACATTATAAAAGCAAACTTTTCCACATCCGATAAATTTATAAAATCACTATCTAGAATAAGACAATTATCTAACAAACGTGTTGTAAAAGTATGATATAAAGGACAGACTAAAAGAACATGAATTTCATCTTCAACAACATTCAAACAATTAAAACACACTCTCACTATAGGTGAATCAAAAATAGGTGACAAGCAATGGAAATGTTTCTGAGCGCCACGGAGCATGTTAATGGTGTATATTAGGCGCTTTATAAATTCATTATTATTAGCTCAGCCATGTTCGTAGTAAACATTTATTCAGTAATTAATTTTACATCACAATTGGGTTCTTGTTATCATACTTGCGAGTCATTTGCGACTGTGATATACTCTGATTTCTTGTTGTACCAAAGTGTTTTAAATATATATCTGATTGTTGTATGCAGATATGTCAGATTTGCCGCGTATGTTAGTTTGTGACGTTAGGTACTATTCAGACAAAGGTTTGCTAAGGTATATGATTCATTGAATATTCAATTTGTCACTGAAATTTTTTTATTTAGGTACAAAAGATGTACAGACGATTTGTAAAGTGTTTCCCTGCGCATGCTAGTTATATGTCTTCATCAGTTACTAAGTAACTAATGAGAATACAGGATTAATACAGCACATTTGTTCCTGATAAAAAAAAGACTTTTACTGTGTAATGTTTTCTATAAAAATTATATATTAGACAGTGTGATATCGTCACTTTTACTGAATAAAATACAACATTGTCAAAATCTTTAACCAATATGTAAAGAGATAAGTTTATCCTATAAGACAGAGGGGTCATACATGAGGTTGTCACATAATAAAAGGTAATTAACACTAAATGATTTACAACATAACAAACACTTAAAAATACATTTGTACAGACAAAACATTGAACACGTGCCATCACTTTATTACATATTTTACTAAATCGTGATTTCAAAATCAGTATTGCAGAGAGATATGTGTTTTTAATGTCAAGCATTTTGTATGTAACACGAATTCACTTCCCAATCGTGTAAGCTCCTCCAACCTGTTTTATGACCCACAATAGCCATTGAAATTTCCAGTCAAGTTATTGAAGGGACTTGTGTATCTGCAGTTGTTTATTAGCGAACTTTGATGTAAGAATTCTTCTCTTTAACCGATATACATATGCATAGACTTAACAGAAGGTCGGTTCATTAAGTCTTGATCACTGAAGCCGAACGCCGTGGTCAAGTTATTCGTAGCGGATGTGCACTAAGCCGTGACTGACTAGGCTCAACTATCTATCAAAGTCCGGTAAAAGAATATACAAATGTATTTAGCTGAATACGGTTCAATCAGTGTTAATCTATCTAAAACATCAAATGGGTGTTCAAAAGGTATAGATACACATTTATAACATATATACATCTAAAAAAGGGCAATTACAAAAATTGGAGACTATATTCAAAGTATACTTATGTAAAGTACACAAAAACTATATAAACCATTGTTGTCCTAAATGATATAGGGATAGTTAAACAGACTCAAATAATCAAATAAACTCTCTCTCTCACACACTTTGTACAAAGTTCTGCCCATTTTGTCATCAATCATACATGACGACTAGTCAAGACCGGTATTCACTGCCATCATGTCGCTTGATAATCACTAATTATCACCTGTGCTATCATTACGCAAGAGTATGTTGATAAATCTACGCCTCAACGGTATGTTACTGTTAATATCCTTTAAATTTTCAGTTTATCCTTCCTTGAATCAACATTTATTTTACATTTCGAAACAACAAAGTTTTTTAAGTGAATGTGTTATGTAATCAAAGACATGAGATTCTGATGTATATACATATACGTAAATCTTAAATAACTGTGAGCATATAGTAAGGCCCATTTAGCAATAACTTTATTGACATTACACATTACATTTGAAGTGTATGAAGACTTAATGCGTTTAACTTCTTGTCATGATTTCTTTCCTTGACCATTACATGGTAGCTTCTGATCAAACAAATATTGTTCAAATTGTTATAATCTTGCAAGGTTTCCCTAGGGGCGACGAATCCTTATCACTGAGCCCTGATGAATTCATTTGATAATTAAAGACCCACCTATATTTCCATATATCTTTGATCTCAATCGTTTAATGTTTGCGCTTTGAGCAACCACGAGTATATGGATATGCGCGCTATATAAATATTCATATAATAATAAGGTGTTCCACAATAAAACGAAAACAGATCATGTGATTAAAGAAGAACGGCTAAATCATCATGTATGGTCTTTTTTAAGGGACAGTAGCACGTTTTTTGAAAATTTTATATTACAAATTTTTCACTGATAATTGTACGTTAATTCTAAAATTCAGTGTAGAATTGTACCCAAACCATATTGAACAAACTACATTCCTGCTACAACTAGAAAATATTGTAAATCCATTAGCCGCTCTAATAAGCCGTATGTATCGGCGAAAGACATTAACTCAATCACAATAATTATAGTTTAGTCTTCCCATATTTGAGATATTAATTCATATCTTAATATTCCATTTTTAACTTGTATATATAACGTCTCGTGTGTCTCGTTGGCCATATGGCCTGATGTTTGTATACTATTTTACGTTTTTTAAATTGTCACTGTACCCGACTATATACAAAACATGTGACACATTAATAAAATATCTTGTCTGTCTGTCTGTCCTTACTGTGTGTAGTATGGTTCTCTGATGCAAATAAAGTTTGTCAAGCCCGTAGCGGGATTCGAAACCTCGAACACGCTAACCACCGTGCAAACACGCCACCCATTCATTAAGGTACTTGGTCAACATTGTAGGACAGCATATGGGGTATATTTGAAGTTATGAAACATATATCTATGGATTCTATGACAACAACTTCTGTGGTTTATGAATTGTTTAAAAATATGGACTTTGAAAGCAGTCGGCCCCTAACTAAGAAACAATGGGGATATTGGATGGATTTCGTCTATTGTTAAAGAATTGTCATGTATTTCTAGACATAGTTGTTACTTTTATGATATTAATGAATGTTATTTTCTTTGATTTTAAACTGAGTTTAAGACGCACCTTAAAACGTGCATGGGGCTTGCTGATTTCTTATGTTTATGGCAAATCCACTCACGCGATCAATGTGTCCCGAAATGATTACACTATTCTTAAAGAAAGATTTTGTTTCTTTTGTAAAGATGACGTTGAAGGTATAAGCTTTGCTTTAGGAGAGAGCTATCGGGTTTAACTATTTACAACAGTTAGTAAACACAATGATTTTGCCACCCAAAAAGAGAGTAGTGAGATTAGAGAGAAAGTTGAACGTATGAGGGAAAAGACATAAGGAAAGGCATAGTGAGACATAGAAAGCAACTATTAGAAATGTCTATGTGAGTGGTCTAATTTATTGACAATATGTACAGCAAAATGTAACAGTTTTAATGATTTACATGGTGGCCAAAGGTATAGTAAAGAATATATTTTTTCGAATATAATAATGTTTATGTTAAGCAAACATTTTACTCTTTTTTTTCAACATTCAAAACGTTAGTCTCTTATAATTCCTTACAGGGGTGGGTCATTTTTTAAATTCGTTTGACTAATGTAATGTGTGTATTTTAAAGTTGAGGTGAAACTTTAATTAACAATCTGTCAGTCGGTAAAGTAAAATTATACCTTTTATGGGATAATTAGACCCTTTGAGACCAGTTACCGCCGCAAGGTCAAGGGGGCAATAAATCACTCAAGCAGGACGGGGGAGATATGCAGACAGACAGACAGACAGGTCAACCCGTCTTTGTGTTCGTCAAAGCAAGCTTTACAATAGTGATGTATATTGCAGCATGTGACAAATTCATTGAAGGCTTTCAGCATGTTATTTCAAGAGAGATTTTAAAAGATTCATCATTTTAGCAAAGTTAAATTCATTTCATGAAATTTGGATTGTTACGAGACTCACCCGATGAAGTGTTAATTTTGATGAAAATATTGTTAATAGGATGTTTTACTTGTTTGATAAAATAATAACCTTGATGAACAATATTTTTAGGAAGAATTGACCTTGTTTGGAAATAAAATTTCATTGATGAAATAATTTTATAAAAATTATCTTTTATTAAAACAATTTTCAAAATGATTACTTTTCTGGACGTTTAAAAAAATATTGACTTTGATGAAAATGTTTATAAATTAAATTTTGTTGATGAATTATTAACTTTGATTAAATAACCCCTTCTTCAAAACGATACACTAAAATGACACTGGAAACAGGCTACTGCATCAATATTGAGCGGAACAATTAGTAATGAAGCACAGTTATAACTGGCTTCAACGTGGTAGTAAAATCTATTGCAGAGAAAGACATAATAAAATGTTTTGCTTGGAGACAATTTGTTATGATTCTGAGGGAAAGGTATAAATGTGTACATTTTTTTAATTGTTTATTAATTTGCGACTTTATTACGACATTAAGTTTAATTTAAAGATTGACCAAGAACGGGGCAGAGATTTGAATATAACAATGTTATATGTGGAATGTGACAAATGAATTGGTTTCTGTACATATTTAACGCTGTTATTCCAATTTCCTAAAAAATTGTCCTATGTACAGTGTTTTAAGATGAATATTACTTTTTTTAAAAGACTATATAAAACTATTCCTGTTTGGCACAGGGTTTGAGAAAGTTACCCGGTAAGTGAATTGTCTTACAACTAAAATTATTTTTATGCGTTTTGTCAATAGTCAATGCCCCAATTATTGTTTATACACTTTTAATAAATGGCTGCAGTATTGACAATTCATATAACTTTGCTTATGTTTATCTTAATAACTTCATGATTCACTTCTTAGTTTAATTTCTATCTGAAAATAAAAGTTGCTCTGATTTTTTGTTTCCTAAATATATTTGTTAACTCTCTGTTTGAGTTCAGCTTTGTAGGTCTGTAACAAAGATGGAAGTTAAATTGATAGCATGCATTAAACTTATGCAATATACAATCTAAGGAAATATAAGTATAATATAAAAATTACAACTGTGACAAGCATCAGAGACATTCACCTATACTTAGTCAACTCTTTGAGCATTCCGACCCTACCCCAACCTAACCCCAAAACCCGGTGCTACTGTAATATACAATTATCGCCTAATTGCAATCAGTAAAGTGGTTAATGAGGTCTGTTAAGGAGATCTAGACATCAGGTGTTTAATGTGTATTCAAGCCTGACAGGCAGAATATTGGCGGTCTCTTCATATTAGTGCATTATAACCTCATTGAAAAACATTGACCCTGCTTACTGAATGCTTTAAGACATTGATAGTGTATATTGTACAGTGATATTTTTTGTTTTGTTTGTATGGGTTTTGTTTTGGTCACATTGTTGTCTTGAAAATTGTAAAACTTTGTTCTTTTTGATATTGTATATCATACACACCGTCCTCTTTATAATTAACATTTTGGCCATTTGAGTTTTTGGTGACATGACCGGTATCAACAGCAATTTGCAAATATCATGTCTGACAATTTCTATTTCATAAATAATTGTCAAACAATAAGAAAGCAATTCATGTTTTGTGGTCTTTATAAATGTTTCTCATTGAAAAACATTTGCCTTGCTTACTTGTGAATACTTTAAACCATTGATATTGTATACCATACAGTGTTATTATGTTTTGTATTTGTTTCGTTCTTGTTTTTTTTTAGTGGCTAGAACTTGGTGTGTATTGAGAGAGTTGCTGCCCCTAAGTTTGCACCACTCTCTCGTGTAGCATAATGAAAGTAAAGTAAAAAGAATGTAAAACGTAAGAAAATCAACGTCATAGATGGTCACATTCGGGTCTTGAGAATTGCTAAACTTTATTCTTTTTGTTTATCATATATACATTTCACGTCATAATTAACATTTTGGCCATTTGAGTTTTAAACAATTGGCAAACAATTAGAAAGCAATTCATGTTTTGTGGTCTATACAAAGGTTTCTCAATATAATGGACTGCTTTCGGACATGTCAACGAACATGAAGGATTTACCAGTACAGCTCATGAGGAAATTTAGTATGTTTTCGAATTTCCATTTGGATGCAGTAAATGTATTTTTTAAAGATAAATATCTCGAACTTTCAGAACTTACTTTAAAGAAATATGTGACACTATGAACAATTGATATGTTCAGTGCTTCCACCTCAGAGATAACTGGAATTGCACCCTCTTTTTTGAGTAGCTTTTCGTCAATACAACTTCCAGAGAGCAGTGAGTCATTTGTGAACCTCAATGATTATGATTTGAAGTGCCTTCAGACAGTTTACAACATTCATCTTGAGACACTCTCACGTGTTGCTCAACAAGTCTCCTCACTCAAGTGGAATAATTCATCCTTAGTTGGAGATAGACATGCTTTAAATGCAAATGGAATTGTTTGCGCAATCTGTGCAGATGACCACACAAGGATCTCTACAACCACTGGGATACGACCTGCCAAGATCAAGCACTTCATCATCCGTAACCTCCAGCTGTTAGCATCGTCTGTAACGCATGTCTTTGCACGTGTTGACTGGTTTCAACCCTCAGTCAACCAGTTTGGATACCTCAATCCCATATCAGTATGGTCTTCTAAATTTCAAAACGAAGGCTCAGCATCACTGCTAGCAGTTCAAAGAATTGATGGAAAGTGTGCCTGGTTTCAAGAAACACATAACATGCAGAGATTCATTGTCTTATGCCCAGTGACAAAAGCATCATATTTGTAAATAATTTATGTTTTGGTCTGGAAGACATTGTATCAAATTGAATGTTTTATTTTGTCAATATGGTTGTCTATCTCTTACTTGTATACCTTCCTAAGGAAACATCTACTACTAGGAGAATGAACATGATTTTGTGGTCATTTTGGTGTAAGCTGCATACCTTTTTTCCCTTATGAAGTGAAAAAGTTGGACTTTTGAAGTTAATATGCTTTTCATTTTTATCTAAGACACACAGAATATCAAGAACAATATTTTAAAGCCTTTTTTTTCATCAGTTTGGGTGTGTGCTTAAAATTTTAATGCTATTTGGGTTTTTTTGCCTGTATATTTTAATAACAGTAACATTAGTCCTTATCATCTTATTTTTTCTTTTATCTTTTTAAAATAGACAACTGTTTCGCATCAATCAGTTTAAGAAGTATAAAAGTTGCATTCAATAACAAGTGGTATTTGATTGAGTTTAACATAGTATTGATTGGATGCAAGAAATGAATTGTTTTCTGTACATATTTAAGGTTTTTATTCAAATTTTCAATTGTCTTTTGTACATATTTTTAAGATGAATATAATATAAGTAAACTGTAAACTAATGCTGTTTCTACATGTTAAGCCTTGAATGAGACAGTTTGAGGCCTAGGATTGTCTTATATCTAAAATGTTTATGCATGTTGTCAATAGCCAATGCCCAAATTATTGTTGATATACTATTTGTTATTTGGGATGATTTATCTACAATGTATGTACTTTTATTTATGTCTATTTAACTAATCTAATGATTTACATATTTGTATATTTATCCAGAAATGAATGTTCATTTAACTTCTTTGTTACCCCAATTTGTTTGTTCACTCTTTGTTTAAGTTTAGCCCTGTAAGTCTGTAAGAAATGGGGTATTGATATCATGTTTTTCTCTATCGTTCAAATGAGGTGATAGAATTTATTGCTTTCATTACAACTGTTTAAGGCATAACAAAGGTTGCTTTATAACTAATGCATTTTACAATGAGTATAATTTAAAATTTACAACCCATATAATATAAGCTCAACTATACTTCTTCCACTATGTGAGCAATTTGACCCTACTCCAACCTTACCCTCACCTCCTGTGCTACTGCAATATACACTAATTGCCTAATTGCAATTAGTTAAGCAATTAATGACCCCTGTTAATGAGATTGAGGCAACAGGTGTTTAATGTGTATTCAAGCGTGACAGGCAGAATATCTCTGCATATTATGCATAAAAACCTTATTGAAAAACCCTCAATAGATTGCCTTGTATACTTGTGAATGCTTTATAAAGTTGATAATGTATACCGTAAAGTTATATTTTTTGTTTTGTATGGGTTTTGTTTTTATTAGTGACTAGTTCTTGTTGTGTATTGAGAGAGTTGCTGCTCCTAAGTTTGCAACGCTCGTTAGGTTGACATAATGAAAGAAGAGTAAAGAGAATGTAAAACTTTAGAAGACCAACGTCATTTGTGGTCACATTTGGGGTCTTGAGACTTGTAAAACTTTGTTCTTTCTGATATTTGACATATGGGTTGAGTATAATGGGAAATCTCATGATACGAGATATATCACGATACAGACAGGCGATACAGAATGTATCACGATAAATTGTATAACTTCATATACTCTTATAACTTCATATACTCAGATGCTTCATGCTAACTGTAGTTACAGTTACTGCACAACACTAGCTGGTTTATAGTGATCATTTAGTTTTTCTTTTCATTTTTATGTAAGTGAAATCTTTTTTTAGTGTATAATGATACAGGTAGCTCATGATTTCCAAGCTACGACTGCATCGTATGTATCGATGAATCGTTACAGCCATAATATTTGTACATCATCCATACATTTCACTTCATAATCAACACTCTAGCCATGTGAGTTCTGGGTCATATGACTGTTTACAACAGCAATTTGCAAATATAATGTTTGACACTTTCTATTACATAAAACAAGAATTCTGTCAACAGTTCATGTCATTTGATTGGCAAACAATTATTAGAAAGCAATTCGTGTTTTGTGGTCTATATAAATGTTTCCCACCCTACAATTGGTATTTACCTTTTGGTAGTTAACATTCCGTACATTAATTTTATTTACATAGTTATTCAAGCATTTTGTATATAAATGTTCCAATAACATTTTATTTTTTTATGAAGGAAATGAAAAGGAAATAGTAAATGTTATTGAATAAGTTTAAATCATTTTGACCATTATTTATGAGTAATTAACTAGATTCTCAGAGAAACATATCCGGTTGAGTATCTGGCAGTATCCGGCCGGATAGCATATCCGTAGTGTATCTGGCAGTATCTGGCCGGATAGCAAATCCGGTGGAGTGTCTGGCAGTATCCGGCCGGAAGGCAAATCCGGTGGAGTGTCTGGCAGTATCTGGCCGGAAAGCATATCCGTTGGGGTATCCGGTGCCGGATAGGCGGAAACAGAAAAAATGGGTATCCGGTGGAGTATATAGCAGTATCCGGCCGGATGGCATGTCCGGTGGCGTATCTGGTGCCGGATAGGCGGATTTAAAATGGGTAAGTATCCGGCTGTATCCGGCATGAATCCAATATTTGGATTCACCCTGGTTTCATGCTGTGCTGGCCAGTTATATAGCGTATGTATGTTTGCAAGGTTAACTGTAGTGCAGTCCAGTAGCTATATTCTTATATTGTACTTCGACTTTTATTGCCCCTTAATGAGGGTTCCCCGTTCCCCTTTTCTGCCTTCTTTAAACCCTAATATGGCATATTTCAAGAAATGAATTTCACACGTTTGTAGACACATTGTTTGCAATCCCTTCACCATCAGTGTTTGTTCTGTTTTTGTGTGTTAATAGTCCAAAATTTAGGACGAAAGTCGTGTTTTAAAGGTTTTGTTCATTTTTTTCATAACTCGTGACCTTAACCATTGACCTTGGTTATTGACCATGTCAAATGTTATCCCCATAGGGTATAAGCAGTATGATATGTATTTTGAAAAGCTTAATTGGAAAGTGATAACCAATGAAACTTGCGGAGGCTGTAGAAACACAACGAAAACTGATAGCAGCCCAGACCTTACAGGTCTACTGATTGGATAATATTAGAAAGATATTTATTTTCTTACCAATATTGTATTCCGTTTACAAAGCTGCTTTAGTGAAAGGGTATAAAGAAACTTCTTCTTGCCACCTATCAAATTGATGAAGACTTCATTTGAGTTATTAATTTGCAAATGGTAATTTGAATAAGGATAAACAAGTTTAAAACAAAATGTATACTTGCTTGCATAACTACATCAGATCATGTTTTCACCTTTGTATAACTGGATAGCAATGTAGGAACAATTGTAATACAAACCATCTCTGATTTTACACTGAAACCATCTTGAACCCTTTGCATCAATTCCAATGGGATTTATTGATAATTGAAGCAATGAAGATAAATCGTAAATATGTGCCACTTGTGAATCCTATTCTTTCACTCATGGGAAAGTTAATGGAGACGGCTTAATAGCACGGAGGCACTAAAATTATATTACAGGGATAATTTTCTATGCATAATTCATTTCTCCACGATAATATATCTTGTCCTATCAAAATAATGGTAAAGGTAAGGGTATGAACTATCTTAACAGTGAGGAACCTAAACAGGAGACTACAACGGTAAGTTAAGCATACCAATGGAAAATACGACTATATTTACATAAAAGAACTCACCAAAATAACTAAACACAACCAAAAAATTATTATTATTGATTGAGTTTTAAGTTAAGTATTGATTAAGTGCCTACCGACATCCATTGAATAACACCCCTATCCAGTTGGTGAATCAGTTGTTTGTTCACCTATCATTTCATACCAATGAGTCATGTCCATATTGCCTTATGGGAACGTCATAACTTGTAGGGGACTGAGTTTTCAGACATCTTGAAATTTAATGTTTACGCCATCTATTAAATAGGTATGGTTAGATTAGGAGTTTTATTAAGGGACCGATGCGCTCAGAACGTCCTTGATTCTGTTATGATGATCGAGAATGTTCGTATTCATATCCTGCACTATCAGCCTACTTGTGTCAACCGTCATAGTTTGAAAGTGAGTGAGTAATCAGACATCTTGACATAGAAATGAATATCAATCCCATCTATGAAATAAGCATGGTTATATAAGGGGCTTCGTTACGGGACAGCTGCGCTTTGTACGGCCTTGAATGTGATATGATGATCCAGAATATATTCTATTGATAGATAACTCTTTCATATCTTTACAAAATGCCAAACCTAAATTTAAATTCAATTTAATTAATTCAATTAGTGAAATAATTTTGCTTTGACACGAGCCTTGGCGAGTGACAAAACTAAATTATTTCACGAGGGACATAAACTTGATATGAAAGGGGAACGAGTTATGTATCCTATTTATTACCAACTTGCATTTCAGACGATTTATTGCTTTTTTAAATAACTTTTTATTATGCCTATAAAGAGACGAAACGGCGGATGAATATCAAACCACGTCACAGCCTCAAATATTATACTATTACGACGTCAAATATTCACATTTCTAAATTCTACCCTACGATAATTCACAGTGTCTGGTGAAATGTAAGTAATAAGCACTTTAGTCATGAACGAAGCGTACGTCAAAATAAAATCTCACTGCGCGAGAAGAGTCAGAGTTATCTTTCTTTGATCAACGGCATGTCATGACGGCCGCCATTTGCCTGTATCTTTTCGTCAAAATATGTAAACAACCGCCTTCAAAGTAAGTTTACGATGCTTATCATTGTTCAAACGCGTTTTGTTTTGAAGAAATGATGTCTAAAGAATATTCAGTTGTCTTTATATTCTATAGATAACAAGCATTGTCTGTCTGTGTCATTTTGGAGCGACATGGATCAAATTAATGAAATTCCGTGATCAAATTGTGCTCAATTTAAACCTTTTGTGCTTATATGAGACTTGAGATATCAGTAAAATGTTTTATTGTATTTCTTTTGTCCTCCGATTTATTCCTTAACAATTCGGTAAAAGATAAACTGAAAGTTTGAAGAATGACACCGACTCACTCAGTTCCATTCGAATTTGTGAATGAAAACACGTTCATTTTATGAATGAATAAAGTAGTCCGGACAATGTCAAAGTTCACCGCAAGCCAATCAAATCACTTTGAGGTGTTATGACCCATATGTGTCATAACAAATTATTATGAAACCCCTTTACGAAGTACCACGTGGGTAATAAATTGCATTTTGTTATTAAAACTCATTCATAATTTTGGTTGATTATTAAAAAAGACTGATTGTGTCTAGTTTAGATTGAAACAAAGCAACAACAAAAACATTTTACCTAAACAAGTCTATAGAATGTAATGTTTTTAACAAAGTGTAAAAACATTTTATTCTTGTGTCATTGGTTGGTTACATTCATTTTACTCAACACTAAATACATGAACATCTTCTGTTATGTAATTTAGGAATTAAACATACTTTGGCTTTAGTTATACATTTGATTTAAAGGGGCAGTAGCACGTTTTTTGACAATTTTATATTTTAAAATTTTCAGTCATAATTGTAAGTTAATGTTAAATGTATTATTTTGACAGTGTCAAAAATGTCATTACACAAGTCAATCATCCATAGTCGGAGGACAAAGTATGAAGATTCACATAAAATACATAGGCGGCCATTTTTGTGTGAACACCTTTAATTCATTTTCTGTAAGAAAAAGGAATCGCATGGCTAAACTTTACGTTAAATATTTGAATTATTACTGCTCCATTTAGTTTAAATACATTGTCTTTCAATTGGAACCATTTATTTTCATTTTCCTGACATCACCTTATATTCCCCATAAAAACGTGCTACTGCCCCTTTAAGATACGGCATACTATTCCCTAAAATCAATGACAATCATATATTTAGCAGAAAAAACGTTGATTACGAATATAACATTAGCTCAATATGTTATCCAACGTTGCTAAGTATGGGGATTTGAAAATATTATTTGTCTTGAACGGCTTCATCTTAGATTTTGTAAATATATTCTTAAAGTACAAATGTCTACGCCAGATTATATGGTATATGGTGAACTTGGCCGTTATCCTCTCAGTATTTGTATCAAAACCAGAATTATTTCTTTCTGGTGTAAAATGTTGCAAAATCCTAACAAATTATCATATAAAATGTACCTTCTGATGTATACTTTACAAAATGCCAAACCTAAATTTAATTGCAATTTAATTAATTCAATTGAAGGAATATTGCGGGAGACAGGTTTTAATTATGTATGGATAAATCAAAATTTTAACAGTTCACACATTTTAAAATCATCTATTAAAGGGGCAGTAGCACGTTTTTTGATAATTTTATATTTAAAAATGTTCAGTGATAATTGTAAGTTAATGTTAAATGTATTATTTTGACAGGGTCAAAAATGTCATTACACAAGTCAATCATCCATAGTCGGAGGACAAAGTATGAAAATTCACATAAAATACATAGGCCGCCATTTTTGTGTGAACACCTTTAATTCATTTTCTGTAAGAAAAAGGAATCGCATGGCTAAACTTTACGTTAAATATTTGAATTATTACTGCTCCATTTAGTTTAAATACATTGTCTTTCAATTGGAACGATTCATTTTCATTTTCCTGACATCACCTCATATTCCCCCTAAAAACGTGCTACTGCCCCTTTAAACGAGTCCTTATTGATAAATTTTTCCAAATGTGGACTGCTTCTCAGATTGATTCTTCAAAAGCTAAACTCTACAAAAGTTACAAAGTTATACCCCATATGGACTCATATATTTAAGAACTTCCTAACAATTTAAGAATTTGGCTTACCCGCTTCAAAACTTCAAACCATAGATAACCTATTGAAACTGGTCGGTGGAGTAAAATCGATAAGGACCAAAGAATTTTATGTTTATGAATGCAGCACACTATTATTCCAATTTGTAAATATATATATAAGTATATATATATATGTGTGTATGTAATATATTTAACTTTTCTCTATGTCACTGTTGTGAATTATGAGAAATAAAATTCTGTTCTGTTCTGTTCTGTTCTGCTAAAGGAGCTTGTCATCATAGGTAATTGTGAAATCAGCTATTATTGTCCAAAGGCATTGTTTTATCCTCTGAATCAAAGGCAGCGTGACGTCGCTTCCTACATTGACAGGAGATGTGTTATTAAATAATCCAATGTCTTGCACCAAAATTATGTTTGTGGATCTTTATGAATATAATAATTTCCCTCTGGATTTTTGTAATTTCCGTTCTGATTACAGACATAAAAAATGCTTGTATTAGACTATCCTAACCTTCATTTGTTTTACAAAGATAGGAACAATGACCTGTAGGGAATTGCGAATAATTTCACAATGTTCACCAAATGTTTACTTTGGTAAATGAATAATGCTTTAAAGGGGCAGTAGCACGTTTTTTGATAATTTTATATTTCACTTTTTTTACTGATAATTGCAAGTTAAAGGTAAATGTGTTAATTTGACAGTGTCAAAAATCCCATTACACAAGCCAATCATCCACAGTCAGAAGACAAAGTATGAAGATTTACATAAAATCCATTGGCGGCCATTTTATGTGAACACCTTTAATTCATTTTGTGAAAGAAAAGGGAATTGCATGGCTAAACTTTACGTTATATATTTGAATTATTACTGCTCCATTTAGTTTAAATACATTGTCTTTCAATTGGAACCATTAATTTTCATTTTCCTGACATCACCTCATATTTCCCCTAAAAACGTGCTACTGCCCCTTTAAGCTCCTTCACATTTCTTCAAGTCTTAAAATGTAGTCAGGATTATAATTTCAAATATTAAGGTTGAAAATAATTATTAATAACATGTAAAGCAGAAATTATGATTTGAAGTGTAATATCAATATAAAAGTTTGTTTTTCTAAGGTTCGTTGATAGTCTTAACAAAAGCTATAAATCTTATTTTAAGCAATTGTTTATGTGTGGTCTGGCAGATATAACATTGAAGAACGGCTATACAATGTTAGGGCACTTGTGATAAATTCTCCAAAATTATGGTCAGCCACTTTGGCTATCATTGGTTAATCAAAATACATTAACTGGTTTTGCAACAAATATCCAACTCAGAGAGTGCTGCTCAAAGGTACCTCTTTCAATGCATACCATTCTTCTTGAGACATCTTAATTACAATCTCGAATCCCGCGCGATCATACCATGCATACAATACCTCGCCATGCCATGTCATTTTATTATACCACTTTCAATCCCTTTGAGGTATCCATATGCAGTGTAGTGAACTGGGACACATTGTAACAACATTTTTTAAGAGTACTGCAAGTTGCGTTGCGACCAACTAGATGTCTGAGTTTGCACATCAGACACGCTAAACTGGGCTATTGCAGGCTTGCCAACACGTATTAAAAGAATAATAACATCAATTTCATCCTACATGTCTTAACTTTATCCTCATTGATCCCATTGGAATTCAATAATATTCACCCTACTGCAAAGTGTATCCGACTCTTCAAACAATGGCATATGTAAAGACGTCGCCAGGGAGGCAATTTGAAATGCTTACAGCTCAGAGCATGATTTGTCTATGTATAAATGAGGCCAAACAAGTATCAACGTGATTACCACATGTTTGTACTGAATATCCTTAATTATGTCCTTACATTTCAACAAGGTTCTTCTTTGTATTTTTGTTGGCTGACTTTGATCAAACAAGGTTTGTCACATAGTGAAGATTGAAATTTATAGATCTTGTGACCCTATGGCCGCTAAAAGGGCTTGCTGAACCTTCTTGATACTATACCTTAAATTATGAATAGCAGATTTGGCAGCCTTCTGACACAATTAAGGGTTGCTATGTTACATATATTACTAAACTACTAGAACCTTCTTGTCTTTATTTCATCGACTTTCACAGGGGCACAATGTTTATAATGCTGAAATGTTTTTCGAAGACTCCGAGGGTTTTCTAAATGCACATTTTGTGACTCTGGCCCCTACTAGGTGTGGAACCACATTGACCACACTCTTAAGCAAAATTGAATATGAAGCCTAATGAGCTACAGAAACAATTGCTCTATTTGTAACGTTTGTGAGGAAGATGTCTTATCTTGTCCATGCTTTCAATACGTAAAGTCGTCAAGCATGTGATTAGATATACAAACTTGTTGGTTTGTATGAAAGTACAGATTCTCAAATCTCATGTCTTTTAGTGCCAGATGAAAATAATTTTATAGGCAACGTTGAACATTCCAATTTTTATCATGCGGCGGGGTACATGGTCATATTAGTAACAACTACTTATTCGATTTCCTTTCAGATTTCGAAAACTTTGGTGATGGAGTGGCAAATGATTTAAATTTCACGTGAAATGAAATATGGTCCTTATACACTCAAGGGCAAAAGAAAGTATAGGTCCTTCATATTGATATAAATTTAAAATTTTTGATCATACCAAATGTTAGTTATACTTAACATAATGGCATGCCTAAAAACACATAAAAAATATCGCAAAAACGCAACATGTGTTGATATATTTAGAAACCGGAAAAATAGTGAATTCCGTTTAAAACCAATTGCTTGAGAATTAAGTGCATAAAATATGTATCAATCGATTTGCTGGATACTGTCATATCATAGCAACTGAAAAAACACAAAAGGAATGGCAGGGTTGACTCAGGAACAACGAGATAGAGCTATTGGAATGGCTGAAATGGGAGCAACACACGGCCATATTGCTCGAACGTTCCATTTCATGCCACTGACAGTGTCCAGGCTTATGTAATGTCATAGACAGACTGGTCGGACCCAGGACAGACCCAAAAGTGGAAGACCATGTGTTACAACGCATCAAGAAGATCACTACATCCGGACAAATTCATCTGAGGAACAGATTTGTAACGGCAACGGAAACAGCGCCAACGGCTCTTGGTCATTGTGTTAGTAGACGTACAGTGTCTAGGAGATGACGTGTAGCAGGGATTCAGGCTTATCGCCCCTTCCGAGGCGCAGCCTTGACCCCTCAACATAAGCGCCATCGACTTCAATGGGCGCGATGAGTTTTCAGATGGCAAGCACAGAACTGGAGACGAGTATTATTCACAGACGAAAGTCGCTTCTGTCTGTGTCACAACGATGGAAGACAGAGGGTATACAGGCGCCGGGATGAGCATTTCGCCCTTAGAAAACAGTTGCAACGTTTACCTGACGCCATCAACCGACGTTTTACAACGTCGATGAGGAGACCTGTGTAGCGACCCGAAACGGTCGTTTCAGACGTGGTCGTGTTTGTATTGACGTGGCAGAAGGTCACACATGTTATTGACAACAACAGAGAATGTTTGTGGTCTCACTGTTGATAATAGAGACACTTAAAATGCTTATTTAAATGAGATTGCAGAAATAAACTGGAGTGATCAAATGAAATCTGTTTGTGTGCATTATTGTCATTTGATTGTGCTATAAAATCATCTTCGTGGCATTGAAATATTATCTTTTGTTATTATGTTGTGAGCATTGTAAGTTTACCTATACTTTCTTTTGCCCGTGAGTGTATGCATGTGTCTGTTAGTCGTTTATGATATAACGTTGGTTTATTGCAGTGAAACTGAAAGATTGATTCTTTCTACTCTATCTGTCTACATACACTTGTCAATTGAATTGCTATGTCTCTCCTTAAGGCTTTTAGGGAAGTTATTGCCGTCACGGTAAATTTTGCCTAAAGCATAAGTGCAGATTTGTCTGTAATGTAATAAGAAGATACAGGCGTGCTTGTAATTCCAGTATAAGTTAACTAACCAGAGGCATTTGGTAGTCATGGTATTGTAAGTTATTGGATTTCTATACATTTCCCTTACGTTCTCCTTAGTTTGTGTAAGACCTGAAATAAGATTCTTGAAAGATTGACATGTAACAGAAAACAACATTCTTTTCTTCAAAACCGTGAGGACGGTTTTACACATTCTCTCCCCACAGAGGCAACTCAGTCATACCTGAATTAGCCTCTGTTCTAATACGGCTAATACATGGGATAGAAATGTAGAACTCTGATTGAAGTTAGTTGTGCAATCAGCGACGCCGTTTCAAAAGAGGTCATCTCCGTGTGGTTCGCCAAAGCTTTCGTTGAAATTCAACATCCAGGGGAGGTAATTCTTTCTTTCGCAAACCATCGCTTTTTACCTTCTCAGTAGTTATTATTTGGTTGAAAGCACACCTTGATTTTCAATTGAGGTGTACTCAGGAATTCGAAGGTGTACTGACATATTGTTAATAAGTTGTTGCATTTTAAATAATTACAAGTTTTGCTTTATACGTTGTTTATTTTGATCATAGTGGGTATTATTTCAGATCTCGCTATCCATCCAAATCAATTTAAACAAGATTTTGTTGATATCTTCTACAAAATACAAATAAATACTGAATGCTCTATTCAATTTAACTAATTTATTAGAAAAATATTGTTTAGACATAGAACATTCTTCATTTAATTAATGAAACTGCTCTGTGCATATAATCTCAAAATTAGAATAAATCTTTATAAAGTCGTATTTCAGTTGATTCAGTAGTAATAATGCACTGATACCTTTATATCCGCATATATGGTGGTAAGGTTATAATTTCTAGTTTTCCGTCTATTTCAAAGTTCATTTAATGTTATGTTTAACATACGTGAAATCCTTTTCCAATTTACGTCTCGCTGTTAGTTAACAAACCAGTCATTAACAAAAGGAAAGAAGAAACAAACTGGCAATATTTTATGAATACTGCATCGTTTCAATATAGAGATGTAAAATGTTCAAACATTGAAAAACATTGGAGAGTTTTAATCCCATAAACAGTTTCCAATTGTGATTCTTCAATGTATCAAACTATATATATTACCTTAATGAAAGTCAATGAACATGATAGCACCACAAAAAAGTAGTAGACGTACACAAGTATTTATGTGCATATGCATGAACTTTAATTTTCGGATGAACTTGCAATTGGTCGATTTTTAGGTGAACATTACGTGTGAACGCCCCTTGTCTGAAGGCCTGGTTTTGGAGATTATTTCATGCTTAATGAACAATGTAGGCGATAACCATCTTTATTGTATATTCTTTACTAAATTCAAGAAATATGTGGTTAAACTAAATTCAAGATATACGTGGTTATGTTTTTCATACTCTATTCCATTTACTTGCTATTAACCACTGAAAGTCAACATGTTCATATTCCTTTTTTGGTTACCTATGAGTCCGGTGCCATAATAGTTGATTGGAGATTTGTTCACACCGTACATCAAGGAACTGTTCTGAAGACAGACATGTATATTCAAACAATAATCATTGTGATGTACATGTATGTTGGATGTTTGTAAACTTCAAAGGTTACTTTTGACCAACCGTTATGTTGATTTGAACAAACGTACACAGTGTTTCTTACTCATTTTGTTTTAATATCATTTGCGTTTAATTTCAACATTCATATGTGAAAAGGAAATTTCAGTAACTAACAAAACCTCGTTGCCTTATGTTGCAGAAAATGTCCAATCAAATACTATAAAGTGAAATTATAATACAAAGATAAGTAAATATACTTTCTCTAGTTACTTGTACTGTTAGTAGAGGTTAAAGGGGCAGTAGCACGTTTTTTGATAATTTCCTATTTTAAATTTTTCACTGAAAATTGTACGTTAATGGTAAATATATTATTTTGACAGTGTCAAAAATCTCATTACACAAGCCAATCAGCCATAGTCAGAGGACAAAGTATGAAGATTCACATAAACTCCATTGGCGGTCATCTTTAATTCATTTTGTGTAAGATTCCTTTAATCGCACGGCTAAAATTTACGTTATATATATGAATTATTACTGCTCCATTAAGATTAAATACATTGTCTATCAATTGGAACCACTTATTTTCATTTTCCTGACATCATCTTATGTTCCCCCTAAAAACGTGCTACTGCCCCTTTAAGAGTAATACATTAAAATCGATCCTGAAATGTAATGGTTGCCATAAGTTAGGAGATCATGGAGATGACCTATTTAATGTCGAGAAAGAAACAATAAGTGTGTCATTAATGTTGAGCTCACGGTAATTATACTAATAATGTTTTTCTACTGATAGATACTTCTAATCAATCCTCCTGAAGGTAGTTTCAATATTAAGAAGTA